>OY987212.1:21450667-21975300 GCA_963920805.1 Primula vulgaris
TTTCACTTGAGTCAATCATTGCTTGACATACATACATACATACATACATACATACATACATATATATTTATGCTTATTGTTTTTTTTATGTTAAAACTTATAATGATAATAAGTATGGTTTATTTATTTAGCTTTTAATAATAATGTAAAAACATAAGTTTGAATATATTTTTTACCCATTTTTAAAATTCGTTCAGAACGACATATATTCAAAATAAGAAAAACAACATTGTTGCAAACTAATTGAGTTAATATTTAATTGAGTACATTAAAAAGATAGAAAGACTAAAATTAAATCAACAATTCAACAATTTTTAGTTTTTGCTTATTGCTAAGTTCTAGTAAAAAAATATATTAGATGTATGAAATTATTTTTTCAATTATAATGCATAATAAAAAATAATATTCTATATTTTTGAGTTTTAAATTCACGTATATTTTAATTTTGTCATAAGTATTAAAACTTCTTTTGCCGTTAAGATTGGAGTAGCAAGAATAATTTTTTTTTTTCTTATTCTCTTTCATATGTATCAAGCAATCATTGGATCAAGTGAAATGGTCGGTGTGAGAGCCTCTTACCTCAGTAGGAGGCAAGTTTTATCCGAATAATACTAGTAGCAAATAAGGAATACAACCAAAGAGTACACAAAAGAAAAAAGTAAAAAGTAAAATGAGACAGGAAAAATAAATATAAAAATAAATTAGAATTCGTCTTCTTGATCAACCAAATCTACTACAACTAAAATCATATAGAATACTCCTATTTATCTTGTACATATCTGCTACACCATTCAATCATTCATAACTCCCTTCGGCTTGTTGATGTTCTTCGGGGGTTAATTTGGGTCTTAAGTTTGTCGAGACGTTTGCTAAACTCCTAATGATCAAATCCTCTATGTTGGTGAAGAATCGGCCTAGTGGTGAAGGCTCGTATCGCTGTTGAAAGAACCTCAAGCTAGTGATGCTCGGTGAAGGTGTAGTCTCCGAATAGAAATAAAACCGTCGACTCCTTAAAATGTGTAATGTATGAGACTATTTATCACGTGTAATAAAGTGAACTCGAGCTCAAATATGCTCAGTGTGTACAACTCATCTAATAGTGAGAAATATAAAAAAGAAGAATTCTGAGTGTGATAAACAAATGACTTAGCCTAATAAACAATACTGCTAGCCTCTAAACGTCGCTTCAATTTTTTTCTTATTACTATATTTTTTTTTAGAGATGAGGTGTAGTTCCCTTTAATTTTTTCATCTCATTTGATTTTTTTATATGTTTTTTTCTTATTTTTTTTCTTTTGAAATGGTTGATATAATGGGTGTGGCCTAAATATAGAAGTGTACAACTCAAAATATCTATCGAGAATTTGACTCGATTCAAGTCAACATAGTAGCACTAACTATACCAAATAATACGATAAAAATAAAACAGATGAAAATAATCACATGTAAATCCCTATATCTATGTAGTAAGTAAGAGTATCAAACAAATGTCGTATCCTAGAAATCCTCCAATCGAATAAATGTGTCGAAATCGAGGTTGGGAAACGAACTATAACTCATAAAAACGCCTGAAAATTGATGTCGCGTAAACTTCTACTTGACCACTTCGGTATCCGCCTTAGTCTAGCCAGACTTGGCTTTATTTAGTGGAGACTCTTGTAAATCTCTCACTAACCTGATTTAACGCATGGTAGCAAATCCTAAATCTATGCCATATATAGTTTCCCACCCACAGTCATGTATACAAGGCTCATAAAGTGTACCCGATGAAATTCTAACTTTTTATGACCGAAAGTTAAATTATAAGGTTGTGCCTAATTTAATGTCTATACATAATTTTCTATTTCATTTTAATTTTCATTACAGGTTGCAATGCCTAATTGCGTTTTCAACTTTATTTGCTAAAAACTTACTACTCATATGGATAAAGCTTTTGAAAAATAAAACTAGCATGTGAAGAATGCGTCAGGCAGTGTAAGATGTAAGATATAAAAGTGTAAGATGTAAGATATAAATGTGCCTCCACACTCCTCCAACTAGTATAATGAAAAAAAAAAGAATTTTATAATTTTCTTCCTTTTCTCATGCAATTCTAACACAGTATATCTACAACGTATGAATATAGCCAAAACACATAAAATATATAAAATATATATGAAAAATAAAAGTCGGAGTTTATAAAATGAATACACTTTTATGTAATATCCTGCGGAGTTGATCTGCTGCATGTCGGAAGATGGCTAATGGTCGTCACATCATACTCCCTCGTGCTACTATGCTCAGGGTCTCGTTTAATTCCTCCTATACTTGCGCATGTCTAATAAAGCACTAAACGAAACATAAAACGCAAGTGTGGAAGAAACTTGCATAAAATATCAATAACTCTTAAAAAATTCTCTCAATTGAGAGATAAAATAAAGACTCAAATATCTTTTTATTTATTTATTCAGTTTCCTAATTTTCTTGCATTTTTCTGTTTTTATGAAGAATAAAAATAAATTGGGGTTTTAGCACGAAAAATCATATACATTAATAATTTTTTTTAAAATTCTTCTCATTTTCACATGCACTTAACGGTAACATATCTCTCCCTCTAACTAAATCTCATAGTGATATCACTGTTGGAAAGATTGGAAAACTTTAATGTCCACTATTATTATTTATAAGAGAATAGTATATTCAATATTATTATCAAAGAGGAAAATAAATTTTCAAGAATAAAAAACGATATATAATTTATATTTTCATTAATGATTTATTTTTTACAATATAATTTTGGAAATATGACAATGGGACACTTATATTTTTAGTCTTTCTACGCTCATATTCATGAATTAAAGAGAGGGGGAGACAGACTATACCTTTGATATAGTCTGTAAAACTCTCTCCTGTGGAGCCATTGGATCAACAGTGGGGCCCACACACTGTAAGATCCAATGGTGTCACAGGGAGTGTTTTTCAGACTATACCAAAGGTATAGTCTGACACCCCTTATCCATGAATTAAACACATGTCTTATTACGTGTCATCTTTCATTGATGTGTTATACCAACATCTTGGTTAGTTGTCAACTTTTTAGAGTATGTATGTTAATTAGTTAACAAATGTCACTTTATATGTAAATTTTATGGCAACTCATATGCTTTGTTGTCGCCTTATTATTCACTCTAAGTATTTGACAAGTGAAAAATAAAATGTTAGCTACAAAATATTATATCATTCTATTATAATAAGTCAATACAGATCAAATGAGTCTATCTATTTTAGTCATTTTTTTTCAAAAATACTCATACACCGTTATATTAATTACAATAATATCATACTCTCATAAAAATATAAAAAATAAAAACTAATAAAACTATTTATCACTCTTTAACAACCAAACATTCTTTTAAATCTTAAACTATATATATTTTTTTGTATTATCCACATATTTATATCATAACTATACCTATATAGATTACGTGTCGCACACGCAACACGTGAGCCATGATTACTAGTATATAAGATATAAAAACTAAAGAACGTGATAATTATATTTAGTACATCTAAGAAATAATTGGGTTAGACATCGAGGTATGATATAGGGATGTACGAGGAAGACTCTTTGTAATCACTAAGCTAACTTAATATCGTATCACGTCCCAAGAGGTAGTATTCAATTTCTTTGTCTTTATCGAAGTGAAATAGTTGATATCATTTAAGTTATTGTTGTTTAGCAAACATATCATACATTTATTATTTATCGAAACTTAATCAGTAACTCGGACTTGTTGGTAAATTTATATGTTAAGCTAGACTTATTCACCTTTTCAAAAATATTTTATTTACTAATTTTGGTGTATTTATATGTTAAGCTAGACTTAATTATTCACCTTTTCAAAAATATTTTATTTACGAATTTTGGTGTTTCTATGTGTAAGTTATGGATTTTCTAAAATAACACACATAAAATAGTTTGTTTTTCTGAAAAATTGTGTGAGAAAAGAGTACAAAACGTCCACGTGAAATTTATGTGGGGTAATTCCTTTTTCACAGTAAACTATAATTAATTTGGAAAATTCTGGTGAAAACTAAACTGAAAGATACTGAGTTTTTTATTTTTGGAAAAAAATTGAAGTCTAGGGTAGAAGCTAAAACTCTTTACAAAAATCAGAGCACTTGACTGTTTATTGTAAAAATAAATTACTTAAACATTTAGTAAAATTCTCAGAAAAAATGTATGTTATAGTATACCCGTAGAGGGTTATTTTAAGATCTGGAATCATGTCATTTTGAGTTGTATATCACTAGATATGGATGCTACAAGTTAAATTAAGAATCTGGAAAAAAGTAAACTAAATAGTTTAACTTATATTCAATGCTACTAAGAACTTTCTACTAACTTGTTAATAAGTTATTAGGTAATATATGGGTATAGTTATGATTAGGAAAGCGAGATATGTGAACAATATCTATGTAAATAAATCATAGGATCGAACAAGTGCTAGAGACGGAGCCAAGATCTAAGGAGATTAGAGGTGGGTGACGAAAGTTTAACGTTATTATAAATTTTCCTTTACATGCTCTTTGCCTTTCATTTTACGGACTCGAGGTATGTTAGCTTGTTATGTGATTTCCGTACGAGCTATGCATATGATGAGCAATGTTTGAAATAGGGGGTTTTAATTATTATCAATGATATGCATATTATGAGTAGTGTTGAGTTTGGAATGTTATTTAAATTGTTTAACATATGCATATGCATATGCATTCCACTGGTGTGGCTTCTCCGCCGTTATTGGTGTGGATTTTCCACACGTTTAGAATGTGGCTTTTTCATCGTTATCTGTGTGGATTTTAAACGAGTTGAGGGTGGGGATTTTCCACCCGTTGAGGGTGTGACTTTTTCGTCTTTTCTGGCATGACTTCTCTATCTGATTAGGGTGTGGCTTCTTCACCGGTTAGGCGTGGCTTCTCCATCCAATTAGAGTGTGGCTTCCGGTACCGTATGTATATTATTTATCCTACACTGCCAACTTAAGCTTAAGGACATGCCATTTATGCATTAGATATAAGATGATTACCAACTTAAGCTTAAGGACATGCCATTTATGCATTAGATATAAGATGATTACGACCATGCATCATATTGAGCTTCTTTATTATTAGTTATTTTCTTAACATGTGATTTGCAGGATAATCGGAGTTATGATGTCGCTACATGTTATACATAATTATAGTTTTTTTAATTTATTAGCTCTCTTAGTATTTTCAAGAAAATACTCATCACGTTACTTATACCATTTTTTTAGGTACTATTAGTGATGGAGTGTTTGCAGCCGTGGCCAGGTACGAGAGACAATACAATGTTTGTGTTGACCCCTTTAGCAAGGGAATACTCAGTAAAATAAACTTCAAAACCCGCTCCGTTTTTAATCGAATATGTCTCCGTTGTAATAAATAAAGTACAGGTTTCTAATATAAGCTGTTTTATCAAAATATTTTTTATGTTTTCAACTTAAACGATTAACTAGTTTTATAATAATAAAAAGTCGTGGTCCTAACATGATGAAAATATTTTTCATGTTAAACGAATAACTAGTTTTATAATTATAAAAAGTGGTGATCGTGACATGAAAATTGTCACAAGACGGATCAGTAGAAATTGAGGTCCGGAAAGAGATTAACCGGCTAGTGTAACCGGTTATATCTAACAGATTAGGAGAACTAGCATTTTTATAAAAAAATTTATAGTTTTTTATGATTTTTTGTGATTTTTTATAATTATATATATATATATATATATATATATTTTCCATTTTTTTTATTTTTTCGGTTTTATAGAATTTTCTTGTAATTTAAAATTATTTTTTTGGGTTTCTAAAGAGATAAAATACGTGTATTATGTTTTGGGTTGCATGATGGCGTTTTAGTAAATAAAGTAAATAATTAAAAAATGTTACATATGAGAAATGTGAACTTATAGATGTATGTATGAGAAACATAAGTTGATATGAGATAATTATAGAGAATCCCATTTTCTTAATTTCTTTTGGATTTTTTTTTCTTACTTTTTCATAACTTTCAATGTTAAGTCAAAGATAATTAGCCTTATTCCACTCAAAAATTACAAAATAATTGAATTCTCATATTTAAAAACTTATATTTTATCTATTAGTTATTTTTTAAAAATAAAATAAACATTAGTTGTAGTTACCTAAAATCATACATGTGTAGTACTGAATTGGTAAAATAAAATAAAAAAATCAACGACGATGCGGCCCCTCACACTCAAAGTATATGTGGTACATAGACGTAGTGGGTACAAAATAGTGTTTATATATATAATTCAGGGTAATAATAAAAATATCACAAAACAATTGCGTATAATGCAAATTTTGACTTGAGGTTTAAAAAGTTATTAACAATGGAAATAAAATTTCCACCATAAAGAGGACAAAAGATCATCACAGAGGCAATAGTTGGCTTGGTTTGGAAACAACTTGAATAGTATTTGTAGCCGACAATCCACTTGAGTAGTGCCACGTACAGTGGAGCAACACTAAAATAATTAACATATTGCCATATTGGTGGTTCCACTACTCCTTCATGTTGATGCAACAAAGTCTTATTTGGGAATAGTATTCAACCCTTTTGCTTAGAGGGGAACAACCAAATTGAGTGAGTGATCTTAAAAAAGAGACTTTGTTCCATATTAAGCCTACAAAACACTGCAGGACAAGCTTGATTCGACCTTAGACTTTTAAGCTATAAATTGTATAAACCCTTAATTCTTAACTCTGAAAATTCTTCACTCAAGCTTGACCATACAAATACACAAACTTTTGATTAAATAGAAGAAGACTAAGCTAATATTAAAGGAACTTGTTTATACTCCTATAAATTTAGAAGACTGTATTAATACTAAAGTAATTGAAGTAGCTTTTTTTCAAAATAAGAAAAGAGTGAGCTATGCCGATTATCTTTAGTATTAATACATTCTTTTAAATTTATATAAATCTTCTAAAGAGAGAGAGAGTCTAGTGCCTATAACTCTCTCTATTTAAGCAAGTATCCTGGACAGTCCAAGTGTGCGTTTGTTGCGAGGACCCCCGCTACAAGAAAATACAACTTTACCAACCAATAGAATTGTTGCCAATGTTAAGTTTTTTGTTATTGAAAATTTTTGAACACAAAAAATGATCGTTGCAAGCTTGTTGCCAAAGCTTCGTACCAAAAAGTTTTAAGCAACAAAATTTGAAGTTGATGCTAAACTCATATGATTTGCAACAAAAAACTTCATTGCAGATTAGAAAATATTTTGTTGCAATTCTTAGTTTGTTTTGTTGCATATTCAGATTTTATATTTCTAATCATGGTATTTTTAGTGGCAAGCTAATCATAAATCGTTGATGGTTTAAAACTTTGCCGGTGTCTATTAGGCGTTTTAGCAACAACACAAATGTAGAATTTTGTCTGATATTAATTTGTCAATAAAACTTTGTTATTAAAGTTTTGTTTGATATATTTTAGTAGTGAAACACGAATATACTCCATAGTTTAGCTAGAATTAAATATTTTAGTTACGATAAATGTTTCATTTACGTTAGAATTTTAAAAATTCAAAAAGATTCCAATCAAAATAAAGGGTAGTAAAGAAACAAAAAGATGATCATTACAATTAAAATCACAACCAATCTTATTCAATATTCAATTACATCTCACAACCGAAAAAGTTACAACAAATGAAACGGACTAGCTAGTTTGACAACTATTGATACTACCAAATAAAATACAATTGATGAAAATTTGAAAATACTTAATCCGGGCTCCATCGATGCTCCCATCCTTTTCTTAAAATATGCATCCTGAAAAAGAAAACAAAGATGCAACAAGAACACAATTAACCGGTCAAACTGGTAATTTAAAAAAACATACGATGAAAGTCTATTGCATAAATTAAAAAAAAAAAAAAAAAATTCTAGTTACATCTGCATAGTAGTATGTAATTACAACATAAAAGAATATACACGTGCAACATATAACTAAAATGAGAAAAAAAAATATAAGAAACCTAAAGGATGACTTCGTGATGGTAATTTTTTTCTCACTCGATGCTTCATCTATATCTCGGAACAATCTGCACAACATAACATATATTTTTTCAAAACACTGTCGTGCGAAAACATCAGACTTTTAGGATCATATGTTATATGGTGAATAAAAGAAACAGTTTTCTAAAATGTGTAATGGCTATGCTAGTGTACTTTTGCCCACATCATAACTGTGTGTGCTGGTCAGCGATAACAAATATAAATATGATCAAATATTGAGATAAACACATAATGACATGCCTCATATTTTTATAAAACGATAGGATAATAGTGTATCATCTATAATTATGTGAAGCAAAACAGGTTATATAACGCGTTTTAAACCTTGATATCTATGATAATGTGGAGCATAACGCATTACAAGAAAAAGTTCATTTACCAACAGTTTACTGTTTAAAAACTGTTGATAAATGAACTTCATTTTTTGTAGTGTGTTTACTAATCACCATCGTAGTTCCATCCATAAGCTGTCTCCTAGGTGAGAATGTCCTCTTCAAAATGAGAGTTATTTTAAAAAAAATAAAAAATCATCAACTCTGGGTGAATGAGATGGATAAACAACCTTCCAACATAAAGCTAATTGACTAATTTAACCAATAAAGGGAACTAAATTGGTTTCATCTCAACATATACTAATTATTCACGTTTGAGTTTATGTACCGACAAGCTTTTTGACTTTGAGACTCATGTCTTTGTTTGCAACTCCACCGGACAATATTGTCTTACACTTTTTTCCATTATAGTGGACGAATTCTATTAATGGTTGAATAACTTACAAATAAGTAATTTTTCTCACTCATTGCATAGGTGTCCAATTTCATTGAATTGTTTAATCATGTACATGAGTTGATTGAAGGTGGGTTTCAGATAAGTATAGACTTTAGTATCTTATTTAGAAAAAAACACAATAGAATAGTTTAAAGAATTCTCGGGTTCATGACGGAGTAGATTTGAATTCGGGAAAAGTCTTCAGACTTTTAGAATTTCATGTTAAAAATAGTATGAACCAGTTTTTTAAAGTGAGCGACAACCCTAGAAATAGGTTTATCAAGCGGTTTTGGAGACTTAAGTCCTGAATTTGTCGGTAACTAATCGATTTTTGTTCTCTTCTCCTTGTATTATTTAGAGGTCTCGGCCCATTTATTTTTTTATAAATACATCGGTTTATCTTAAAAAAATTCATGCCTGTCATGTGTTAAATTCTGTACTTGTCGCTTCTTTTTCATCTTATAGTAGCACAATATTGTGTCCAAACAAAAATGAGAAAGCTCCAAATAAAATAAAGCGAAGAATATAGCTATTCGATACTTTAAAAAAACATAAAAATTACGTGAACTATCATCTAGGGATATTGTTCTTGTCTGGTCCCAACTTTTAAGTGAAGAATATACCTATTCGAAACTTTAAAAAAAAAAAAAAAAAAAAGACACCCATAATGTGAACCGTGGACACAAGAGAATGTACTGATTTGAATTATATTTTATTTCCTACCTCGTATTTGGAGCATATACATGCATATAACCTGTCAAGCCGGAACCCCCACTCTAAATTAGGAAGGGAAGGTTAATCCATACAAAGTGGTAGCTATGGTAGCAGTTGATACTGTTTAGTACATGTCACTCGGAAAGAAATTAGATACGTGTTAAAATGGGCTAAAACACTCCATGTCACGAAAAACACACAAAAAAATTTCATATATTTTACTGAAAATCTAATTATTCTAGTCTTTCAACATCTCAATAATAATAAAATAATATATGTATGTAATTCAGTACCAGACGCATCTTCTTTACTTATGACATTGTAGAATTCTGTTGATAGAAAAGAGCAGGGTAGATAAAGAGCACAAACTATAAAAATGTAGGAAAGTGTGGAAAAGAGATGATGGACCTTGTTTGCGTGACATTAGAATCACGTGTCTATCCCATTATCCTACTTTGTCAAAAAAGAAATGCAGACTATTTTTGTCCACATCATTCCAATTCCCGAAATTTTGATACCGTAATGAAATTTGCTTGTCGTTTATCCACGGAGTTTTAATATTATGTAAATATATGATTACTAGCTTTTATTATAAAGAGCAAAGATTGCCCAATGGGTTTGTAATGGACACCCAATTTTGAAATGAGAAACAAAGTGAACAAATTTGTAGGGAGGATTGTGATTTATGCCATGTCTGTTTTGTTGTAAAATAAGTGTAAATAAACATTTACGGGTAAAATACATTTTTCGGATCATTGTTTTATCGTAAAATATATTTTTTTAGATTTTTTTTTCCACATATCCAGTAAAATTGAGAAAAACGATTCACTACAAAAAAAATGTTAAAATAATAACAGGAATTGTGACGTTTTTTTTGTTACGATTTTATTAATTACAACTTTTGTAACGGTTTATGACGGTTTTTTAAAATAGTGACAGATTTGTTACAATTTTGTGACAGATTTTTGAAATTGTAACAGCTTTTCGACAGCTTTTAACCCTCACTAAATCAACATTATTTTGTAGTGATTACCCTGCAAATAAAGTTGTAAACGGTTTACGGATGCTCTCTCTATTCTTTCTAATACTAGTATTGTAAATATTATTAATTATAAGTCTACAGTAGAAATTATTTAATAAGCAGTTCAATTCAATCTATTTAACCAATAAAAATAAAAAATGGGGGGATTTTCTAAAAAATAATAAAAAATCTAAAAAATCCAAAAAAAAAATCAATATTATTTTACATATATATCTATCTTATTGAAAATAATTTATAATATCTTCTATACTTCTAATTTTATGAGTTATAGGTTGAAAACTTATAAGTTATTACAAGCAACGCATATGAAAGAAAAATATATGTTTAGCTAAAATTTCTTATACATGTTGAACTTTTTTCCAAAAAACGATTTACACTAAAAATTTTATAAATTAATAATGTCGGGACCGTAGAAATATTTTAATTTAGAGAGCTATTAATTAATCGATAAATTAATAATTATTATTTTAAAAAAGTTTTATTGATTGAACGATTAATGTTCATCGAGCGACCATAACAAATTATTTTCGACACTGCAAAATTCGTTCGGTCAATGAAATTTCATTTAACAGATGAAACCACTATTGAGAAATATATTAATGAAGTTAAAAAAATGATTGATGGTCTCGGTTATCTCAATAAAACATATGTCAATGGGTTGTTGGATTACCCATGTGAAAATGATACATGTTCAAATGCCAAGAAGTTAAAAGAAATTATTAATATTGTATCTGGTAACAATAAAGAGTATGAAGTTGAAGATGATACTTGAAGACAATATCGCATCTTTGGAACTAGTCACGCGGAAGTAAACATTTATTGCGTCTATAACTTTTTTTGGTGCAGTTCGAAAAGACTATATCAAACCTTTTGCATCCAATTAGAAAAATTATGGATGAAATTCAAGTAGATTTAAATTTTAAGAAAAAAACAAACGACTATAGAATGATACTTCACTAAGTCGTCCTATTAATATTTGTCATTTTAAATAATTATTAATTTATGATTTTGTCGGGACCAATATTTATATAACGATTTTCAGAAAATTTATTATCTTATTAATTTATCGAAATTGTTGATTTTTTACACTCGCTCAAGTCGGGACCAGAGAAAATTATTATTTTAGAGAGTTTATTAATTTACCGAGTATTAATTTAGAGAGATTCTACTATATTTGTTAAAAAAACAATTTGTGAAAAAACTTGAGTTAGTATAAAAAAATTGGTGGAAATTTTTTTATACATCAACCGTCGTAAAACAAACGCAAACAAAGGTTTTCAATACAAAATTGTACTATGAAAATATTTCAAATAATGTCTCGTAGCTACCACTTTTCAACTTATATTACCACTAGGTATCTAAGATAATTTATATTCCTCTTAGGTATCACTTTATATTACTATATATTTAGTTATTTTTCTATTTTTCATTAGCTAAACGTTTCTCATGCGTTATTATATATATATATATCTCTATATATATATCCACCTTGCCATTAGCGGCCATCCCTTCTTCGACGGCCTTTCTGCTCCTCCGACGACCTTTCTGCTACTCTCTCTCCTCTTTAGATCTGAAAACAAATAGTTTTTCGGAGATTATGGTAGTCGAAAATGATGGCGTTATATGGCAGTGATGACGTGGAGGACGATGGTGATGTGGATGAGGTCTAGGGTCTCTGACGAGTCTGTCTCCGACGAGGCTGTCTCCGGCAAGCTCAAGCGGCACGCCAACCTGCTCATCTCCGACGAGATTCAAGATTATGTCGCTGAGGTAATCTCTCTCCCTCTCTCTATATCTATATATGTATGTATAGATGGAGAAAAATTAGGGCAAACTAACTCAATAATGGATCGATCATACAATGATCGTCTGAGTATAGATCGAGATGGAATGTGAGAAATTAAGGAATATTTAGGTTAGATTGATGACGAATTAAAGCTTTTGGGGGATTTCGAATTGTTTATCTTTTCTTACTCTTTTAGTCATTTGATTACATGTTGGATTGTTAACTAGAAGATTCTGTGATTCATTGTTTTTACTATTATGGGTTCATTTTTCTTGACCAAGGGTGTGTGCATATGTGCGTGTTTGTGGCTGATACCGATGTACAATTTGGAAATAAATTGTTTGTGCACCAACACCCTTAAAGTGTTCGATAAAATGTCTGATAGATTTTATTGTTTTAAATTCACTTGAATTTTGCATGTTTATGTGTAGGTTATGTTAAATATCAAAGTTTATGAGATTTTGTCCCAATTGCAACTCGTTTGAGTTGAAACAAACTCAATTTTTTAGGAGGTTGAAACTATATGCACTTTTGACAGAACTATATGCATTTTTATTGAACTAGATGCACTTTTGGCTGAACCATACTTTCAACTGAACCATATGCACTTTTAGCTAAATCAAATGCACTTTTGACATAACTATATGCACTTTTATTGAACTATATGCATTTTTGAATGAACTATATTCATTTTTGACTGTACTATATGCACTTTTGACTTAACTATATGTACTTTTGACTAAATTAGATACACTTTCAGCTGAATCATATGCACTTTTAGCTGAACTATATGCATAATCACTTTTATTGAACTATATTTACTTTTGACTGAATTGTATGCACTTTCGATGGAACTAGATGTACTTTCGACTGTACTATATACACTTTCGACTGTACTATATACACTTTCGACTGGACTATATGCACTTTTATTGAACTATTTGTACTTTCGACTGGACTATATGTACTTTCGACTGGACTGCACGTATTTTCGACTGAACTAGATATACTTTCAGCTCATTTAGATTTCAAAAAAGGCACATTTTCATGGAAAAACACTTTATGGTAAAAAAAATTGTATTTTTGATGAAAAAAAGTGTTTTTTGATGAAAAAACAGTTTTTTCGGTGTAAAAATGGCATATCGACAAAAAAAATTATATATTTTTTAATTTTTTGAAAAGTTTGTAATTTTTTTTTTATTTTCTGTGATTTTTTTATAGAAAAAATGTTTTTTATGTTTTTTTTATAAAATATAATTTTTTGTTTTATTTTTTACATTTTTGGTGATTTTTTATAATTTTTTATGATTTTTATATTTTTATTGATTTTTTTCGGTTTTATAGAATTTTGTTGTAATTTAAAACTATTTTTTTGGATTTATAGAGAGATAAAATATGTCTATTAAAGTAATTTGTTTGGATACCTATGAGAAATATGAACTTATGAAGGTGTTTATGAAAAATATAAGTTAGTATGAGTTACCTATAGAGAATTCCCCCAAAATATTTTACTTGTGTAAACTTTTACTAAAAAAAACAAAAGGGAGACTTGACGAGAGAAAATGATATATATATATATATATATAGGGAAAGGATATATCGACACATAAAAAAACACACTATGCTTACATTTTAATCCTAACCATCCATTTAGTGTTTTTCAATGGCCAAGATTACCTAAAATAAAAAAAGTCATCACAACCCTTAAAAACATATGTAATGGATGGTTAAGATTAAAATGTAAGCATAGTGTGTGTTTTTATGTGTCGATATATCCTTCCCCATATATATATATATATATATATATATATATATATTCAATACTGGATAATGATTCCAAACTCTAATGGAATGGATCTTTAGACATCCACGTTATACAAAAAATAAAACGAAAACAAGTTTTAAATGAAGTAACAAAGATTAACAAAAGATATAAGACCACTTGGGTTCTATGTCTCCCGTTGTAAAGACCATATGACTCGTGTCTACTATGCTATGTTTTTGGTGTCGCTGCAATAAGCACGGTTTATGTATATGTTTATAGAGGGAAAGATTATGAACCCGAGTTTTGTTTGGTTCTCACAAGCTATAGAATCTCTTGCACGTATTTGGAGCGCTTGCTCTCTCAAAAACTTAGTCTCCTTTGCAAAAAGACCCTAGCTAGTTTGTGAAGTAAAAAGACAATAAAGAATAACGACATATACGCAGGACAGCATAGTGCAAACTGCTGTACACAGGCAACAATGTGCGTCTCTATTTGGCTTCACCAGCAACAATACTACCCATTTAATTAGTTATGCAAACAAACAGACCTTACTGTATGTTTCCACCATTTCGTCTTACCAAAAGAAAAAGAAAAGGTTAATATGACAACAGTTTACTTTTTTTAAACTGTTAGTAAACTGAGTGTCGCTAAATTTTAGTAACAAAAACTGTTACTAAACTGTTGCTAAATTTAACGACACTCATTTTACCATCAGTTTAGCAATAAAGGCTCCGACGGTAAGCTGACATTTTTTTTATAATGTGTTTGGTAGGAGGGCCTTGTGGTTATTATAAATTTGGACACAAATGATTCCCACACCCAAGTTGCACACAAAAGACAGCACAAGAAAATAATCACCTTTCACTCTTTGTTTTGGGAAGGAGGGGGAGAACTAGAGAAGAGAGGAAAAGGAGATGGAGAATAGTAATAGAAGGGAGATAGATAACAAAGGAGGAAGAGAGAACATAGTAGACTGGAGGGGAAAACCTTCACACCCCACCAAACATGGTGGTTTCACAGCTGCCGCCTTCCTTCTCGGTACACTCTCCTTTTTTTCTATATATAAATGGGTGGGTAAACCCATTATTTCATTAATACTGAATGGTCGCAACGACCTTATTACAGTTGAAAACTTACACATCTGTAACTCTTTGTTATATTAATAACTGTTTATGTATTTTTAATATACATGTATGTTTGTGTGTGTGTGCGGTTTTGTATATTTTTTAGGGGTCTAGTGTAGGAAAACATAAATGTTGCATTAAAAGTCACCTTTGATTAATATGGTATTTAAACAAATAGGGGCGTTTCCACCCTTTGCACTATGATATATACTGTCTCATAGTTTCTTCTCTAGAATTTTAATTTTATGATCAGTAACGAACAGTACATGCAGTATTAGTTCACATTCCAACGCACTCGAGCATAAAATTCAGGACATACTTGTTGGTTTAGTATAACAGCGGCGGAGCTTTGTTAAGGGAAACCCCTAGAATGGAGAATAGTACGAGATGACTACATAAGTTCTTGGGGGTAAAGTGTCTTTCCTTGGTTTCAGAGAAGAATTATAAGAAATGATGGTCACAAAAATACATATTTCCAGAACTATTTCACCATTCACAAGATTTAAAATAGCATCAAAATCCTGTAGTCCAACCAAGGAATGCTGCAGTGTATAATATTCATAAAGGACCCTAGTTTGAGACTTAGAGCTACATCAGTTTGTTTATTTTACTGTTTTCCATGCATTTGTTACCTGAGAACTTTAATTTTTGTATTCTGATTTATGAAAAGTTATGTAGCCCTCTTGAAGGACTACTCACATCATTTCTACTTATGAACATGCAATGATGCAAACATTAAACTTCAATCGCTTATTTAGCATGACTGTTCATATTCTCATCTTGCTGTATAAATGATCCAAATAAAGTACGATATAAAAATTATATTGATGAGTTAGAATGTATACGAGCCTTGATAAAATTTGTGTTCAATTGTGCCCACCTATTTAAAGTTAGGGATCCACCACTGTGTAACACAAATCCGTTTTTATTGCCCTGAAAAAAGTAACGCAGCATGCCGTATTTTATTTGTGTCATATGATAAAAAGATAATGAAATCCAAGTGTTAACTAAAATAATGTAAAAATATCTATTTTGTCCAAACATACAAATTGCATACCTACACGAATAACACTACCGTAAACTCGGTGTATTAAATTTTTGGGTGTGTCATCCACTAAAAATTCAACACCTATTAATGAACCATAAAATAACTACACTAAAATTAATTCAAAATTAAAACCAAAAAATTATATGGGTTGACACACCTTAATTATACTGCATCGGGTTCATACAATTCTTTCTCATACATACACACCAATTTTTTTAGTCTAAAGTATGGCTGTAAATGAGAAGAGTTGTTCGTAAAATCGTTATGTTCGGCTCGGTTCATGTTCGTTCATTTATAAACTAATATGATCATGAAAAAGAGTATAGTGTTCGTCTATTAAATATTAAATGAACTGAACATGAACAAAACTCTGTTCGATTCGTCTAAATTTGTGTTCGTCTAACTATATATAAAGTTTGATAAAATAAAAAACTAAAACTATTAATGATGTAACAAAACTAATTTCACTACAAATTAATAAACTTATTTATACTATAATAATATTAATGATATGTTTGTATTATTTCAAACTTTTTAATATAATTTATATCATTTACTATAAATGCAGTAACCGATTTTACTGTTAATTGCTCGACTCGTGAAAGTAACCAATTACACGTATGTAAAAAAGAATTTATACTTTATTAGAATATATAAACTTAAAAACTAAGACAAATTTGTGTTATAATGTCAAATAAATTAATTAGCTAATGATTTATGTATGTGTAGACAAGTTTATCATAGTAAACAATATAATAATAAATGATAAAATTAAAATATATCTTAACTATAAAAAAAATACTATATTTTTTTAATTATTGAATGTTTTGAATGAAATTAGATGTTCACGAACAATTGGTGTTCGGCTCGTCAAACGTTCGGTTCATGTCCATCAAATTTTCGTTCGTATTTAAATGAACATGAACAACTGTTTTAGTTCATGAACATGAACAGAGTCTTGTTCGACTTGTTTCGCTTCATTTACACCCCTAGTCTAAAGTATCCATATCTAGGGTGTGTTTGTATGCAATCGTGTGTCAGGACAAAATAAACATTTTTCCATAGTTTTTGTTAGTCATTATATTGGATTGTTTTTTATCTAATGGTTAAAAAAAAAAAAAGATAAGTTATCCTAATATTTTTAGGGCAGCAAAATTGGATCGGAGTTACACTGCAATTTGGTACTGTTTTATGTTTTCTTTGCGCCCAGTGTAAAAACTAAAAATATATACGTGTGGGAAGTATCTCATCCATTAGTCTCTAAAACTAAACTGGCCCTTTGTAATATAAAATAAGTACTTAACCAAAGCCATTAGTAATTTCAAATTTTATGTGCAAAAGACGCATGGCAAATTAACATACTAATATGAGCGTCGACAAGAACTTGCATAAACAGTAATGCTACCTTATACAAGTGCCTTGTTCCGTCAGTTAATTCCAATCAAATCAAACTCAACCTCATTTGAAATAACTTTTGAGTATCCTAGTTTTTTAATGACCAGAGCAGTAATTTTTTTCTCTGGGCAAACATACCGCAAACAATGGAAAATGTATCATTTAGTTGACATGCTGAGTCCAATCGATTACAGTGGACCGTAGGATATGTATTCATACTTAATTATATATATTAAAAGTGCTAAAAATCTGTTTTTCTTCTTCATAGACTCATAGGTCATACTTGATGGCTCTATTTAGTTAAAGAATTATTTAGAAGTCAAATTCATTAACTTTTAAGCTTTAATGCAGGGCTACAAGGGTTTGAGATAATGGGAATAGCAGCAGTGGGGAACAACTTAATAACATATTTGATAAATGAGATGCATTTTTCATTGTCAAAATCAGCAAACATAGTCACAAACTTTGTGGGGACAGTTTTTATCTTTGCACTACTTGGTGGTTACCTCTCTGACTCTTATCTTGGTTGCTTTTGGACAATTCTCATTTTTGGATTCCTTGAGCTTTCGGTATTTAACTCTCTTTCTCTCAAAATGTTTTTACCTTTTTCTAGTGGTACATCAACTAGAAGAAGTCAATCAATAAAGTTTTATCATTTTCCATTTATTATTAAAAGAAAATGTGTTACAATTGAAAATCACAAGATTAATTAAGAGTGATGGTTTCTACCCCTTTTTATTGCTCATTCCGGATCACCTTGTTTATTTTCGTCAAAATTTTAACATACATGATACGGTTGGTTTTTATTATTTATTTTTAACAATAAATGATTTATTTGAGAATAGATATTAGAAATGTTGTACATATTAATAGTTGACAGATATTTTATTGTATGGCAAAAAAAAAAAAACTTTCACATTCTATCGTGTATGTAAATACAGATCTGATATTAATAGTTTGGAAAATATTGAATCAATATTCTTCAATTGAAAAGAACTAGAGTTAATTGTCTTTTTAAAACAAGTAAATAGTACTTGCCAACTAAATTACAAATTGCCATTTGTATGACTAACCCGTAATTTCCTATTGAAACTTTAGTTTTTCCAAATATTGGTTTAAATTCTAAATGGACACATAAACACGCTTTTTTAGTTGCTTTTATTTGGCGCTTCTGATTTTGAATCTACAAGTAACGAAAAAATAAGATAGTTATAATTTGTCAAGAAGAACTTTAATTATTGGCCATACCGTTTAATTTATTTTCTGCTGTCATGCTGAAAATGTAGGGTTTCATACTATTATCAGTGCAAGCTCATCTCCCCCAACTAAAGCCACCGGCTCATTGCGATACAACTTACGGAGTTGAGACATGTATAGAAGCAAAGGGGTTCAAGGCCTTCATCTTTTTCGTAGCACTATACTTAGTAGCGCTAGGGAGTGGTTGTGTCAAACCAAACATGATATCTCATGGTGCTGATCAATTCAAACAAGATGACCAAAAGCAACAGAAGAACCTTTCGACTTATTTCAACTTTGCTTATTTCGCATTTTCTTTGGGCGAACTCGTGGCCTTAACCGTGCTCGTGTGGGTCCAAACTCACTCGGGTATGGATTTAGGGTTTGGCGTTTCTGCCGCGGCTATGGCCATGGGTTTGGTATGCTTGGTGTGTGGTACAACTCTTTATAGGAATAAACCCCCTCAAGGGAGCATATTGACTCCTATTGCCCAAGTAAGTTTTTATCACAATTTAAATTTATGTTAAATGTGGAGTGTAGTCGTCATGAAAATCGGACATAGGGACTTATTTTTCCTGAAATATATTTCTTATATAGTTTAAAGCTTTTCTTTTCCCGAACTCTAGCTTAATTATTGAAAATTAAATTTTGAAAATACTCTATCTTAAAAAAACATGTTGGACTATTCATTATCGACCGTATTAATTATTCCTATATATTTGGTCTCGTTGGCAACATCATTTCATGTCTATAATATATACTTGCTAATCCTTTTCTATTATAGAACACTCTTAACTTATAGCGTAGCAAATCATTCATAAATTAATACAGCATATACAGCATATGATGACGATACAAATAATTCCATTAACTAATGAACATAATCTTCTCTCTTTTGTCCTTTGTTTTTATTTATGTTCGTCTTTATTGACTGGTATTATTACCCGGAAAAGTTGGTATAGTACGTTTGTTAGTACCATTATTTAGTATTTGCCTATTTGGACAAAACAAACAAATTTGGTTCCTAGCTAAATTTATCTTTTAGAGGACGATTTAAAAGTTGTCTCTAGCTAACTTTTTGTCTCCAAAACTATTGTTTCTTATAGCGTAAACCATAAACTAAGCCATGACTGTTTTTCTAGCTGATAAGCAATAACTAACATACTTTTAAATCGATTTGGTCCATGCACATCTACTAATCGCGTCTCTATCTCTCTTTCTCTGTACTCTCTTGTTTTGTCTTTTAGAATATAATTTCAAGGTATTAAATATCGTTTAATGACATGGAAACCTAGTTGTTCTTCAGAGATGTTATTAGTATTTCACTTAAAGAACACTTCAATTTACATAAATTAATTATCTCCAATAATTTCCTCTCGTATGATTGCACTTTTTCACGACTTCTTTAATAACTGTCCAATAATTTCTACTCGTATAATTTCCTGGAATTTACATTTTTGTAGGTTCTGGTAGCAGCTTTTTTGAAAAGGAAACAACCGTGTCCATCGAATCCGGAGGATCTTCATGGATACCATACCCAACTATCTTCCTCTATTTTTCATACTGAAAGGTTCAGGTAAATGACTAGTGTTATTCAAATAATTATCTACTCTTTCCTTCTACACTCTACCAATATTGTACATTGTATTATTATGTGCCAAGAATCAAAAGTTGATATATCATGTTTGTTTAGATGTTAAATAGTCGTTCAAATTTTGTTCTGACCCATGCCACGGCACAAGATTGAATAAGCTAACTTGTGAGAATCTATCACCACTGTTCACATATAAATAAAATTAATAAGAACGGAGTTAAATGTAGACCACACACACGACTCCTTCAATATTGATAAAACTGATAAAACCTGTAAGTATTGGGTAAATTTAGACGAGAAACAGAGAACTTAGAAGAGATAAAAGACTAGAATTATACATTTTTTCATAACTAATCAATTTATAACATAACAATGAGAGAAAATTCTCTACAAATATTATCAAAAATGACTAACAACGTGAATAACAAAATAGCAAATAAATCCAATTAAATAATAATAATAACAAAAAGAACCGGTCTTATCATTCCATCCCCCTTAAGAACTACCTTGGCCTCAAGGTTGATCTAAAGTACGATGTCCGGCAAATAGTTTCACATGTGCGTTCTGTCTCCAACGGTCCGACGGAAGACCAAACACACTCTTCCATCCTCTCAACCGTCCTCTAGCACGGTCGTATGGAGCTCCGATCAAACTCTCCAACCTGTAAAATGATTATTTCTCCGGATATTTGGCACATGACCGAACAAAAAATCCCAAAAGAACCAAATATCATCTCGAAATATCTCATGTAAGACCTAATCATAATACGCTTCGAAGTTATCACCACCAATACTAAAAAATTCTTTTACAAACCCAGTTCGAGTATCAATCTCTTCTAAGTAACAAAATATTCCCAATAAGGATCAATATAAGCACTAGGCGGTTTAGAACCTTAATTACACACACGGATACCAATAGCCAATTTCAGAAAATTATAACTCCCAAACCGTGCATCCGAATTAAGGGAAGTCAATCTCAAAACATTTTATGGCGTATTAGGTATGATATCACCAAGTTTTATCAAATTTGGACGTCGTTTACTAAGTGGAAAACTGGTTTTACTCCGGTTCTTCGATTCTGTCCAGGTCCCGTCATGACAGCCCAACTCACTGGACTTTAAAAAGTCGTATCTCGGTGCCTGTTTATCCAAATGTTGTGATTTTTGCGCCAAAAAAACCGTATCTGAGTCCCTTACAAACACACCAAATTTCAACCAAATATAAGACGTACTTCTATTGCAAATAGCTGTTTTTATACACAGCAGTTTAGCTGTCAAAGCAGAAAAGTCTGGGCAGAATCCCAAATTTAAAATTTCATAATTCATTGCACGTTTTTCCAAATGGACCGATTTAAGTCCCAAATCTATCCTAATGTCCCATCTATCTTTCCACAAAATATTTTACAATTCTGAGATTGTTTACTAGGTGCCGCTAAGATTTTTATCCAGCTTGTCAAACCTGTCCAAGTCGAATACAGACACAAAGTTTACCAAACTTTAAAATATCATATCTCGTTCCTCGTAGACCCAAAATGTGCGATTTTAGTGCCCAAACACCTGTAATCGAATATTCTACCTCCTCTCGGAATTTCAATAGAATCGGGTGTCGTTTGCTTTGCCAAAAAGAGGTTTTTCCTGATGTTATCGTAGCTGTCATAAAATAAAAATCTGCACATGGGTAAAGTTTTGGAAACACGTAAGTAATTATGTACCAACATGAACACACCGATACGAGTTGCAGATTCTTCATGAATAATCTCTTTATATTCTCGCTAAATTTCATAACTTTTAGATACCTTTTACCAAATGTAAAGTTCCATCTCCCAAACACCATTAGAAGAGTACTAAAACCCAAATTTATCAATTCCAGATTCTCAAGTTTAGCCGACAAGTTGAGAAATCGTCCATCACCAAAAGTAATAACATTCGAGTCATGGCGCATGAAAAATATAAGTCGGAATTTATTATACGCAAAACAAATAGGGACGCGACCAAATCTACAGATAAGCGTCTCGCGGCCATAAGAGTAATACCCCACAATACCAATTTTTGGTGCGTTTATTTTACCGCGATCAACTAATGTGGCAATGGAAATATTGTTTTCAATAAAGGGTAAAATAGTCTTTATTACCCATTGACATAATCCTGGCTGACGCAAAAGCATGGGGGCCGAATCTTTCGCCATTATACCCCCGTGCTTAGTCCCAAGCGGCGGCAATAATCCTCCGCCTCCGGTTGTCTCTGCGATAAAGTGAGGCTCCGAAAGTTTTTGAACCATGTCGTAATTCCTCACCTTCTTTCTTCTTTTGTTCAACTTTTCCCCTCTTTTTTTTCCTTTCCCTGACTCATCTTTTTTTCTCTTTTCTCTTCTATCTTCTTTCAACGTTCGTCAGGCCACGGTGGCGGTGGCGGAGCTACTGGTGGCGCTGATGGCATGCCTCCACCAGCTCTCTTTTTCTGCAGCGATGGTGCTGGCGGCGTAGGCGACGACCTGCGTCTGTCCCTTTTCTTTTTTATTGTTTGCAACGTAGTTAGAAACCAATCGGATAATTGAAGCGGTGGTGGTACAATCACCGTTTCTTCATCTAATTCAGTCTTGGGCTCGGGCTGGATTTTTATTTCTTTTTCAAACAGTGTTTCTTGTTTTGTTTTGATAGTAAGTTATGGTGGATGGTCTACGGTGGTTGTTGAGGAAAGTACGGGTTGTGTCGGGGGCGGTGCAGAGTGCAGTGGTGGTTGTGGCGGTACTGGTAGTAGCGCGTGAATAACTCTGATTGGCGAGACTAGGGTTTCGGCCGTCGTATGTTCTAACCCGTCTGGTATTTTCACCCCATGATCACGAGCCACTATCAACAATTTTTCGACCACTTTATCCACTTTTCGCTCTAGACCTCGACGTTGTTCATCCAATTGATCCATATCCTTGTTTACTAGAGATGATATGGCTTGCAGATCCATAATATTTAGGTTTTTATTTATTTATTATTTAATAGGGAGAAAAAAAGATAGATAAGTCTCAAAAATCAAGGTAGAAAGGACCTGTTCTTGATACCAATGATAAAACCCGTAAAAATTGAGAAAATTTAGACGAGAGACAGAAAACTTATGAGAAATAAAATACTACGGTTACACACTTTTTCATACCTAATCAATTCATAACATAACAATGACAGAAAACTTTCTCCAAATAGTTTCAAAAAGACTAACAACGTGAATAACAAAATAGCAAATAAGTCCAACTAAATAATAATGATAACAAAAAGAACCGGTTTTACCAAATATATAGTTAGGTGGAGACACTCGGATGTGACGACAACTCCAATAATTTTAAAAAACCTCAGATAGAGCACTTTTTTTTAGAAGAAATTCTTTTTAAATTGTAGATTTGACATCACGCATAAAAATGAAAAAAAAAATGGTCATTAGTACATAGCTTGAGAATGAATTATAAAAAACGCGAGTAAAAATATATTTTAAGGTTGCGTATGGATACTTATATGATGCTGCCGCCTTTTCTCTTTCAATTGTATCAAATGATGTGATAAATATGTACCAATTTTCAAAATAAGACAAAAAAATTGGCCTTTTAATAATTAAGTCTGAGGGTCAACACATTCCCCATATATAAGAATTACCATCCAGACTACTATATTCGTACATAAGTTTCTTACATGATTTTATTTTAAATATTATAATTAATCTATTAATTGATGAAAATTTTAAAAGTAAACTTTTGATTAATTGAGTAATTTTTTTTTTTTTTTGGGGGGGGGGGGTTTCTATTATCAGATTTGGGCAAAAAAGCCCGATGCTGCTCTTTTATTTTATTTTTTATAGTAAGAAATAATTGTAATGCTGAGACATTCAATTTGCTATTAACAAATTACTTGCTTTGAAAGATTGCTCCCAAAACACGCCTCCAATTTTGATTTTCAATCATAAAAGTACTTAATTTAGAAAATTTGATGAGTTCATACAGCTTCTATGCTACTCACATAAAGATGCCCAATAATTTCAGTTACATTTTAACCTAATCCCAATAAAATGCAGATTCTTGGACAAAGCTTGCATCAAAAACCAGAATGAGATCAACTCAAAGGAGAATCCATGGATGCTATGCAGTTTAACCCAAGTCGAGCAAGTGAAAACCCTAATCTCGGTCATCCCAATATTTGCATGCACGATTATTTTCAACACCATTTTAGCTCAGTTACAAACATTCTCAGTCCAACAAGGGAGTTCAATGGACACCCGGCTAAATTCATCCTTCCAAATCCCACCGGCTTCGCTACAATCCATCCCTTATCTCTTTCTTATCTTTGTCGTCCCTCTATACGACTACATATTCGTACCCTTCGCCCGCAAGTATACAAAACACGAATCGGGTATCACCCCTTTACAAAGAATAGGGGTTGGTTTGTTTTTTGCAACGTTTTCGATGGTATTGGCAGCCTTAATGGAAGAGAAAAGGAGAAACTCGGCCCTAAACGACAAGAAAATAATTTCAATTTTTTGGATCACGCCACAATTCTTAATTTTCGGGGTGTCGGAGATGTTCACAGCGGTCGGCCTCATTGAATTTTTCTACAAGCAATCCATCAAAGGAATGCAATCTTTTTTGTTAGCCTTGACCTATTGCTCATACTCATTTGGATTCTATTTCAGCTCTATACTTGTTTCTATGGTGAATAAGCTCACATCAAGGGGGTCTAATATGGGTTGGCTAAGTGATAATGATCTTAACAAGGATAGGCTAGATTTATTCTATTGGATACTTGCTATTTTAAGCTTTCTTAACTTCTTCAACTACCTATTCTGGGCAAGGTGGTACTCCTGTAATGTTTCAAAATTGTCCGCTTCGCAAACGGAGGATAGCTTAGAGGATACTTCTAAACAAATTGATGATGGTAATGTTCCTTGAGACACCTTGGTTTTGTAATTCTGATATAATAGCAGTGCCTTTTGCAGTGAACAATTAATTACACAGTCATATACCAATGAATACATGGGAGCTCCCCACCTTTATATAAAAGTGGGAGCTTCTTTTAGGTATGCTCTTAATTTATTGATATGGGGTTTCAACTTTAGAGAGTTACCTGGTAACTGACCCAGTGTATATTTGTACTTTTTCTAATCTCATTAAGTTCCATTCAATTGCTTATCAAAAAAAATGTGATATATAAGTGAACGGCTTTGGAGGGGATTATAATAATATTATAACGCAAATGGATATTATTCGAATTCTAAAAAGACATTTGTACTTTTTGGCATTTTTCTATTTGTTCCAGAAAACTCATACATATCTGTAAAACATTAGGGAAACATGATCACACGAGGATAAATACAAGTTGATTTTTAGGGAGATTATGCCCCGATGGATTCATATCAAACTGCTTATTGCACTCGTATCCGTTCGCTTATATCACAAATTTACCTGGGCGAATTGGTCTAAAATTGTATATGCATCAGTTTACTTATCCATTACCTTACATATACATGAACTTAAAAATCACTCAAATATAAATAATCAAAATGTTCCTTTATAATTAAAATAATAATTTCTTGCTTTTATTTTTCTCTTATTCTCTCTCATTTATTTGTAGTTTTCACATATAAATTAATAAAATAACAAAAAGATGAGTTGTATAGTTGCGATAAATAAATTTATAAAAAAACTGATAATTTGTATAAGATGGACAGACAACCCACACAACTTGCCTAAGAGAATTAAAAGATGAAGTTTGGAGGAATGTCACTCGTAATCGTTATGGTATGGTGCCAACAACACCTGCTATACTTGCAAAAGTATATATGTTAGCGGAACAAGTCACTCTACTATACGATAACGATGTAATAATCAATATCGGCAAGGGCGGCTCTATAATTTCGGCACCTAAACCCGGTAAAAAAAAATCACCTGAATGAAGTGTTTTTAAATGGAAATGTACCTAAGTGTCAAAAACGAGTTAAGTTAATAAACGCCAACAATAGTGATATACATGCATTGGCTCCAGACTACTCGTGCAACTTCGATGGCTTACTCCACCCTTTTGCCTCTTGCTCACAAGGATGTGGAGGAGTTAGCTCGTCGCTCTGATAAGCAAGCTGTTGTGAAGACCATTGTTAACTGGTGGAGGAAAAACTCTTCTGCAGGTGTTAAATTTTAGATTATTTGGGATGATATTTGTATGCTTTTAAATTTTATTGGTGCCAGTGGCGGAGTCAGTATCAGTAGATGTGGGGGCTAGATTTTAAATTTTCAATATGGAGAGGTTAAATAGATATTTTTCGTTAAAAAGTATTTTTTCGCACTCTGTAAAAAATTATTTTTTTTAAAATATAGGGGGAGGGGCTATAGCCCCTACCAGCCTCCACTTAGCTCCTCCCCTGATTGGTGCTAGCTTAACTCGTGTGTTTAGAGAAGAGAATCATATAGCAGATGTTATGACTAAGCAAAGGAGGCAATGGTGTGGATACTACTATTTTTAATGTAATAGAGCTTTCTAAATTCACTCACGCTATCTACAGTTTGGACAAAAAAGAAACAATATGCCTAAGAGGAAGTCATTTTAATCCTTAATTTGTTTCTTATTGATTATGATGCTAAGGTGAAGCTTGTACCAGTTGGCTCTTTATCGATATTGAAACCTTGATGTTGTTTGGAGGCTTTTGCTAAAATGCTTATGATGATCTTTATCTGAAGCGGTTTATTTCATTCTAAGAACAGCCTTTTTGGGATTGAGGAATGGAGGTTTTCTTTTGTGTGAAGGTATTCTGATTGTCTTGCTCTCAGATTTATTGTAGGTGACATTCATGTTGATGATTGACGTATTTCTGGCCGGATCCTGATGCATAGCAACTCTTTTTTATTCCTTCAGCCAGAGTCACTTTTTGGTCATACAAGATGCTGTTATCACTAAATTCCCCTGGTTTATATATGATTATCTACCTTTTGTTTAAAGCTGCTCTATTTGAGGTTTCTAAGGATAATTGGCTATTTTTGTCTCTTTGAGCATGGGCGCATGGGTTTTGGTTGTCAAAAGAACGTATTTTTGATCTCTTTGATCATAGTGTAAAGGGGAGATATAAGGAGAAAATTGTTTTTTTCTTGAGCTCATTAACTAGATGAAAACATACTAGTTATATTGTTTGGGATAAATATTATAAATAGAGAAAGTGCAATATTGTAGTTTTTTGTGCTTTAATATCAATAGAAGATATAGTGGTCATATTATTCTTTACTTTCATCAATTCCGCAAACGATAGTTCTTGTACAGTTTATTTGTATCAACATTTCTAGTGTTCAACAGGCGTTATGTACGCCTTGAATTAATTAATGAAATCAAAAGCGAAACCAAACCGCGAGCTAGCGAAACCAAACTAAATTCCAGAAATCTAAAGCCTGTTCTAGTAAGCCTAGAGTCATTATGTTGTTTCTCTAATCAGAGAATTTCTTATCAAGCTTTTGAAAGAGGGATTTTTCAGTTGCCAACCACACACCCCCAGTTGGAATGTCGAAGGAGAAAAATTAATTAAAAAATTGTTTTTGCTAAACTTGAAATATATTTGTCCTGCGAAAAACTATGATAACCAACAAGAAATGCAAAAGTACCTTTGCGTACAAATGGCAAGACGAAGTCTAATAAAGCCTCATGATTAGAAAACAAAACGCACTGGAGATAAGCACAAACAAGATATGCACATTGATGATGGACATATATACAAGGAAAATTATACAGAACAAGAGAATATAGGACATCCCCGACCTCAATGTAAATCAAACATGTAACATAATCAGAAGTTGTGCTTATCTTTAATGAGTAGTATATTACATAAAGTCATAAGCTAATGGCTCTCGATGAGGCCTCCAATTCCCCCTCCATTGCTTCTCCAGCCTCACCATGTCTTTCCTGGACAAAGGATCAAACCCAGTCATCACAAGAATATAAAAGTAAGGTTTTCATAACTGTGATAATACAGTAATGAGACTCATGTGGATGGATCGTGGTGAAAGACTGTCCTTTCAACAAAAAACATAGAATTCAAAAATTACCACTGAAAAGGATTGTTTCAATGTTGCTATCCTACTCAATACACTGAACCCAGAACACCATAAACAACATCTCAACCACAGGGTTCTCCTGTTGTAGTTAAAGTACTTCCAGTTTTTCGTTTAGATGAGGTAATGATATTATTTCCACATTTAGAATTTCAAGAGGGCACAACCCTCTAAACAAAAAGCCAATACAAAACTGACAAAATGAAAGCTTAATCTAAATAATGCAGTCACGCTTCAGTTAAAAGATTTTAGATCATTTATGTGCTGATAATACTTGATTGGAAAACCTGATGAGACCAAATTCATGAAATCTGTATGTTTTTATGAAACTGTAGACAGCAAATTGTTTTCTTTGTTTCCCGCCAAAGGAGGAAATACCCATGTAGGCCAAATCGAAAAGTACAAGGAGAAATTAGAACATACCAAGGGACTATCACGTCCATTTTGCCAAATAAATGAATCTAAAGCACCATCTCTACGAAGAATCTTCGCTCCACATCCGGGAATATTTACAGATCCTACAGCCTCTTCATCAACAACAACGGCATCAATAGTGTCATTTTCTGATTTGGCATCTGGGACCTGCAATCAAATGAGTTAACACTCTTATCAAGGCATAATATGCTTTTGTAAATTGTATACAGATCCTAATATGCCAAACAAATTACAAACACCTCAAAAAATGAGAAGATATATGATATAGACTGTTCAGTTCATCTGACAAGCGGCTTAAATTTTATGAAACACGGGTATTTACAAAATGCTGACGTATCCGGTACCGTGTACCCGCTACTTTAGGTACAGACTCGGTACTTACATTTTCAAAAATAATACAAATTAATTAGGATATAATATTAGGTATAGATTCAATAGTCTCATATATAACAATGAGATATGTATAAGATATTTTGAGTGTGTTTTGATTTCTTTTTTCTATCATTCCCTTTTTATTTGATTACGAGGTTGTATAAAAGTACACAAACTATCCTCCTACTCGTACCGTTAAAATTTCAAAATCAACGTATTCCGTTCGTATCGACCGTATCCCTACACAGGTGGTTCCTTGAGCTTAATCTTATGAAAGCCAACGTTAATTAAACATTCAAATGTACATATTATCACTTCTGAAATTATACTAATAACCTACCTCAAACATAGCTTCTGTTAGTGTATTTTCCAATATGGCTCTTAAACCACGGGCACCAGTGTTTTTGGCCATGGCTTTCTTAGCAATTGACCTAAGAGAATTCTCCGTAAAAAGCAAATTAACCTACAATAATCATAGATCGGATATACTTAATTCACAATCTACAACATATGATATGCTATCTAGGCAGGAGAGAGGGGGGGGGCATGCAAGATGCGAATGTAATAGCTTACGTTGTTCATCCTGAACATTTTCTTGTACTGCTTTGTGAGAGCATTTTTTGGCTCAGTGAGAACCTACATAACAAGTTAATCACAACATGTATCCAATCATTCCATTGAATAAAAACGAAATCTAAACAAAAAGATATTGTCTTGTCATGAAAATCGCACATCATACCTGGACAAGTTGGTCTTCCTTTAAAGCAGATAAGCTCACTAAAACAGGGAAACGTCCAATAAATTCAGGAATCAAACCATATGCAACAAGATCCATACTTTCGACCTGCATTTAGAGCAATTATAAGTCATTTTATCAAGAGTAGCTTTTTTCCATAACAAAGGTAAAAATATTTTCTTCTTACAGATTCTAATAAAGATGATGCTGTTGCAGCATCAGTTGATTTATGGAGCCTCATATTTGTACGAACTGGTGCTCCAAACCCGATGGAAGCATCTTGACGTCTGCGCAAATATACAAAGGAAAAATATAATGATTCCCACCAGAGATTAATCTCTTTCATAGATTTATATGAAATAAAGATGGCAAAGATATCACCTTTCCGAAATGATTTTCTCCAAATCAACGAAAGAACCACCACATATGAAAAGTATGTCTTTCGTATCTATCTGCCAATGATAATAAAAGAAAAACAGAAAAGGAGATAAATACACAATATTATAAGCCAAACGAACGCCCGGGGGGGGGGGGGGGGGGGGGGGGTACCTGAATGCTATCACCACGAGGATGCTTCCGAGTTCTGTTATCAGGAACATTTACAATCTGAACCACAAATATCATTCACTTACAGAAAGCTAACAGGAGGTAATAACTTCGTGACAAATAGCACAACTGCACTCTTCAGAAGAAAAAATATCATAGTTTTATAAATAACTCAAAAGAGACTCACAGTTCCTTCCAACATTTTCAATAGGGCCTGCTGGACACCCTCCCCAGATACATCTCTTCCAGTATTCGAGCTCTCAGACTGAAACGAAATTTGAATCAGCGTAAAAATGATGGAAATGAAAACTTAAACTAGTGTTGAATCAACAAAAGAAAGAAGCTGCAAGACCTTATTAGTTATCTTATCAACTTCGTCAATGTAGACAATTCCTCGCTGAGCTGCTTCCACGTTGAAATCAGCAACCTAAAGCCCATTGTCAAGTAAAATTTCAAACATTTTGATATAGCAACCAAAAGATGAGGCATTGTTTACTGCACCAGGTTAAGTAAACTTCACAATTTATATGATGCACATCAAAATAAAACATGCACAACTGTAGAGATACAAACATAAACATAATTAACCATACCGCAAGTAATTTATGCAATATAGACTCTACGTCTTCTCCAACATAGCCTGCCTGAAAGACAAAAGAAGAGAGACTGGATCACTGCTACTAAATGAGCAGTCAAAACCAAGGTTTTAAAACGCTAAATCATCGCTTTCAGGAGAGCTTTACTGGGGAAAAAAAGGAGAGCTTTACTGGGGAAAAAAAGGAGAGCTTTACTGAAGCGTAAGCTTTACTAGAAAAACATAAATACATATATATTTTCAATAACTATGAAACACATGAAAATAATTTGTTCAAAACAATCTGAATAACTGATATTAGCATATTTTAATCATGGAAATGTCTAATACCACAACGGGCTATCGAGTTGCTCTTACTTTTATACCAATTCATGACACTATATATATATATTGTGAGAATATTTTTTTTTCTTTAAATAAAGCTTAAGCTTTTTGAGTCTTAAGGCGTGTTTTATAAGTATTGACGCGTGAAAACGCTTGAGCTTTAGGCTAAAGCTGACAATTTATTTTTAAGATTTTGAGCTTTTCGAGTATCAGCGCGTTTTGAGGCGAGCTTTTTAATACACTGGTCAAAACATTGTAGTTTTCTACGAATTCTCAATCAAAGGGACCGGCTTTAACAGATAAACACTCAATAAATTTAACCATGTGTGTTTGTGGAAGTCTATTTTTGTTACTCGACTAGCCTATATACTATAGGAAAGGAACTTTTGCAGAAGATGAATCGCTAGTCAAGTAGTCAGACACTATAAATGCGTCTTTATTTCACAAATTTCACCATATTTCAGTTTGACACCTAAATATTATACATGACTAAATACATAAACTACGCCAAACCTGCCTGCGTCAATGTTGTCGCATCAGCAATGACAAATGGCACATTCACTATCCGAGCTAAAGTTTTTGCAAGTAATGTCTTCCCTGTCCTCACAGTAAATAATAAAGTACATCAGCTATCCTGTCTAACCTACATTAAAAACTGGATCTAACGATAATAACAGCAAGCTAACATTTTGGTCAACAGCTGAAAATAGTAGAAATCTTTTTATCACCACAAACTAGTTGAACAACAAAATTATCACAAGTTCACACCTGAGCCAGTGGGACCCATAAGTAACACGTTGCTCTTCTCTAGTTCAACAGTCTCGCTTTCTTCAGTCTCTCGCCTATCTGAAGGAACACCTGACCTGGCACCCCAAAAAATCATAATGTTAGGTGGAAATATAAGTGATTTTGAAAACTGCAACACAAGAATGAAAAATGAACTTATCAATTTATTGTTTTCTCAACTATGCGCTGAACAAAGATCTAACCACCACAGCCTTCAAAAAGAAGGATCGGCCTACCCCCAAAAAAAAGATGTCCTTTATAACTGTCAGACCCATTGTGACCAACAACCCCTAAAACCTTGAATCACCCAAATTCCACAGCCAAATATACTCTAAAAATTAAGGGGAATATAATATATACTTCACTAGTACTGAATATGTCCCATATAATCTTTCATTCTCACGGATAGCATGCAAGGTATCATAAACCCTTATGACTCTCTTACCAGTATTTTTAAATCTTTGAGATGCGATTAGCCCAAAATTCAATGATAGTCATAGTACAAGAGCAAAAAAGATTATAAAACTGGCCAAGAGAAAAATTCACCAGAACTCACTCTTTACATAAGGAAGCATGATGTATCCTTTTGTAGTGATTATAGACCGCCACAGATAGCACCTGTCAAAGGAAGCAATGTCCACATCAATAAACATTTGTGTAATTTGTGCAATCACTTCTTAGATCTCTCTATCACTATAACAAACTCATCAAACACCTCCTAAAATCTAAGAACACGAATATTAAGCACTAAACCGCACTAAACTCATGAAGCACAACACATAAAGTGCAACTTCAAGATCAACGAACCATACAATGAACTTTCAGATGCCTTTTCTCATTCTCAGTATTACAAGAAATCAAATGGAATTGACCGAAATGAGAATTGAGCTCATTTCTGTCTGGAAAAAGTCAGCTTTTCTACTTACAACTGAAGCAAACAAAACAATAAACTGATGCCACTTTAATTTTAAAGAAACAGATCCGGCTTTTGTTAAGGACCTGTTGGGCATTTAGCTTCTTTGTTTAAAAAGCTACTCAAAAAGGCAATGAAAGCTTTAATTTGGGTGACTGATTATAAGTGAACTATTATTTACTGAAGTTATAAATGACTTACAACTTACTTTAATATTACAAACTTTAATATTACAAAAGATTGAACCTTATTCTTCATTTTACTTTTGAACCTTATTCTTCATTTTGGGTCGGGATTGGTCCGATTCTTTTCAGGTTGGATCGATTAGTTTCGGGTTGGGTCCCGACCCGATTCCACCCACTAGGTAGATAACTAATGGAAAAATATATGTTTAGTGTATTGTACTACAAGTGGTTAACAATATATATACCAGAGTACAACTTTTAACAATTTAGGTACTATTTTACCAATTTTCGCCTAACTAAGGACCTAACAGCATAAATCAACAAAATTGTGGTCAACATATCTCACATTTCGGGAGCTATTTTTGACGGACGTCGACAGAATTACACTCACTATGTGATAGATGAAAGAACGTGAGTGCAATTCCGTCATGTTGTTTAGCGCCAGGTCTCAATTGTGACAAAATCTATATATCAATACCTAAATTGTTAAAAGTGATACTCCGATGCCTAGAGTGTTAACGAATGATAGTACAATACATTAAACGAATGATAGTACTTGACTATACTACAAACAAAAACAGCTGGCTGGAATAGGAAAAAAAGAAAAGAAAACAAAACAAAATTAAGTAGCAGTTAAAGTAACCTTCTTAGGTGCTTGTTGACCGATAACGAACTCATCAAGCCGCCTCTTAATCTCCTTAGGCGTTGGCATCTCCTCAACAACCTCCTCTCTCTCGACAACAACTTCCTCCTCCATGGCCCGTTTCCCATAACTCCTAAGCCTCTCCCAAATCCTCCCTCCCACACCATCATCAACACCCTCCTCCTCCTTCTCCTTCTTAACAACGCTCCCGACCTCGATAAAGTTACCCTCAAGAGGCACGAGCTTAGAAGGACGAAAGTAGAACGCGGTGCGGCATCCAGGACAGAGGTTGAGTGCGTGGTAGATTCCTCCACCGCCCGAGGGGGAAGTGATTATAGAGAGGGGGCGAGTGGAGAAGAGTAGAGAGATGGAGCATGAGCAGCGTGGGCAGTTTACGTCCGCATGGATGTCGTCGGAGGTAGTGGTGATGGTGCGGCGGAACCCCAGGTTGAGATTTGGGGTTGGTAGAGAGAAGGAGGAGGAGAGGTGTAGTAGGGTTTTTATTGCCGTACGCCTCCGAAATAGTTGCATCTTTTTAATTAGTATCAATAAATAATTTCAATATGTCTCAGCTCCTTCTACCGACCCCAACTGCGGTTTACTAGTCTATTTGTACATTCAGTAATATAAATAAATTCAATCATGTACAAATTTCCGCATCACTTATTACTCACTCCTCACTCTCACTCCTCAGTAGTCAAAATTATACCACTCTTTTTTTATTTATTTTTTCAAGTTATCATTTTTTTCATATAGTGTTTTTTTAAATTTTTTCTTAAATCAATGGTTTTGATTTATTTCAAAAGCGTTTCTTCAAAACAAAAATATGTAAATTTTAACTTTTTGTATTCTTTTTGGATATTTTTTAGTATTATTAACTTTTTAAAGAGACAATGCAAAAAAAAGTCTCAAGCAAAATCAAATATTAAATCATACTTCAAATATTTTGTTTTATTTAGTTACTGCTTTCTATTTTTATCTAAATTTTTTATTTTTGGCTCTCTCTCCTCAACTCTGTAACTCCTCGTTTAAAAATCAACACTCACCCTCTACTACAACTATCTCTCTGCTCAACTAGAGTTTGTACTTATACCCCGACTCGTCATTTATCCATGTGTTTGTCAGCAACGGTGTTGGTCTTTCGGAGCTCCGACGAACCGTCGTCGCCACCGCCAATCCCATTCAATTTCAAACTAAAAATATAGTTTGAGCGTATAATCCGTCCTAACACTTGCCCATGAGTTGGTGGTGACGGTGGTGGACGGCCCGTCGCCACCGCCGCCAACCCCACCAAATTTCAACTTAAAACAATTCAAAAATATATATAAAAAATTCGAAAATGCAAAAAAAAAATTTAAAAATACATAAAATTTTCGAAAATTTCAAAAGACAATTCAAAATTTATTTTTAAAAAAATGCAAAAACAACTAAAAACTCAATCGAAAAAAGAGCATGCACAATCAAGAAAGTACATACGCAATCAAGAAAATTGCATACAAAATCAAGAAAAAGTGCATACATAATCGTAAAAGTGTATACACAATCGGAAAAGTGAATACTCAATCGAGAAAATTGCATACACAATCCCGAAAAATGCATACACATTCCTGAAAAATACATACACAATCCTGAAAAGTGCATACACAATCAATAAAAGTAAATACACAACCTAAAAAAATACATACATAATCGCGAAAGATGCAAACACAATATAAAAAATGTACATACACAATCTCCAGCCTGAATTCAAAAAAATTCTAAAAATTTTAAAAAAAATCAAAAAAAATTAAAGGACACAAGTCAAAATAAAGAAATTGAGAAAGTGCATACACAATACAAAAAAGGTGCATACACAATCGTGAAAAAAGTGCATACACAATACAAAAAATATGCATACACAATCGTGAAAAAAATGTATACACAATCTTAAAAAATGTGCATACACAATCCAAAAAATATGCATACACAATCATGAAAAATGTGCATAAACAGTCCAAAAAAGATGCATACACAATCGCGGAAAGGAACATACACAATCTAAAAAATGTGCATAAACAACCGTGAAAAAGGTGTATACACAATCCAAAAAAGGTGCATATAAAATCGTGAAAAATATGCATACAAAATCTAAAAACGTGTATAAACAATCCAAAAAAGATGCATACACGATCGTAAAAAATGTACATATACAATCCAAAAAATTTGCATACACAATCGTGAAAAATATGCATACACAATCCAAAAAAGGTGTATACACAATCACGAAAAGAAGCAGACACAATATAAACAATGTGCATAAACAATCGTGAGAAAGCTGTATACACAATCCAAAAAAGGTGCATATAAAATCATGAAAAATGTGCATACCAAATCTAAAAAAGTGCATATACAATCAAGAAAAGTGTATGGACAATCGAGACTAATGTATACACAATCGGAAAAAGTGCATATACAATCCATAAAAAGTGCATACACAATCCAGAAAAAGTGTACGCAATAAAAAAAAAATGCATATACAATCAAAAAAAGTGCATACATAATCCATAAAAATACATACAAAATCAAAAAATGGCATAAACAATCGAAAAAAGTTTATACAATCTATAAAAAGTGCATACACACTGCGAAAATTGCATACACAATAAAAAAAAATGTATACACATCTAGAAAAGTTTATAAGAGAGTCTAAAAAAGTGCATATACAATCAGAAAAATGTATAAACAAATCCAGAAAAATACATACACATTAAGAAACTCATCAAATTTGTTTGAATTGCAACATAGGGTTAAAGTCATAAAGTGAAAGTTCAAACTGTATATTTTTAAAAACATTTGAGTAAAATTAGTTTATTTTGAAAACTAAGTCCTCCTTAAAGTTCATTTAATAATTACAGCGACCGAATTGTTAATAACTTAAGTAAATCAAATTTCCATAATTGGTCCCTGACCAAAGTCAGATCTGGTTTTATTAAACCCACCGCCGCTGCCACATGGCTCCTCCGCCACCGTTCTTTCTGACATCCACCGTCATAGGCCACCGTTCTTTCTGACATTTCACTTTTCATTTCACAAGCTCACTTAGATCCTTATAGAAAAATAATCAAAAGCTTCATTTCAAAAGCTCGAGTGAATGCACTAACAAATCCAATAAGTCCGCTCATGTAAGTGCATTCCTCTAACCGCTGCATCCCTTTATAACGTCTTTCTTAGAACTTAATTTTATGAAAAGCTTAAAAGAGGAAATCATATTGCACTAAACATAGTAGAGCAAAAAAAAGTTGCAACTATTTCAACCTGACCGTGATAAATCATAGCACAACAAACAACTTTTTAAAAGTGGGAAAATGATAATACTTACAAAATCAGCATGTTATGGTACAACACAACAGGAGAATTAACACCTGATTTTGAAGAAATATGCCTACGAAACTAGATAAAAACCTCTAATAAATAATTAACAATTTATAGTGTACATAGTCAAAATTCTGGAATCATGCAGGCTAGTATAGCGCCACAACAAAATAATGGAAGCTGCTGTTCTACAGTTTCTCTAACAAATACTTTTTGGGTTTTCAACCTTGGATATGGATCTCAACAATCCCCATTAACACAGATAGTGAAAGGTAAGGGAATTTTGAATCTTTAGAGATAAGCCTGTACTTGTAAACCAAGACAAATTTGCTGCGTTATCCAAGTAGCAGTAACAGTTGACAAGCAGCAAGGATACCCGTTCTCAAGCACTAGTACCCTCTCTTGTCGGGGCATTCTGATGACCTGTGTCCAGACTGCCCGCAGTTGAAACATGCGCCACCAAAGCTTCTGTTATGCCCAGGGTAAATCACGTATTAGAGATAAGAATATGGCAACGATAGGCAAAACAAAATTAGGGTTGTACATACTAGTTCAAAAAAAAAACATAATATGTATATGTTTCGCAGTTACAAGTCTGAAACTGCAACTGCCACCTTATTATGTACTCCTATATAGGTATACGTATCATTGCCAATTATTTCTCACGCTAACAACTGAGCATGGTGGGGATTCATGATCTTCTATTTCTGAAGACGTAAATATCAGAACTCATCTCATCATATAGTAAATTTAAGTGAAGTAGGTGCATGTTTGGTTGAATCTTTTAAGTTCATCTTTTTTTTATTTCGACCTGTCAACTGTAGCGAGTCTATCTCATTGGTCAGTCTAAACCTAAACTTTTTAAAAGATTAAACCCGGACTGACCAGCTATTTAATAAGTCTCAAATAACCCAAGCTGGTTTACTTAAAACCATGTCGGAACAAGCCATAACGAATGCACTGTTAAGTTAAAGTGTTAAACGATAGATTTAAGAATCTATTATTTCCAATGGGGATAGGATGCAAAATCAAAAAAAGAAACCAATAATTCATAAATATTAAAGGTTCTCTTTAGACTACTTTAAGAATTTAGAAGAGATGTTTACACGAAAAACAATCCAACTTCTTGCTAAAGAATTATACTAAAACCCATCTTGTAGAAGCCCATCCATTCCCCACTAAAAGGCCTATTAGTAAGCAATGAGAGGGGCATATATTAAGACTTGGCTTTGAAATGCTCAAGTGATGTGGGACAATTCCAACACATCTTTATTTTACCAAATAACCATCTAAACTGGACAGTGACCATCGAATAATGGTGTTTTAAAACAGGAAGAAGAAAAAAAAAGCAATTACATTCAGAACGGAAGAATACCTGTCTCTACTTCCTCCTGAAGTTGGTGAACGAGAAGACCTTCTACCGCCAATCAGCCAATCATCACCGCCACTTCTGCCCGAGCTTCGGGGCCAGCTACTACCACCACCGCTTCCGCTTCTTCTACCTTGACTACCACCACCACGCCCATAAGAACTACTACTATCATCATCACGACCACCCCACCCACCACCACGTGAGCTTTTAAAGCCTCCTCTTCGGTCACCTAAACCTCCTCCTGAACCTCCTCGGGAACCTCTATCTCTGTTAAACGACTTGCCATAGAAATCACCGGGAGGCCCATCATCTTGCAATGCAGGAAGCTGCAAAATTATCAGATAAATCACTGTTAACCCAGTCACAACTTGTATTCAATGAGGTGAACTTTAAAATATGGTACTAATTAAGAGTGATATAATGCTCCACAATGAAGTGATGTTAATCACCCTATCTGTAGATTGTTATTTACCAGGGGTATTTATATTCGTCAAACAAGCTTCTTATTTACCAAATTAGCAAAATTGGATGTTCTTCTTTCTTTTTCTTAAAAAGATTAAAAAAAACATACTTAAACATGCATGCCAGCTGGTTTACCAAAAAATAACTTTATTCTCGTACCAACAACGAATTAATTTTTTACATGCAAATAGGTCTAAATCATTGCCAACAAGCATAAAACAAGTACTAGACATGTTACGAATTGATCTACTTATTTTTCTTCCGAGGAACAACAAAATCTATTCAATGACTAACTCAACAAAAAAAATTCCACTAAGGTGTTAAATGCACCAAGATGAGCTATATTGGTTAATAAAACAGCAGATTAGACTCCTGACCTCAGTAATTCTTGAAATAGTGTTTCCTGGGGGTATCTCCCGGCTCAAAAGATTTTTCGCGATCTCTTCGGGAAGATCAAAAACTGCTCCTTGGACCTGACATTTGACAAGTGATCATTTATTATAAAAAAATGGATCAAGTAACTATGAAAATTGTAATTCAAAAGCTTGCATTTACACTAAACAGACCTTGTCATCTGCAATTATTTGTATTTTTCCAACTTCATCAGCAGCAGCAGAGTAAACACCTGACAAGAAACCAGTGACATTTCTAGCAGAAAAGAATCCTCTAGAAGACCCTGATTCGCACGTAAGCTGCAATGTCACCCACCCCTGCATTTTACATTTCATTATAAAAAAATCCAGCATATACCGCTATAGAAAGGACTCAAATTTAAGAACATCTAGGAATTAAGCTGATTAAAATAGTGTACACTAACATATAATCAGAGTTCGATTTTGTAGACCAACCTACAAAAATTAGCAATTATACATTTCTCGATGAATTATTACTATACTAAAAAGTCAATAAAAAATTCTGTTTACCCAATGTTTTTTTCATACTTCTAAACTGTAGTTACAAAAATTCTGGTAAGCAGAATAAAAAATTCTGTTTACCCAAAAATTGACAGAATTGTTGTTTACCCAAAAATGGTTACAAAAATTCTGTCAATTTTTTTCATACTTCTAAACTGTAATAGTCAATTTTTCACACCCTAACTGTAATAGTCAATTTTTCACACCCTACCTGTAAAAAAATTGACAGAATTTTTCACACCCTACCTGTAAAATGTCAATAAAAAATTCTGTTTACCCAAAAATTGACAGAATTGTTGTTTACCAGGTATTTATATTTGTCAAAATGTTACAAAAATTCTGTCAAATTTTTTCATACTTCTAAACTGTACCATCATGTTTCTCTATTTTAGACCACATACTATATTTTGTTTACCCAATGAATGCACAATAATTTAGATACTAATTGGCTTGTTTCGTTTCAGATTTTAGGCAGATAAACTAGATATTTTAGGGTTCAGAAAAGAAAAAGGCAAGGTAACCCAGCCTTTTCAGAACAGAGAACCAGAAAACTTTGGCTTTAAAGTTTAAATCTAGGGCAACCAAATGCAGCCCATCATTTAAGCAAATAAAAAAGGAGAAGAAACTGAGCTTAAAGCTGAAACAAACAATGCTGTTTACAAGATTTAGTAGGTTGACATGCACAATGGAGATTGGATGATAAGTTTAGAACACAACTGAAACTAAACCCTACGAGTTTGACAATGAATACCTGCTCATGTGTAATAAGCGATCTCGACGACGGAGGTTGGGAAAAACCACTCAATTGCGCAATCGCAGCAGCAAGAGCACCAGTGCCCATCTCATCGATCAGTTTTTGGGCAGTTGGTGTGAAAAAATCGACACACTCGGGGTGTACTACGCTTAGAGTAGCTACCACTTGCTCGGCAGATGAGTCTAAGACTTTGTCAACTGAAGGGGGGCTAATGAACTCGAATTTGCAACCTACATCGTGTTCGAGTGTTCTGATTGTTCTCCTTTGGCTACTTGTGAACATTAAAATAGCTGTGCCGTGTTTTCCAGCACGTCCTGTGCGCCCGGAACGGTGCACAAATGTCTCAGAGTCGTTTGGTAGTTCGTAATGGATAATCTGGAGAAGGATTAAAAAATTCCCCACAATAATGTTAAAGTCACTGATAAAATATTTAAAGTTGAAGTCACAAGTAGGGCATATTGAAAAGAAAGAGAAAATCAAGAAATAGCAATTTCACTAATGTTAAGGTAACGACGAGACAGAGCAGGTAATCAACGTCAACTTTGTCAGAAAAGGTGATTCAAATTTTGAATATCCAGCTCAACTATCTCATTTTCTTTCATATAGAACCTTTTTAGATTTACAAGGAGCAATTACATAGCATGAATAATCTGAAAATGAAAAGATGAGCAACTATTATACCAAATAGTTACTGGCAAGAAAAAAAAGATAAAGTCACAAACAGAACACACTGAAAAGAAAATGAGAAATAACGAAATGACAAACTACAGTAATGTCAAGTTATGAGCTTATATATAAAAAAAGGTATGAATAATGACACAGGGACAGAGCAGATAATCCATGTTCCCTTTGTCACAGAAAGTATTCTGAACACTACCATTGTTCTTTGGGTGAGTTAACAAAATTTACACTAAAATATCATCAAGTCTACTGCATACACAAGCCATATAAAACTTAGAAAAAGAACCAAAGTTTGGGACTAAAGTAGGAAAATATGATGGAATAAGTAGAAAAGCTTAAAAAAGTAAGAGAATAGTATCTAAATACATGGTTACTAACTGTCAAGTACCCCCAGTCTATGTAAAAGTTGTTAGACTAGTGTAAAAAAGGATTCGGTTTTATGAACTAATTAGTACTCTTTAATGTTTCTTTTTCACTTTGGTATACTAAGCATACTAAATTGCGAGAAATGAGACCTTGGTATTTTACTTACAATTCTCGGTTGGTGTACAACCCGAAATCAGATGTAAGTCGGTGTTGCAGTCAAAATCAGATGGAAGTTAGTGTACAAGTCGAAATCAGATTTAAGTTAGCATACAAAACTATCATTAACCCTTTTTTTCTGAAGAGCAGTTATGTTACTCAAGTTACACTGTTAAGCACGTCTAATTAGCCTAATCACTAACCAAATCGACATTAGGGATATCAAGACCCCTGGCTGCAACATCAGTAGCAACGAGGACGGTGAATTTCCCTTGCCTAAAACCATTTAAAGTTCTCTCTCTCTGGTGTTGTGAAATATCACCATGCAGCGCCTCAGAAGCAATGCTGTTTGTTAATGCCATTGAGACTTCATCAGCATCACGTTTTGTTTGGGTGAAGACAATAGCTTTTCCACCTTTGGCATAAACCTACAAAACCACAAAACTAATATTATATACCACACAGACGCATCCAGTCACTTGTTCAAAATTTTAAATGAGAATTTGATTTAAGTTTAATCAAAAGCCATTCTATACCGTAACAAGATCACTCAGAATAGTACGCTTTGAAGTTGAAGTAGTTGGTAGAGCATACAACTTGATTCCCTCGGCTAACTTTTCCTCTCGGTCACCAACCTAGCAAAGAGACAGTATACATTCCTTCAGCATTAGCTTTTACGATAAAAAGTTTTAGAACCATGAACGCGATATGAAACATATCAATCAACTTTTTTCGACTCCAAAGCCAGTTAATGATTTTGACGGAATAAGGATATGAAACAAAATACTTTTCCTAAAAAAAGAGAAAATGCAGTCGAAAACTATACTTGCTTAATTTGGTTGTATCTTATGATTACAAAAGTGAGCATTTTTGGTAGATGTGAAAAAAAATACTTTTTAATCACAGTACATGTTCGATAAGAAAATAAAAGTATACTTTGCTGTATCGGAAATAGTGAATAATAGATGATAGTAGTGGAAATTGGGAGAAAATGTATATTTTACTGAAAAGTTAATAAAACCTTTACTTTTCAAAATATAGAAGTATACTTTTGTTGGTGTAACCAAACCGCATATTTTAGCTTTCCACTTAAAGTATAATCCTACAAAATACAAGGTTAGCAAACAAGTCGAGGAAACACATGTATCGGTAACGTGAATACTGTAACCAAGAATAACAAGCAAAAAGTATCGAGATACTAAAAGGATCAGTGATAAACTTACCAAATCAATGGTCAGAGGATTGTTCAAATATTTTCTGGCTAATTTCTTGACCCAAACAGGCATGGTAGCTGAAAAGAGCATGCTCTGACGCTGAGCCGGAAGCTTCTGTAAAATCATTTCCACATCTTCCTCAAATCCGACAGCAAGCATCTGATCGGCTTCGTCAAGGACCAAATTCTGAACCTCACCCAATTGAAGACTACCGCTTTTAATAAGGTCAATAAGTCTACCGGGAGTACCCACCACAACATCTACACCACGGGAAAGCGCATTTTGCTGAGAATTATACGAGACTCCTCCATATACACAAACGGAACTCAAATAAGGCGCAGACTCTTTTAATTCTTTTTCTACTTGACTAGCTAGTTCCCTTGTGGGTGCAAGTACCAACACTCTTGGAAGTCGTCCACGCCTTTAACAAAATAAAATGCAATAGTCAGCAAAGTCAAAAGATGAAATAGATTAGGAACCATGGAAATGATGAAAGATTTACCTTCTAAGATTCCCTTGTTGGTCATCTTCACTAAGTTGTTTGAGGATTGGTATACCAAAAGCTAATGTCTTCCCTGTTCCTGTCTTTGCTCGGGCTATTATATCCCGCCCTTCTAACGCAGGTACTAGCACGGCTCTCTGTTATGAGATAATCAAAAGCAACAAAAAACAATTAGCCTCTCTTCATGAATAAAAAGCAACAAAGATGAATTTATGAATATTAACATGTGTGTGTGTATGACCACAAAATCGTAACACAATCTAGCAAGCATGTCTGTGTTCTTCTTGTGTGCCTGGCAAAAAGAGGCGACATGGAATAATTTCTTTGTTTAGCTACAAATCAAGGTACACTTGACTTAGATCCCAAAAAGTTACCCACAATCTTTTTGCTGTCTTGCCTTGCATACATATGTTGAACATTTGAATTCAATTATGCTTTTCTCTGCTTCTAGTTCCAAAGTACTAGCAATGATACAACATACATATAACTAATTGTATTTCCAATTGAAGCAGTTATGTACCAGATGAAGGTTCTAAACAGTAACTTACACATAAAACCTTCCAAACAGATTACCTAACAAACAGCTTTAAGAAGCAAATATTAAGAATAACAGCATTGCGAAAGCAAGAAAACATAGATTCTACGAGAGTAAAAACTAAAACTTGATAGAAGATGCAAAACCAGACAAGTGAGAGCATAAATAGCAGTACTATAAAACACAACTAGATAAACATGATACTGAAATGAAACAGTACTAGTATAAACATGATAGTGAAATGAACATAAGTAGATAAACATAGGCAAACAGTAATTGAATAAACATAAGTAGATAAACACGATAGTGAAATGAAATGAAAAAGGAAAAGGCAAAGAGTACTTGAATAGGGAAGAGTTGAGTAATCCCGCGAGTGTAACTAATGGTATATTATGTGTGTGTGTGTGTAACTAATTGCATTTTCAATAAAAACAGGCATGTACCAATTGCAGGTTCTAAACAGTAACTTGAGACATATAAACCCTTCCAAAAAGTTTAGTTAATAAACAGCGTTAAGCGGATTCTAAGAAAACATAGATTCTCGGAGAGTAACAAAGAACAGTTTCATTTCATAAAAAAAACTACTAAAACTTGATAGAAATGCAAAACCAGACAAATGAGAGCAGAAACAACAAAAGTACTATAAAACACAACTAGATAAACGTAATACTGAAATTAAATGAAGAAGGAAACCAAAACTTGATAGAAGATGCAAACCAGACAAGTAACACAGAATGAGCAGAAACAGTCCAGCAGTATTACTAACATAACAAGATAAGCATGTGATAGAGTAATTAAATGAAAAAAGAGAAGCCAGAAAAGAAAAGGCATATACTCGAATAGGGAAGAGTTGTGTACCTAATAAACAGCATTAAGAAGCGAAATCTAAGAATAACATTAAAGTAAGAAAACATAGATTCACGAAGAGTAACAAAGAACAGTTTCATTTCATAGAAACCAAAACTTTATAAAAGATGCAAAACCAGACAACTGAAGTGACACAAAATGAGCAAAAACAGTAGTACTGGTATAAAGATGATAGTGAAATGAAAAAAGGAGAAGGGTGAAAGGAAGAGGCAAATACTTGAATAACTTTCCAAACAGATTAGTTAATAAACAGCTTAAAGAAGCGAATTTTAAGAATCACAACACTCCCAAAGTAAGAATACATAGATTCTTGAAGAGTAACAAAGAACAGTTTCACTTCACAAAAACTAAACCTTGATAGAAGACTCAAAACCAGACAAGTCACACAGAACGAGCAGAAACAGTAGTCAGTAGTAGTATAAAACACAACTAGATAAACATAATACTGAAATTAAATGAAAAAGAAATAGACATATGTATGTATATATATATAAAAAAAAAAAGGCGCACTTGAATAGGTAACAATAGAATCGGTAACATGTTATTCTCTGAGAGTAACAAAGAACAGTTTCATTTCATAAAAAAAAAACTAAAACTTGATAGAAGATGCGAAACCAGACAAGTGAAGCGACACAAAACGAGCAGACGAAACAGCAGTACAATAAAACACAACTAGATAAACCGGACAAGTCACACGCACTGAACAGAAACAGTACTTTCTACTTTCAACAACAACAAAAAGAGGAGAAACGGTAGAGTAGTATTATAATTTATAAACATAAGCAGATAAACTTGTAATATAATTAAATAAAAAAGGAGAACCCAGAAAAGAAAAGGGAAAATATACTTGAATAGGGAAGAGTTGAGTAATCCCGCGAGACTCAAGAGCCTGGACAAGCCTGTTAGGAAGACCAATCTCCGCCACAGCAAGCTCCTTCTCATCATGAACAACATCACCACCACCAGAAAATTCAGTAGGCATAGAAGCGGCATCAAACAAACCCTCAAAAGCCTTCTCGCTAAGAGCAGACGAATTCGGGGCCACAACAGCCGATACAATAAGTTTGGATGAGCCTCCTAGTTTGAGCCTAGATGAGTTGAAAGGGGACCTTAAAGGGAGAGATGAGAAGTTTGTTGTTGTTTTAGAGAGAGATAAGAGTTGTGATGGGGTTTGGTATATGGACGATACAACCGCGTTACACGAAGAACAAGCCATTTTTTATATTTCCTTCTCCTTCTCCTCCTCTTTCTGGTTTGGTGTGTGTGTGGGTGAGTGTGTGAGAGAGAGAGAAGATAAGGCTACTACTCAAAGGGGAAGGAGTGGGATTACTGGTTTGAGGGGTTGGGGTTTATCTATTATATATGCTACTAATATTGCACAGAGTTTACTCGATTGGATATTATACTAAAAATAATACAAGTACATGTTTGGTTTCTTTAAGATGGATGCTTTTCTTGGGCTTTTTAATGGGCCTTCATTTTCACACTTTGAGCACTTGGGTGTATACCAAACCAACCGAAAAACTTGTGTTCATGTTCAGTTTATAAACTAAAACTCTTGTTCATGTTCGGTTCATATTCATTTAAATACGAACGAATATGAATCGAACATTTGACGAGCCGAACACGAGTTGTTCATCAACATCTAATTTATTCCAAAACATTCAATAATTGAAAAAAACAATTATTTTTCTTTCTTTTTAAAATATATTTTAATTTTATCATGTATTACTATATTGTTAACTAGGATAAACTAGTTCACATATAACTTTAAGTTTATATATTGTATAATTTTTTTTACATACGTATGATTACTTTAACGAGTTGAACATTTAACGATAACATCGGTAACTGTAGTTATAGTATGATGATATAAATTACCATAATAAGTTCGAAATAATACAAACATATCATTTATATTATTATATCATAAATAAGTTTATTAATTGTGTAGTGATATTAATTTTTGTTACATCATTAATAGATTTACTTTTTTTTTATCAAACTTTATATATAGTTACACGAACACGAGCTTAGACGAACCGAACAGATGCATGTTCATATTCAGACACTTTGTCTAAGCCGAACAGATGCATGTTCATATTCAGACACTTAATAGACGAACACTATATTCTTGTTCATTATCGTGTTCATTTATAAATGAACGAACATGAACTGAACATTAACCGAGCCCTACTTGGGAGTTTTTTTTTTTTAAAAAATATTAGTTATATGTCGCATTTTATATAAGATTTTTCAAATTCAAGTACTACATCGAAACTAATTTAAGTTTCAGTTATCCGGTCCAATTAAAAAGAGCTTAAAAGTTATTTTTAAGCTTAAAAAATAACTTATAATCTATACGTAAAAGATATTAAAGTATAAAAAAAACTTAAAATTTGTTTTAAGTTTAAAAAAATAAATTATAATCTACCCGAGAAATATATTAAAGTGTAAAAGCTGTTTTTTTAGCTTTTTTTAGTTTTTTTTATTGTTTGTTTGAATTATTAAGTAAAAAAAAAGATAACAAAAAGTTACGAAAATAAATTAAAAAAATTATCAGTTATAATGTGACCTAAATTTAAAAATATTGTGAGAATAGTGTTGAACCATGGGGTTCAATAATTGATTTTGATTATAACTTTGATTATGTTTTTAATGATTTTACGATTTCTCTAGTTCGATGATATAATGCTTGTTTTTTTCCAAAAAGAGAATTTGTAAATTGCAGAACGCCAGAAAGATAGAGCTCGGAAAAACGAAGCCACGGGTTTAAGCGGAACCAGAATCGGAGCTAAAACGAAGGAGTTATGGGCTTTCGAAGAAGACCGAAAAAACTGCCAGAAGAACAGACGACCGATCGACTGGACAAAAACGACCGATCGTTCGTTTCTGAAACGACCGATCGTTTTCTCGTTTTCTGGAAAACGACCGATCGACTGTAGAAAATGACCGATCGTTTTCTGCAGATTTCGAAAACAGCTTTTCAGCTTATTCTGGAAAATGGCTCTTAAAACCCCCAACCACTTTCAACGGTCATAACACAGAAACACAGACCTTTGGTCTTTATAAACAAGCCCAATCTCTTTTCCAAACCACCAATTACAATAACAATCAATCCTTCGACCTCTCTCATATACAAAAACCCAAAATCACCATTTTGGTGAAATACTTCGGAAAGAGAGAAATTGAAGATAAAAAGATACAAACTCCAACAAAGATCAAACATCATCGAAACCACATATTAGCTTATTTTCGAAGCAATCGATTGTGGGTGCTGTTTCAATTTTCGATAAAATTGTAACGAGTATTTTATAAACTCATTTTTGTGAGCGAGTGATCGGGTAGAGGCTTTGTAAGCAAGTGAAGCTTAAAAGCTCTAGGTCTTTTCATTCGGGACACTCATAAAGTGTGGGGGAGCTTAATCGGTTGATTAGCTCATTAGGATTGTAATATCCGGAAAAAGATTTTTTAGTGAAATACTCGGTAGTACCGAGGAGAGGACGTAGGCGCGTTTTGCCGAACCTCTATAAATCACGGTGTCATCTTCTTCCCTTAAACTTTTATTTTCCGCAAATATTTATTCTTGCTTGCTTGCGTTTGAATTTATTAACGATTATTAACGCTTTAGCTTAGAATTGCGTAAGTTGTGGTGTTAGTTGCAATTAAGTTTTAATTAGGCGAAAATCGCCATAAACCTTATTCACCCCCTCTAAGGTTTAGCCGCACACGGGCCAACAGTGACCTATGAACAAAAATCTTTTTAAAAGGTGACCGGCCACCAAATAGCCTTTTTTCTTCTCCTCTACAACTGTCATTGTTCGTGATGATATGGGGAATTAGGTCGACATATGAAGTAGCTGTTGTGTAGCATCTTTTCCTATCGTGGCGGAATCATTGGATTTACGAAGTGCTTGTATTCGTGCGAAGCAAAATAATTGGGAAAAAGTGATTTTTCAATCCGACAACTCGTAAATACTCACTTTATGTACTAAAAGTGAAGTCTCTATTCCTTGGGAGATCGAATCCATTATTGAAGATGTGAGGCTATACGAATCAACTTTGATGGGAGCTTTATATGTGAACATAGATCAACGAATAGCCTGACAAATTGTTTAGCTATTTTTACTAGAGAAATTGTCTCAAATTGTAGTGTTTTAATATGGCCTGACCAACTTTGGTCGTGTATTGTTTCAGATTCTATTTAATTAAACATTGTTTTCGTTTCAAAAAAAAAAAAACCTTTATATTAAACAAAGTTTTTTTTAAAAAATAAATTAAAAAGAACGTTATATTTAAACCAAATCTAAGGAGGTCGGTAATCTCATTGGTGATGGTGCTATGAAATTTGTTCATATTATTTTGCCATCATGGGATCGAGATCGTGATCTATGCTTAGATGTCAATTGTTTCCCCTTTTAGTTTATTGCTTTCGATAGTCGAAACAGGCAGAGCGGCGCGAAAGGCCGAGAAACATAAAGCGGTCAAATACGAAAAGTATTGCGTATCAAACGGATGTGTTTTTTGACCTTTTGTTTTTTAGTTGACGGGAGGTTTTGTCGTACCAAACAGGTTTTGAATAGACTGGTTGTCGAGTTGGCATCGATCAGGAGAGTGACATCAGCCTTGGCTCTAGCCTTTATTAGACAACAACTTAATTTCACTACCCAAAAAGTTATGATTGAAGGGTTTCTAATGCGCTCTAGCGGATGACTTTGATGTCGAATAAATTTATCCATGTGTAAATGATTTTAGTACTTATTTTGTTGTTTTTCGTAACATTTCCTTTATCAGTTATAATGAAAAATTTATTCAATCCAATGATACAAGAGACCAAAATTGGTTCGGAAAAATGAAAAAAACGAATTACAAGCATTTTTTCTAGCATAAATGGCTAAACAATTGGTCGAACCAATTAATGATCTACAAACCCAAACGAAGCGTCAATCTTTGCTCGCCTTGATAGCTCGAATATCTTCAACGACACCCTCTATTTTCCAAGGGATTTTGACCGCTACGTCAGAATTACAATGCATAATAAGATTACGTTATCGGCTTCAAAAATAACATTCTCCGAATTCTTCTCGTTTGCACGAGAGCATGCGAAACGGAGGGCAAGAGCCTCGGCTTAAAAAAAAATAAAAAATTCAATTTGTCGTGAACTAGCAACCCACCTCCTGCACAGATACTCGGTAGCTTAACGTAGGCATCAATGTTTATCTTTAAGAAGTCGGGTAAAGGTTTAGACTATCGCAAAATTCAGTCTTTTACACTTACGTCACGCACTTTTGTGTAACATTCTGCAGTAAAGTCTTTATAAAAGCGTATGGCTTGTGAAACATGACAAGGTACCGGTTTAACATCCTTTAAAAACTACTTCGTTTCTAGCTTTCCAAATTTACCAACAAATATTCAACACTAGCTCTACCCTCTTATCGAAGGTCCCATTTTCACCTACTTCCGCAAACCTGCTCATCAAATTTGTAATAGATTCAAGAGCGATCCGGAGACCAAGTGGGCTTCTGAACCACATGCTCAGCGCATTGAAGTACCACATGTTCAATAGACTCAGCATAGTTGTGAGCTTGTGACATAAAGGACACAACGGTGAGGTTGAGCACCTTCTCTAATGCTATACTTCAGTACTAAACAATTTGTAAGGCTTTCCAGAAGAAGTTTTTAATTCTGGGAGCTATGGCCACGTCAACGTGCCACAACCGTTTCTAACAAGTTAAATTAGGCACATAACAAGAGTTGGGACTGCTTTAGTTTGAGTCCAAATATTCTACCCCTATTCTCTATCCCCTTTCGTACCCCTGCCTTATTTTCACTCAAATTTTAAATTTTCACAACTTATACCGCAACTTTATAAACTTTTATATTATATTGTATTCAAATTTTAAAACATTTGAACATAATATTGTTTTAGACAATTTTTTTAATATTCAATTTTTAATTTACACTAATTTATACATTTATTCCAAAATAAATTTTGTGTGGATTTTCTTTTAAAAATAATTATTGAAATGCATTGATACATGTATTATAGTAATTGTACAATTTTTTTCAAGTTTTTTAGAATTTTTTTTTTGATAAAATAAGTAAGGGGACACGGAAGAGGTTAGTGAAATGAGCTAAAAGATTTGGACTCATTTAATTTACATTATTACCGAAAGACTATAGTGAATTTTTCGCCGATTTCAAAAAACTAATTGCAATTAGCTATCACTTACCTATCATTAACAAATACATATGTCCACTATCTTTGACCCAATAATGTTTGATCAGAACCATTAACCATATCCGGCGTTGACTGCCGCTCCGGTATTGACCGTCAATCGAAAATGTAAAAAAAAACTCGAAAAAATCCACAATTTTTTTTAGAAAAATTAAAAAAAAACTTTAAAAAATTACTATTATTTTGAAAAATCTCAAAAAATATGTTAGTCTAATTGACAACTTAATTGACATTCTAATACAAAATGACAGTGTAATGGAAAATGTAATACAAAAATGACAGTGTAATTGACATATAAAAATGACAGTCTAATACAAAAAATATGACATTATATTAGACATAAAAATGACAGTCTAATATAAAAATAATAATTTAATAAACATTTTAATACATAAATGAATACACAGTGTAATACACCAATAAACGGTATAATGAAAAAATAATACAACAATAATTACTAAAAATTACATAATGAAGTATAAATTAAAATAACTTCTCAATTGAGCATTACCGAAATAATGAAGTAATGGGCTACATATAAAAAATGTCATAAAACAAATTGAATTGAGGTGTGATATTAGGGATTGGGGCATCTGACTGTGTTTTACACAGTCATAAAAACTGTGTTTAAAGGATCAGACGGTCCAGAGCTAAACACAGTTTTCCTGATTGTGGGCACCTCTTCCGTGATATTAACCAATGTTAGTTGTGTGTTAAATTAGGCAAAAGTTTGAGAAAATACGATATAGGTGTATGAGAGAATTGCCCGTTACACAAACACTACAAAGTTTACTTTTATTGAAAAGTATGGGAAATGATACTTAGAAAAAGTAGGCTTTTGAGGACTTTACTTATAGCATAAGTTTACTTATTAAAAGACTACCAAACAACCTATTTACTTACAAGTAAAAACTAATTATAAGTATACTTTATTTGGTTTACCAAACAAGACCAACATGTCTATGGTATATTTACTTAAAAGCTGCAGCCAATCAGGCGTAAGTGCGACACTAGCTAGTAGCCATGTTATGTGATCCAAATATTTGAGGGAGGCAGTTTTATTAGTCAAATATGTAAAATCATTAAGAGAACAAACAAACATCACGTCTCACTCACTCAACAAACATTTATCTCAACAAAACGATCATTACAAACACATCACTGAAGCACAATATTTACAACTCTAAACAACTGCAAATTAGTCAAAAGGAAAACAGTACAAATCTCAAAGAGTAAAATGTAAGTTGGACGTGGTACACAACATCATCATCCAGGCCTATGCTCCTATCATCTTCGAAGTTCAGTCAGAGTAGCGTGTTCCCCCTATTTCGGATATTTTTTAAACATCGGTCTTGTGAGCTGCAGCAAGCTCGACAGATACAAGGAAGGTGGATTTACCAGCTTCTCTCAGATACCGAACATCGCCATTCATGAGCTTCAGCAAGTTACGACTGACTAGTAGGCTTATACCCTCTTCAGACGAATCCGAGGTCCCACCAAACATCTGAGTCAGCAGTTCTTCCGGCACTCCGCCCCCCGCATGCGTTATCCTAATTAATAAAGAAGAATTATCACCCAAATGCAATTTTTATATCAACACACGTCAAAAGACACGAGTAGATACATATAATGTTTAATTAATCAGCCAAAAAAGTATATCAGATTTAATTTTGGCAAACCCAAAGGAAATCACTGGATGCATGCATAAGGCAACAGCCGGTAGATTCACATATTATCCACATTCCTTTTTCAGCTTTTTCTTTCTATTCGGTCCATGCAATTTAACAAATACCCGAACAGAAAACCTAAAAGCTCAAAATGAAAATGTTAGACCATGTTTGGCTGCCTCTATAAAGCTCATATTCCTTTGGCATGGTTGGGACTAAGGACTATTTGGTTGATCAGCTTAAAACTTGTGCTGTCCTGGTTCATTAAAGCTAACTAAGCTGAATGAAGCCAGCATTGTTTCCTTACAAGTTGCAACCACACAAGCCCTTAGACACATATATGATTAATCAGCCAAAAACAAGTCAGGTCTTAATTTGAAAGACCTTAAAAGGAAAAGATAAGTAAATACAAAAATAAGAGGAGTTTTCTAATCAACCGCATGACTTTTTCACCTTTCCATTTTTTCTATTGGCATTATTCTATTGAACAGTCAAAAACAGAATAGGGAACCTCAAGAATGAAGAAACTAACACACAAAAAGTAGATAAACCAAAATACTGAGGGACGATGGCAACGGCAACTATTATAGACATAACTAATGGCAGAAAGAAGATGTGGAAATGCTGATAAAGCGACGTGCCACTGATTTTTTTTTACACAGTCGATAAATTCTTCATCAACTATCTCAGTTAAAAATTGGAATGCAGTAACTATGATGACAGTCCATTTACAAAACCTTACCACTACTATTTTCAACTCATCGGGTTTCTAATTTTATGGTCAACGACTACAACCCATGCCCTCAGTGATGGAACAACCCCGAGCCATAATCCTGAATGAGGGATTATGACTCGACTCTTGAGTATGCTCTATCGGAACACTAAATGGACTTGCTCATACATGACAAGATCAAGACCTAATAATAACTCATACGGTGTTATACAACCGAATGTCTACTATTCGATACACTAAAGCTCTTTAAGCTTAATATAATTCTCTTTATAAACCAAATAGCAGTAATACAATAGTATAAATAGAGAAAGTGTAGGAAACCCTGGCTAGCAATTAGCCCTAACAGGCCGGCCCACCAACAAGTAACAATAAACCCGAAGGCCTTTATTAATTAAACACTACATACTAATAAAAGACTTAATTAATTAATAAACAAGGTAGATTCCATCACCCAACCATTTTCTAGATGAAAGTACTTTTAGCATTAAAGAACCAAAACAAACATAAGCACCACACATATGCACATATACAATTATACACACACACACACACACACACACACACACACACACACACACATATATATAGGTTTATGGTTTACCTGAGTTCTAAATGCACGAGCTCGACAGATTCACCCAAACTGTCTTTGGTCAAATTGGCAGCAACATAAAGTTGTCCTCCATTCGGGGTAAATTTTACAGCTATTGCCAAGAAATCAGCTAGAACCTGCTGTAGCCTAACGCTATCTCCGTACAAAGTTTTGGTCATGAAATCTTGTCCTAATTCATTTATGACTCGTATACCTTTCCCATTACTCTTCGTCATCACCTGACTTATGGAGGCAACCAATACCTCATGAAGGGTAAACTCGACCATTTCTAGATCCAAGTACCTGTCAATAGTGCACATTTAATTTAGTGAAAAATTTCGTTCCAAAGATTTTCTTATTATGCAAAGATTACATTTAATCTCTACCATCCCGAGAGGAAAAAAGGGCTTTACTGACTACTCTTTTCCTTAGTATTTAATTATTTTGGACTTGACAACATAACTTTTAACGAGCATTCTGGTAAAAAAAAAAAAATCTAATCAACAACAATGTTTTGTGGATGGTTTTATGGATAATTCTCAAGTTTAAAGGATCATATCACTAGACATATCTTCAACATTATCATTTCAAATCTAGAAAACAATGTCCAGAAACTTGAGAGAACGCATGAATCTATCTTCTCAGTGTTCTAAACGATTGATCTTCTGAAGTTAATACGATATACAATCAACATTAGGACACTAAACAATTATAAAAATGTATATAAGTAGAAAATAAATATGCAAGAGGAGACTTTGTAGATTTGTTTGCAGCTTTTGAGCAAATATAAGGTGGTCTTTTGAAACTGAGAAATAAGCAGGGTTCATCGGCTTAAGATAACAAGTAGTTTTTTAGGCCAAACACCAGAAAAGTACAGGTGGCTTCATCAACCAAATGCAGTCCAGCTTTCAAACAAAAAATGGAAAAAACTGAAGCTACAAACAAACAAGCCTACGACACGATACATTAATATAGCTCTAGATTTTAAAGTTTGATAGCAGTTTTAATGCAAAAAAACTAGTATTTTTTTAAGTTAAGGAAAAAAATCAGTGTTCACCAGCTTAACGCTTCTACTAAATACCAAAAAACTCACAGTTTGAGCAAATCAACCAAATATAGTCCCAACTTTAAAGAAAAAAACTGCAACCAAACAAGGCCTCAATGCCTCAATCGAGTTTACATGAACCAAAAACGGTCTGTCATACCCATCTATGATACAATCAAGATCTGCATCATCCAGAACTTTATTCAGCTGCCGTTGGCAATCTGCACTTGTTTGCAACAACTGTTGCTGCTCTTCACCCAGATCCAACCTTTCCATCATTTTCCGCGTAAATATTATACCTATCAGAGCAAAAATAAAAATTTACCAAACTAACTAGATCTGATTAAAATTTATTAGAAGGCTTAACATTTTCCTATTAGAATCATATCATAACCAATCCTTTCTCTATTAATACCTGAGAGGGGATTCCTTATTTGCCTCCGAATATACGACAAAGCCTTCAATCTCTTCAATGCAGTTTGCTCAGCTAATCTTTGAATGTGAATCGCCTGTTGCAACTCATGACTCGCTAATTGCAAAAAACAAAAAACACCTGTAACACCTCCCTCGCTATCAAACTTCGTGTTAACACTCAACAGACACTCCACGTATTTCCCATTTTTCGCGAAAAACCCAAAAGCAACTTTTTCCGAATCTCGACCCGCCACAGCATTATTAAGAAAAATCCCGAGATTGACGAAAGTTTCTTGGTTTTTAAGCCGACAACACGACTTGTGGGTACCGAAGACCTCACCGAGGAGCATTTTGTCCATAACGTCCTTGCGGGCCCATCCAGAGATGTTTTTCATTGCTGGGTTCCACTCGACGCACCATCCGAACTCGTCAGTGCCGAATATGGGGGGAATTAGGGGGTTGGGGTTTTGTACAATGGATTTGTAATCACCTTCGATTCTCGTGAATTTATCGGTGAGGGTTTTTTGGGCTGTCATATCGTGGGCGACAAAACAGACGCCCACGACAGCTCCGCGTAAGTCTCGAGACGAACATGCATTCACAACTAAGGTGATGGGACCGAAGTCACGTCTTGTGCTGTGAGTTTTGAGCTCGAAGTGGATATCTTGCTCCTCTTTGCCTGATTGGAAAGTTCAAACAGAGAAAAAAAAATTAAATGCTTCTTTCCGGTCTAGTCAGCGAAAGGAAAGAAGTGAGTGTATTGGATTGAAGAGAAGGTTTCACAGATTCTTCTGAAAGGAAAAATGTTCTGAGAATCTATCATACTTAATATTTAACAAGTGAGCATGGTATGGAGACCTTGTTTGGTTGCAACTTTTTTTTTTGTTTGAGAGTTGCTTGTATTTGGTTTGATCAGCAAGCTGAGGTTTTCCAGTATTTTGTCCTGTAAAAGTTAGAATTTTTAGGCTAGAACTAGAAGATCCTAGCTTTTTCTCAACCTCAAAAAAAATCTTATTTGCTTGATAGCTGCAACCAAACAAGCCAAAAATCAATAGTTTTCAAAAGTTGCATTATTTTCAGACACAAACTAACAAAACCTTTAGAAGAAAAAAAACCAAACCAGACACAACCTGTACTTCAACTTCTTTGTATTCAAATATTTGACCTTTATATATGTGTTAAAAAGGTAAATCCTTATGCGAAATATACACCAATCAATGCATATATTCGAATACAAAGCTTTATGTTTTCAAGACAGAAACATGTAGTATTGTTTCTCCTTAGGTCCTTTTGCTAATAATTTCAGAAACAAGGTAATTTTTGTTTCCATGGCTTAAAAAAACTTCACCACGATAAAGGTTAAAACGCACAGATTAATCAATTCAAACAAAACAAGCACTGAGGCTTTTCTGGTTACAGCTTTTAAGGTTTTTTATTTTTCCTGTTCTTCCAAACCGGATTGAATTTGGTAGATCAGTTTGAAAACCGAGCATTCCTGGTCCTGGTTTTGGCTTGAAAAACTACAAGTAAAAATCTGTACAAACCGAACTTCATTATCAACCTCCAAAAATCCAGTGTATTTGCTTCAAAGCTAATAAGCCCTAAGCATGTGGTACATACCTTGCAACGCCGATGACAGCATTCTCTTCACAACATCAGTCGAAGTATCTTCCACGAGAGAAAGCAAATTTCTTCCAATTGCTTTATCCACCGAAAGACCCGTCAACTCAGCAATTTTTGTATTCCACCCATTAACAAGCCCGTCTCTGTCAACCGCCAATATAGGCACCATAGCCGTCTCTATCAATCGTACCATCTCCCCCGTCACCGCTTCCAGCTCCTCCATCCCATCGATCTTCATATCACTAAGCCTCGAATGTATCTCACTCGTTTTCAAATTCAAACCCTCGGATTTAGTGAATGAGTTCCTCAAAATAAGCTGTAACGAGTGGATCGCGTCCATCTCGTAGTCCTTCCAAGGCGTGCTCCTCGTTCTCACGACTTCTAGAAAAGCCTTGAACGAGGACCGAGGGTGTAGGTTCCTCCCATCGTCTGTCTCTCCTCTCTCGTGCTTTGCGCCGCCCCATCGGATCTCCCCGGCTGTGTGGGCCCGGAACCAGAAGAGCGTATCGTGAACCGTAATCCGAACCGCTGCCATCCCACACACAACGTCACCGAGAGAGAGAGCCCCGGGGAAACCTGCATCAAATAGACTATCCGTGCTGATCCCTGTGGAGTCCATATGATACTCAGTAAGCCAAGATACTATATCACGGATTTGGCAATCCGTTGGCGTAGTGCCCAATCGGTAAATTTTATTTTTATACAAAAGGGCAGCTCCGTTGCATTTCACCAAGTCCGTTACATTTGGGTTTTGGTTCATAATACCCATAGGTGCATCCCTCATAAGCATGTCACACAAAAGCGTCTGTGTACGGAGGATATTCTTTTCAAGAACTTGGCTCTCTAGTTCCAACTCTTTGTTTACGTGGATAGCGAAAACTTGCGCTAGGAATTCACAAGCGTAACGAAGAGGGAATGGAACAAACCTAGGCGTTGTGTGATGGCAAACAACAAGCCCCCATAGCCGTTTTCTCTTCGGATCGGAGCTTTCTCCCTCCTCGTCTCCATCATTCACGACAACCGCCATTACTAACGAAGCAATAGACGTCATATTATCCATATATTGTAAATGACACATGTGTGGGGCCCGGAGTGTCGAACCGCACAAAGTTAAATCAAACGAGAGCTTCTCGTCCTGAAGAACTTTCACGTGTTTAGCACGACAGTCGCATATCATACGGACTTTGTTCTTCATAAACAAAAATCTAGCGGCTTGTGGAATATCCGTCGCCGGGTAATGCAGGCCTAGATACGGATCGAGTCCGGGCTTTGTCACCTCTGAGAAAACCTCTCCGTGATCGTCGTCATGAAATATATATGCCATCACTCTATCGTAACCCGTAAGGTCGAAAACCTCTTGAACCATAACATCACATAGCCTCTTTATATCCCCACTCGGTAAGGACTGTAATTTATTAATCGCTTTAGCAGCGAGTTTATATGATTGAAGTGCCCCAGCAGCTGTCATTGGTACATCGTAGGGTTTTACGGGTTCAAAATCGATGATCAAGCTACCCGTCACACGATGAACGATAGCGTAAAATGGCTTACCTGATGTTTTACAATGAACCAAAATCGGGTTTAAAAGCGATACCTCGTTGAACCCGAGGGCCTTTTGAAGGGCACTTGAGCTAGGTGAGGTGAAAATGGTTCGAACATCAGTTCCTATACCGAGGACCGGGTGTTCCCCGAGGCTCGGGACAGCATGGCTAACCATGGTTAGCATTTCAGGGGCGTTTTCAGAATAAGCGATGACCTTGAAAGTGTTCTCATCAAGGGCTAATAAGCACCCGAAGGGTTGGATTAACTTTCCCTTTTGTATTTGATGTAGATAAGTGGTGGTTACTTTATCAGATCGGGGCTGTTCTTGATCATTGGAGCCAGGTTTTACTCGAACTGAAGATGAGTAATCGAAGGAGCTGCCAGATTCTTCAAAATCGGCCTGTAGTTTGGCGTCTAAGCTAGTTTGAGCTATGATCCTAGCGCTGTGTTTGGATCGGTTTGAAGATGACATTTTCCCTTAAACTGAAAAGAGGGAAAAAGGTAGAATGCAGGGGAATTAGTTACTCTATGGCGATGTTCCTAGATAGCAGTAGAAGTGGCGAGATTTATAGCATAGAGGCAAAAAAAAACGCAATTAATCCTTAGGTCATGCTTTATTGCTTTTAAGCTCTGAGTTTTCCCATTTTGCTTTTAAGCTCTGTATGAACCTAGCTTTTTTTCAACCACACAATTTCCAGGTTCTTTACTTAACTGTAACCAGACGAGGTATTAACGCATATATTTGAACTTACAAAGTTTAGTACTGGATAGTCCTTGAAGACGACAATGTCACGCAAGCTGAAGAAACGGAAGAAATGACAGGAATTAGTAATGGGATGGTGATGTACGTAAATAGCAGTAAAAAGACAAAAAAACAAAACATTTGATCCTTAGCTGTATGCTTTTGTGCTGCTTTTTCTACCTGTAGAGCAAGTTAAATCAGCCAGTGTAGTAAGCACCTGAGTTCTTTTATGCAGAATGTGATGGAGAAAAATTATTACTTTGTTTTTAAGATTTTATAGTTATGGTTTGAATATCAGAAACTTTATATTTGGTTAGTTTATGCATTAGAATCTCCTTGTACGTTTATGTTGATGAGGAAGTCTAAGGTTGTCTAGATTGGTGTGTTGGATCTGGGGATGAACTTACGCATCTAGGGCTCCCCATGTAATGTTGTGGGCAGACAGCAGATTTGAAATGAATGATTAAAATAAACATTGAGAGTTTAGTTTCCTGAGTTTGTTTTACTGAGTTTGAGACCTACTCGTCTTACATCAGAATGCTAAACGAGTACTAAAGTATACAAGAAGTATGTGGGTTTCCTCTCTGGTTTTCCAATTGTTATAAGTCTATTTTCCAGAAATTTGAATCTATCTACGTTGAGTACTCAAGTCTTTTAGAAACAACCATGTGATAAGCATCGTCTGCGTGCAGCTTCTAAGCAAGCAAGCTGGATTTTTTGCGGGTTGAGAAAATAGTTGGAGTCAGCAGCTTGGAGTTTCTAGTTTTCTCAGCGAAATAACAAAACAAATAAACAAGGCCATAATGGTAAACATCGAGTTTTATAATAGGAAAGACAGACAAAAATAAGTATAGATCAACCGAAATGTAATTCATCTTTCTCTTTGACACGGTAATCCGTTAAAACCAAGTTCAGATCTTCAAATAAAAATCAGGAACAAAACCTTTTGTTGGCTTAAGACCAATCTTACTAGGGGGTAATGCTAGATATCATGAAAATGGATCTTTAAAAAATGTTGGATCAGATTTGACAACCAATCCGAAGACTTCAATTTATTTTTTCCGTATCAACAGCTAACAAAATCGTCAAATAAGGATTTCTCTCAGGCCTTAATCGCAATTATTCTCATTAACTCAAATAACTACTCAAAAACTTCTTTACTAAATTTATTTTCAGAATTATCTTGAAACAAAGTGATGCAAATATAGTTGTAGCTTGTAGACCAGAAATAACAGCCCTTTCAACCAAAGAAGACAGCTAGCCGAGTCTAGCTTAAGATTTGTAAATACTAGGTAATAAAATCCACCTACAAAAAGTTTTCAACCTAAAAGGTTAAGCATCTAATACAATCTACTTTATAACTTAATAAAAATGGAAAATTCGCAAACTTATGCAATCTAATAAGCCATCCACATAGTAGTTAGCTAGCTCAAACACAACTTAACTGAGGGATTGATAAGTTTTAAGCAATTAAGCTGGCTTAGGTTGACAAACAAATTAATTTAAATAAGGTAAAAAAAACTCAGCTAAAAAGAACAAAACTCAGTTTCAAGTCTGAACAGTCAAATGCAATATTAAGTACAAAGAGTACTTATAAAAACAAAATCCAAAACACTTATAAACTGAGGGATTAATAAGTTTTAAGCAATTAAGTTGGCTTAGGTTGACAAAGAAATTAATCTAACTAAGGTAAAAACTCAGCTTAAAAGAACAAAACTCAGTTTTAACTCCGAACAGTACTCAAATGCAATATAAAGTACAAATAGTACTACTTAATCTACATTTTGTTTGAGCAGCTAATGCACACTATATAACTTAATAAAAATGGAAAAATCATAAACTTATGCAATCTAATAACCCATCCACTTATTAGTTAGCTAGCTCAAACACGACATAACTGAGAGATTGATAAGTTTTAAGCAATTAAGTTGGCTTAGGTTGACAAATAAATTTATTTAACTCATCTTAAAAGGAAACAAAAACTCAGTTTTAAGTGACCTGGAACAGTCAAATGCCATATAAAGTACAAACAATACTACTTATAAACAAAATCCAAAACACTTATAAACAAAAACAAGAAACAAAATCCACACAACATAACAAGTAATAAAGAGAGAAGCAAAATTTACCACTTAGAAAAAAAAACTAAATCAGAGAAAAGGAAGCAAAGCTCTAACCTGTGTTTCAGGCTAAGTAAATGTGTATATGCCAAGCCAGAGTGAGTTTGGTTTGCAATTTAAGGAGCTTCAAAAATGGATAAAATATTATTAAAAAAATGATAGTAGTAGTAAAGAAAAGCTCAGTTTTCTCCCAAAAACCTCGATCACCGCCTCTTGCTACAACCCAAAAGAGAGAGGAGGGACCACACCACTTACAAAGCAGACTCCATTATTTATTTAACCACAATGTTTGTCTAATATTATTTCCACCTGCAGCATATATTATTAATATTATGCGCATGCCATCAACTGTTTTTCTTTTCCTTTTTTTTTTTATAGTTTTTTTATTTTAAAAAACATCATGCGTTTACCATCATTGTTTTTTTTAGCTTTTAAAAATCTAAATTTTAGAGTAATGTAACTAGAAAAACTAAAACAAAAAAAGCCACACATTTTGAATATTTTGATAGCTTTCTCGCCACCATTTTAAATTTTTTAATGAATATTAATCTTATCTCAACTAAAATTTTATTCGTATGATTGACGTGTTATTTGCTCGTTTAAATATGATATTTTGAAATTTTGTCAAAAAAATGTCTTAAAAGTTATTTTGATTGAAAAGACAAAAGATTATTAGCTAATGCCAAAAATCAATATGTTGAAATTTAGCCTTTTTTAAGTTTTTGACAAATACTCGTGTATATTTTGAAAATCAGGTTTTTTTACTACTGCTTTCTAAAAACAGTTTTTTGACTGAAAAATCTGATATCAAACGGACCCGATGTATCATTGGCGGACCCAAAAATACCCTAACCCCGAAAACCGCACCGTATAGACCCAAAAACCGCAAGAATGCCGCATAACCGTTGTCGGGTCTACCCAATCTGACCCAACCGGTTCTAGGGTCGAGTATGTTTTTCAACTCTATATCGCGAGAACCGACCCGCAAAACCGACTACAGAACCAAACCGCCAAATCCGTATAAAAAACCGTACTATACCCATGTTTTGAAAAAAAAACATACATCCATTATACAGACTTACTTTAGTAATAGTTCGCTGACTAACATTATTGAAACTAACATTATGGGAATAGAAGCACATATTATAACTCCGTATAGAACATAAACAATAATAATACATCGATATGAGGCGACTTATTTTGATTATAGTCAGCGAAGCAAACAAATTTGATAGAGCACCATTAGTTTGTTCATTTTTTACAAGTAAATTTAATTAATTTCTTAGAAAAACATATTTCTTATCAATTTGTAAAAATGTCTTTCAAAAAGAAAATATCTAAGAATAACTAATATAAAAAAAAAGATTACATTTGGTTTTTATGTCAAATTGTATTATTTCTAAAAAAATTCTAATTTAAATGGTTTTGGGATATATATCTGGCAACAAGAATGTTAGACCCATAATAAATACAGATATAAGTCGGATAAAATAAGTAAAAAAAGTTATATAGACCTGACCCGATCTGTATATAACAAAAGAACCGCTTAAACCGTTATGTTAATACTCAAAAACAATTAGATCGGATCGGTCTGATCGGTTCGGATAAAATTGACAGCCTGTATCATATACAATATGTCTATAAATAGTAAATTAGCAAGATTCCAGCTTGTGGGTCTGTGTTTCCATTTGACTGGCATAGTAGTCTAGTAGGCAGACAAAGTTGATTTAGTAACAGACTAACACCAAAGCTACTTAAAACTAGACACCTAGGCTGTAATAAATGTTTTAACCTTAACATAGTACATTTGGTTTAATACGGTGAGATTCGATCAACACTAAAATCATGCGATTTTCATATTAAAGTAGGGTACTTCCACATTATAAATTATTTTATTTCCGATTCACTCGTTTAGTAACATTACATTAAAACGTATATTCATTAAAATATTATTCTTTATAAGTTTAATAATAATTCTGTAAAATATCTTATAATATATTTTCAACATATAATAACATTTTGAGATTAATATTAATATTTTAGTTTATAATTACCAAATATTGTCAAAACTTATGAATAAAATTGTTTATTAAAATCAGGCATATATTAAGAAAATATTATAACGTTACATTAAAACGTATATTCATTAAAATATTATTCTTTATAAGTTTAATAATAATTCTGTAAAATATCTTATAATATATTTTCAACATAAAATAACATTTCGAGATTAATATTAATATTTTAGTTTATAATTACCAAATATTGTCAAAACTTATGAATAAAATTGTTTATTAAAATCAGTCATATATTAAGAAAATATTATATTATAATTGTAGAACGTTAAGATATATGAAAATAATTGTTGTGTACGTAAATTATGTTTAATATATATAAATAATATTATATTAAGATATTAAAATATTATAATATATGAATAATGTTCGGTGTGGATGAATAGTGTTACACTAAATATAGTGCAACGCTATTCATTAACACTAAAACAGTGTCAAAATTGTACTATTTTATTAGTGTTACGTTGTAACATCATCTGGTGCAAAAATTACACCAAATATGGTGCGTAACATCATCTGGTGCAAAAATTACACCAAATATGGTGCAATAGTGTGCAGCGTTGGAGATGGTCCAAGTACAGTACATATATTTTGGAGTAAGACATTAGGATAACAGTAAAAGTAAGCAAGAAATTTGCCGTGCCTTCTTACTTCCTTGCTAAGTTGACAAGTTTTTTAAACGTTGACTTAATATGTAAACAAACTATAAAGTGTCACTTAAAAGACATTTAACTATTTAAGACTACATTTGTAACACCAAAATACATATAGTTATGACATTAAAAGTTTACAAGTAAGTTGTAGTTGCGATTCGAGTAATCTTAATTATCCAGTATTTGGTGTTCTTCTGGTTCCATTTAATTGTCTACAGCGAAACGATCAATTTGGATCGATAAATAACTCTTGACTATATATTACTCTTTAAAAGTATTTTTTTCAAGAAGTTAATCATACCGTAAAAATGTTAAACTATATGATTAAATTTATAATAAAATAATTCCGACAATTTTAATATAAATTATTGGTCACACATAATCGTGTGTAGCTTCGTATAAAACAAGTAAATAAGAGCGGTGAAGTAATACTTTAGCAGTATACTGATTAATTTATTGGAAAATTTTGGGCTCATAAACCATGGACAATGTTTCCGTAACTAACAAGTTTATTAAATCGCTATACAAATTAAAACAGTCCAGAGCTGCTGATAGTTGGGATTTTAGTGAATAAATACAAAATAAGTTTTCTAGCTACTAGTCCGAACCATACCGTATTACTAAATTCAATGTGTTTTTTCACATTTTCATTCTAACTTTTTCTGATAACTAAGGAGACTTGACGAGTAATGATACACTTATTCCTTAATATACTTTATGTGAGATTGAGAAAGTGAAAATAAAACACATCATTTCGTTTTTCAATCTTTTCGTGAGAGAATATGAAAGAATGTAGAAAGCACATCAAGCTAGCTATACACTGTTTTTAGTCAAATTATAACCATCTGGTATGATAATTTGTAATAATTTGTGCTACATCAGGCTAGCTTTTAATATAGTTAAACTTAATTGATGTTGCAATGTTAGTTAAAAATGTCTTTCAAAAAAAAAAGTTAAAAATGACTATCCCATTTTGATAGCTATTAATTAAACTACAGTATTAATTGTATTCTCTCTTACTTTACCCTCTGTTCAATCATGGTTTTCATTTTTATAGGGAAAAAAGGACAAACTATCTCATGAAATATTATTCAAATTATATTTGATAAAATTATACATAGGCTGAGTTTTTTAATAAAGCTAAAGTGATAGCTAATTTTTTTTAAAAACAGTCTTTTTGTGTTAAACTTTGAATAGCAAGATCGCTGGCCTGCTATACAAATGCTCTCTAACAGTAAATAGGTTTGTGCAAAACTCCAACTAATTATTATCGTTGATTTTTTTTTTTTTAAAAAAGAGAATATCGTTGGTTTAGAATCAGGAGATATGGCTTATGGAATGTAAATAAAAAAGGAATTGAGTGAATCAAGCAGATATATCATTCTATTATAATAAGTCAAATCAAGTCAAATGATACCGTCAATTTAACCAAATTTTTTTAAAAATACTCATATATTTTTTTATTAATTGCAATAATATCATACTCACATAAAAAAATTAAAAATTAATAACTAATAACACTATTTACCCCTCTTTAACAACCAAACATTTTTTTAAGTCTTATCATTTTATACTATTTTTTTTTATATTATCCATATATTTGTATTATAACTATATATATTTTTTATATTTTGATTGCACTGGACGTCACAGACCCGGTGAGGCACGATGACTTGGTTCTTATATATCTGGTGGACCCATTTAGGGGGCGTAGTTGGGCCGAATATAGGGGGATAAGAAAAGGGATAAAGAGTGGAATTAAACAAAATTGTTGGATAGTGGATTGGTGAGCCCATCTGCCCATGCTAATTCCCCTCCAAGGACGACATTGGAAACAAAAGGGGAGTGGGAGTAATGTGAATTCACGTGCATTTCTCAGGCATCAAAGTTTGTGAGCACGTGTCTGTTCAGAAACACCATGACATAAGGTTAATTTTTGTGAGAATCCAGTAACTTTTACTATATTTTATACTTGCCCTTTGGATCACTCTAGGTACATTTTTTCTTATTGTCATTATACTCACAAGGTTAAATCGTAATTGGTTTGTTTCAGTTTGAAATTTGATAAACCGGTTTAATTGATTCGGTTTGCGAGTTTAATGGTTTTCAAACCGAACCGATTATTTTTATTCATATATAAAATATATATAATTATTTATATATATACTTTAATAAGTTGATATATGATGTTTTGATTATTATTTGTAGTTATCAATAATATATTTTGTTAAATCATTTGCAAATTTACTTGTTATTCGACTTTTGGTTCAAAATTTGAAATGAAATATAAGCAAAAACTTTACGAAACTAGTATAATTTTGAATATTGTGTTTTTTATTTATTAAAGTTCAAACCAACCGAACCAAACCGATTATAATTTGTCGTTGTTTGTTTCGGGATTTTATCTTTTTTTTCCTCTTTTTAATTGTATTTTCTGCCTTTTTCCGACACTAGTTAAATTTAACTAATAATAATTAAAATAATTTACAAGTTAAAAATAGAGGGCCACTTAATAAACTGCAAAAAATCTTATAAAACGCACAGACCGTAGATTAAATCTACGGTCTACAGTGATTAACTGTAAACCGTAGATTTAATCTACGGTCTGTGTGTTTTCTGTGTAAATTACACAGTCAGTCCCTGCTTTTCAGAATTACAAAGTCAGTCCCTGCGCAAAAATTACACAGTAGGTCCCTGAAAAACAGAAACTTACGTTTTTATTAAAAAAAAAATATTTTTTATACTACATTCTCTCTCTTTCTCTCAAAACCCCCCAATTTTCATCCAAAAAAACCACCCAAATCAATCAACCACATTAACTATCAAATTTAATAACAAAAAACCCCAAATCATCAATCAAATTTATCCATAATTGAAGGTATATCTTTTATTATCTAATTTATTATTTATTTTGTGTAATTTCAATTTGTAAAATAGAAAAAAATATATAAAATATGCAAATTGATTATTCACTTAGATATATATAATTGTTTGTTGTTTGTTTATATTAATTATATTAATTATAATAATTGTTGATATTTGTCCCATTTTTGCATTAATTATTTTTTTTTGTAATTTTAATTTGTAAAATAGGAAAAAATATATAAAATATGCAAATCCATAATTCACTTAGCTATATATAATTGTTTGTTGTTTGTTTATATTAATTATAGAAATCATAATAATTGTTGATATTTGTCCCATTTTTGCATTAATTTTTTTTGTGTAATTTTAATTTGTAAAATAGGAAAAAATATATAAAATATGCAAATCCATAATTCACTTAGCTATATATAATTGTTTATTGTTTTTTTATATTAATTATAGAAATTATAATAATTGTTGATATTTGTCCCATTTAATAAAAAAATTATGGTTTTTATTGAAATTTGTTTATTTAGATATTTATTACTAATGGTTTGGTTATGATGTTACATGTTTATGATGGTTATTTGTTTTGATTGAGAAAAATAAAAATTGTTACGCTTTATTAATATTTACCCGTTTTGAAAATTAGGGGTTTTTATAAAATTATGTTTTTTAATTAGGTTGTTTGCCCAAACACGTACTAAAAATTGGGGTTGTTGATATTTTATCCGTTTAATAAAAAAATTGAGTTATCATTGTTTGGTGATCATTAAATGTGTTTGGTTATGATTAAAAAATTGAGTTATTATTGTTTGGTTATGATTAAAAAATTGAGTTATCATTGTTTGGTTATAATTGAGTTATCATTGTTTTGGTTATCATTAATTGGTTATCATTAAGTTATAATTGTTTGGTTATAATTGGTTATTAATTGGTTATGTTATCATTAATTGGTTATGTTATCATTGTTTGGTTATCATTAATTGAGTTATATTTGGTTATCATAGTTAGGATGGCAGACCCAGGTCCACATATTAAAGGCAGGTTGGGTATTTTACGACAGACCGGTCACATTTCTAATCAGACTTGAGATGCTGGAAGAGAAGCGGGTAGAGGAGATGCCAATAAGATTAGGGTTTATAATTATAGTTGGCAGATACCGACGCCTGAAAGGGTAGTTCAAAATATGATTAGGGCTGATTTTTATGGTATTTACACTATAGGTAATTATACCGTAGACCGAGGCTTGCTTACAGCCTTAGTTGATAGGTGGCGTGATGAGTCGCACACGTTCCATTTTGTCGGTGGAGAGTTGGGGATATCTTTACAGGATGTAAAGATTATGCTTGGTCTCAGGGTGGATGGTCTTGCTGTTACCCGATCGGAGCAGAATGATAACAAGACGAGCAGGTTGGATATGATGGAGAGTTTGTTGGGTGTTAGACCTGCTGACCATCAAGTCGATACAAACTGTTTGACAGTTAGACTTGATTGGATGTTACACACATTCGGTGAATTACCCCCCAACCCTAGTGAGGAGCGTTTGCTATATCAGTCTAGGGCTGCCATGCTATTATTACTAGGGGCACATGTGTTTTCGGATAAGAGCAGTGATCAGATTCCACTCTGGCCTCTGCCATTTCTGGAGGATTTTGACACATGTGCTGAGTATAGTTGGGGATCAGCTCTTCTGGCCTGGTTAGAGGCTAATCTATGCAGGTTGGTACGTTGTAAGGCAAGCGGAGTAAGCGGGGCGGTGATGTTTCTGGATATGTGGGCGATTACCAGACTACTGCTGGTTAGACCATGTGAAGAGCTGTCGGAAGATATCGAGCCACCTGAGGGCTGGCCTAGGTTCCCCCTCGGTTACAGGTATGATATTATTTAGTTTTTGTATTAGATTTGTGTTTTTTTTATTGTGTCATCTATCATTTACTTAGCTCCCGGTTATATTTATTGTTTATCGGGTTTTGTTTGTATATTACAGATGGAAGATTTGGAGGCAAACTAACCTTACGCCATATGTCTACGGACATAATGTGGTCCACATACGTGACCAGTTTGACAATATGTCGCCTGAACAGGTAAATTTTAACTTTCGTATTATATGTAACTTACGTATTATATGTTGTATATGTTTGCATTGGTCTTATGTTCGCAGAATTTATTACTAGTATTTTTAAACCATTGTTTATATATTCTAATTTTGCTTATTACAGATAGTGTGGCAACCTTACGGGAATCTCAATCAGTATCCGGAATACTGCACGCGGGGCCGTTATATGTGGCATTGTTCTGTGCCTCTCATTTGTAATGAGAAGATTGAGTTCCACCCCGCGGACAGGTTCATGAGACAGTTCGGTTTTGTTCAGGTGGTCCCTACATATATTTGGAAACCCAGAAAGGGTCATGGCAAGGATAGAAAATTTGGGATTGGGCAAAAACACGATTGGCCTGCAAAAAAGTGCAGAGTTTATAACCGTGTGGAATGACCGCCACAACCGGCTTCTTAACGGCGAATTTGGTACGAGGACGTCACCGGATTACATGAGATGGTATAGAGAGAGGACCCGCATCTTCATAAACCCACCTGAACTTGCCCCGCCATCTCACGGTTTCCGGGAGCATACAGGGTTGTTCAATAAAATGGTAACAACTAATTAAAGTTCATTAATATTTGATTGTTATTTTTCTGTTTGTATATTTCAATACTTATAAATTGTTTTTTATTGGTTTATTTTTTCAGAAAGCGGTATTGCGCCGCAATTTCAAATCGTTCAAACGGGCAAAAATGAAAACGGAAGTGGACTTACTACGAAAGGACTTCGCTGAAATGGGAATGAATCCGTATGGGTCAGCTGATGAACAGTCGGATGAGGAGGATGACGACGACGACGACGATGGTGATGACGACCTACGTTACGACCCAAGAACTTACACTAGGGCTTCAAGTTGTCGGCGTCCCGACGAAAGAGGCAGAGGGGAAGGCGAATCTAGTAGCGGCGGGCGTAGCGGGGGTAGAAGATCGACTGGAGGTCGACCCCCGACTACAAATCAGGGTCCGGGTCCAAGTTCAAGCGGTCATCGTCGTCGTTCTTCTTTTGCTAGGTCGGACTACGTTCAGGCCGATGTTCCGTTCGATCATCATAGACACTCATTTGGGTCGTACGAACATCATCCTAGTCATCAGTCAACCGACAGTTGGAGTCGAGGGTTGACACTTACATCCCACGAGCGTGCGCCGCATCCAGAATCGCAGCAGCGACAAAGACGGCGTACGGAGCTAAACAAAATCGAAGAGTCTGCTGAGCCGTCATCGGATAGATTAACATCGGCGGGAAAGATGCTCCCTATGTCCAACTTCAAATCATTTAGTCGTTACAAAAAAAAAATGCACTGTTTTTGTATTTGATTTCTATGTTTGATTTGTCAGTTTTATTCTTAGCTGCGTTGGAATATTATAAATTCGTAAGTTTAATTTGATTTTTATGTTTGATTTGTACGTTATAATTTCGTAAGTTTAATTTGATTCGTATGTTTGATTTGTATGTTTGTAAAAAATATTCTGTATTTTAATTGATAGGACCAATATTGAGTTTTTACAAACCCTAAACCCCTAAATCCTAAACCCTAAATTACAAACCCTAAACCCTAAACCCTAAATTACAAATCATAAACCCTAAACCCTAAATTACAAACCCTAAATTACAAATCCTAAATTACAAATTCTAAACCCTAAACCCTAAATTACAAACCCTAAATTACAAACCCTAAATCCTAAACCCTAAATACCAAACCCTAAATACCAAACCCTAAATTACAAACCCTAAACCCTAAATCCTAAACCCTAAATCCTAAACCCTAAACCCTAAATCCTAAATCCTAAATCCTAAACCCTAAACCCTAAACCCTAAACCCTAAATACCAAACCCTAAACCCTAAACCCTAAATTACAAACCCTAAACCCCTAAACCCTAAATATTCTGAAATATACATACTAACCGTACATTTAATGTACGGTTTATACCCCTGATTTAAGCAGCGTCTTTTTACGAATGTACTTTTTGCACTGAAACACCGTTGATAACGTAAAAAAAAAAACACTACAAACCGTAAAAGTAATCTACGGTTTGTAGTGTAAATGACATTGGATACCATATCTATCAAAATAAATCCGACAACACCTTATAACTTTTGAATTATTATGATTTGACAACCCTATCCGAAAATGACTATTCAATGCATTATTAAAGTTTGAAAATGACTATACCAAAAAAAACACTACAAACCGTAAAAGTAATCTACGGTTTATAGTGTAAATGACATTGGATACCATATCTATCAAAATAAATCCGACAACACCTTATCACTTTTGAATTATTATGATTTGACAACTCTATCCGAAAATGACTACTCAATGCATTATTAAAGTTTGGAAATGACTACACCAAAAAAAACACTACAAACCGTAAAAGTAATCTACGGTTTGTAGTGTAAATTAACACTATAAATATGGCTCAATTTTGCCTATTCTAACAAACCCTAAAATCAAACACAAACACATTTCAGAAATCTTTAAAAAAATACTCATTTCTCCTAAAAAAAATATATAAACAAACACTTTCCGAAAATGAATTACAACTATGGTTATGACAACAACCAATGGAATAACAACAATGCGAATTCATCTAGTGGCTCAAACGATGAACTAACTGATTATTCAGAGCACTTTGAAGTTGATGAATTGACTTGGGAAACAAGGGATGAAATGCTTGCTGATCTTGCTGATATTGCTGGAAATTGGGGTTTCATTCTTACGATTCGTAGGTCTGGAGGGGGTGATGGGAGCAGAACACCGTATGTTGATATTGTGTGCGATAAATCGGGGGTTTACGAAAAAAAGAAACCATCTTCCGTAAATTCAGGTACAAAGAAAAAAGATTGTTCATTTTTCATTAAAGGTTACGTAGTTAATGGTGAATGGATGTGTCACATAGAAAATGGACAACATAACCACCCACCTCCAACTTACCTCCAAGGACAAGCACGACGTGCTCGTTTAACCCAAGATGAAAAAGAAATTGTTAAAACTTTAAGGCAAAGTAGTTTTAAAGTTGGTGCAATATTAGAGGCCATAAAAAATCGAAATCCTGACAATGTATCAAACACAAAAACGATACATAATTTTTTGGCTGGACTGAAATTTAAAGAACGAGATGGTAGAAACCCGATACAGGAACTGTTTAATTTGTTGGATAGACATCGCTACACATTCTACTATAATATGAACCCATCAACCCACTGCCTTGAGAACTTGTTTTTTGCACACCCCGATTCTATAAGGATGTTCAAAGCTTTTCCTGATGTCTTGTTAATGGATTGTACATATAGGACAAACCGTTTTAATATGTCATTTCTAGAAGTCGTAGGAATGACATCAACGAACCAAACATATTGTTTAGATTTTGTTTTCATGATTGACGAGACGAAGGAAAGTTATATATGGGCATTGGAAAAATTTAAAGTTACATTGGAGGGTTGTATACTACCTAGGGTGTTTGTAACCGATAGGGAAATGGCCTTATCAAATGCTTTATCCGTTGTTTTTCCCAATTCTCATCATATTTTGTGCACTTTTCATATTGCAAAAAATGTTTTGAAAAACTGCCGTAAAAAGATCCCTGACGAGGAGTGGCAAACGTTTCTAGATGATTGGGGTTTATTGGTTGATTCTGAGTCGATAGAGGAGTACAATCATAACCGAGCTTATTTCAATTCCTCTTACAAATCGTACCCTGCTGTTATTAAGTATGTAGACAAGCTTTTAAATGATTATGCTGAAAAGTTTGTTGCATGCTATACCAACCACACAACACATCTAGGTAACAGAACTAGCAATCGAGCCGAACAACAACATGCTAAGCTGAAAAGATCTCTTTCCACAAATACTGGCACGCTTGAAAATGTTTGGATAGAGGTGAATAAAATTTTAGAAAAACAGTTTGAGGATATTAAGATGAAGTTGGATAAATGCAAGTCTTATTTTCCACATTCTGAACGAACACCTCTATTTATAAATCTTAGGTCGTATATTACACACTATGCCTTTGATTTATTATTTCAAGAACACAAAAAATGTAGTGGCCAGACTGATGAGAATTGTTCTTGCGGTTTCAAATTGTCTCACGGTTTACCTTGTCATCACATTATGAGTGAACATATTTTATTCGGGAAGCCTCTTCCTCTAGAATATATTCATCCATTCTGGAAAAAATTAGACGTAATTGATGATAATGGGAACACCGATGATTATGGGGTAGAGGGTGATCTAGAAGAGTTTAAAAGTGTTTATGCTAGCAAAACTAATGTTGAAAAATGGCGTATGAAAACACAACTCCGAGAGATAACCGTACCAGCTAGAACATCCATCAGTGACCCCGAAGTGAGACAAAATAGGGAGAGACCTAGAAAGGGAGACAAATCTAGTAAGAGAGATAAGTCGGGATGGGAGTATGTGGAGGAACAGAGTGCTGGTGCTAGTAGGGACAAGGGCAAAGGTAAGGCGGATGAAACACCGGAGGTAAGGGTAAACCCAACTAGGAGGCCGCGAAACCAGAACCCTAAACCCACCCCCAATAGGCCAACCTTCCTGTACAGTGACCAAATATGGGTCATGTTACATAGTTACATCATGGTTTATGATGTGCATGGGGATGGTAACTGTGGGTTCCGGGTACTTGCAAATGCGACGGGTAAACAGCATGGGGAAGATGATTAGTACGCGGTAAGATGTGAATTGTTTCAAGAGCTGCGGCAAATGAAAGGTGTTTATTATGAGCTGTTTGAGAATCTTGACTTTGAAGGTTACCGGTATGATTACATTTTATCAAGTTTAAATTTTTATCATGCTACAAATCCCGCACATTCTGAGAAATAGATGAGATTTCCGTCTTATGGTTTTTTAATTGCTTCTCATTACAACATGCCAATTGTATTGTTGTCCTTATGGTAAAATAAAAATGGAGGGGTAAACATGTGGAACGCCACTTTTTTACCTCTTTATACTGGTCCGCCTCAGGAAACGACATATTACATCCCGACTGTAATGGCGTTCGTCAACAGTTGTCACTATGCTCAGATTATTCCTAAATAAGAAGGGATCTTCCCAATGCCAGGAATTATAGCACGGTGGGAACAAACACGCACTGAGGCAGCTGCACCATGGAAGGAACTTTTTCGACCAAATTTCAAGTTATATATGGCGCTGGAAAAGCAATCGGAAAAGCAAAAAGCAAATGACGAAGAACCTATAGACCTAAGTCCATAATCAGTTTTTTATTTTAATTTTATGTAAATTACTATTTTTTCCAAGTTGTTGTAAATTTATATGATGTAAACAAATGTTTAATAAATTTGTTTTGTAAATTACTATTTTTTCCAAGTTGTTGTAAATTTATATGATGTAAACAAATGTTTAATAAATTTGTTTTATGAAATTTAGTTCATGTTTGCATATTGAGTTAATTTCTTTTATAAAATTTATATAATTTATGATTGTTTTATTCAAGAAAATTGTCGATTGACACCAAATTGACGACTTAGTTAATGTTTCATATTGCGTTATACAAGTGTTAAAAACAAACAAAAAAACTTCTCAAAAAATGACGATTTAGTTAATCATTCAATAAATATCAACTTATACAATTGACAAAAATATAACATGAACCAAAAATATAAAATTTATCAAATCAACTTTTTTTGTGTAAATTTGTGTAAATTTTGTGTTTATTTTGAGAGTTTGTTAGAATATTGGTAATTTATTTTATGTAAAATTTTAAAAATAAGGCATTTAGTTTTTTTATTAAAAAAATCATATTTAATTTGAAAAAATTATTCAGTATTTTAATTTTAATTATTAGATTTTAATTTTAATTATTAGATTTTTAATTTTAATTTTTAATGCATTTTATCTGAAAAACACACAGAGACCGTAGATTTAATCTATGGTCTACAGTGGTTCACTGTAAACCGTAGATTTAATCTACGGTTTACAGTGAACCACTGTAGACCGTAGATTAAATCTACGGTCTCAGCGTTTTTTCAGATTAAATGCTGTTTAAAAAGTCATCCTCTTAAAAATAAGTTGCTTTCAAAAATAACATATAACTTAAAATTAATACACAATGTAAGCTAGCAGTAACTTATAGGCAACAAATAAATTAATTACAGTTAGCTTCTTTAATTAAATATTAACTTTTAAGTGAAAACTAACAAAAGAAATGGGACTTTGTTGATAGTAAAAAGTGAACTTGATTTAAGTGAATATCCAATCATACGGAAAAAGTAACAAACATAAAAAAGTTACTTAAATATGTTCTTTCTAAATAGAGTAGTTTAGATGTCTAGTAATATGTATGCATAAAAAATACGTGTAAGTTAAAATTGTTACATGACATTAGTTTATAATAAATAAATGTGACTTATTTATACATGTTATATGAAATTGTTCGCTTATCTGGAAAAAAAAAATGTGACTTATTTTGTTCATTAATTACTTCTAATAAGCTGAAAGTAAATTATTTACAATTTAGTAACTCTTAGATTAAAAACATAAGTATTTGAAGTTAAAATTAACCTACTAATAGTTCAATGATATTAATAAGTTCAATAAAAACTATAAATTGACCTTGCAATTAACCTACTAATAGTTCAATGATATTAATAAGTTCAATAAAAACTATAAATTGACCTTGCGAGTATTTTTTGTTGTTGTTGTTGAAGTTAAGCATTTCATTAAAACCGAAGGAAATAAAAGAACCTTGGTTGGCACAGGTTGCTAACTCGAAAATATGGGCAAAAACATTTTGTAAGATTATTACTTCAATAAATAAATACATGATTTGCAGAGAAAATGAAGTTTCATATGAGATTATCACTAGGGCACCAAAAGTCTGTTGCGAGTAACTTTTTAGTTAAAGCAAACCCTTTTTTTATGTATAATTAAGTTAAAACCAGTAAAGAAATTATGTAAAGGCTTACTTAATTTTTATAATGAAAAAAGCAATAAGTAAAAAGTATTTGTAATATATAAAATGACTTCGAACTATAAAGTAATAAGTAAAAGTAAATTGTAAGTTGGGATTAAATTGCAAAGCATTCACATTTTTTGTGATAAATACAAGAGAAAAATTCTGCAAGAAATTTTATGGATCCCCAAGCAACCCAAAAAAATGAATGTTTTCCAGCAAAATAATTTTCCAAAGAAAATATTTTTCAAACATGTAAGGTCATTACAGAAGCCTAGAACTAGTTTTCTCACCATGCATGAAACCAACCATAAAAAAAAAATTCATTGAGCAAATGATATTTCCAGGAAAATAATCTGCAACAGTAAATATATTTAAACAAATAGAGTAAGGTGATTCATTACATAAGCCTACAAATAGTTTTATCGTGATGGATGCAACCAACCCGTCGAGTAATTTGATAAACAAAATTACATATATGAGCTATCTTCTGTACTATCATTAGGACACTCAAATAGTCAGCAAATTCTTTTCTAAAATCCGAAAGCTCTACAAATACATGCACCCGAACAACGCTTTTGTCGAAGCGCCCTTTCTCTTCATGAATGTTTTTCTTTGGCAGAGCACTTTCTTTGGGAGATTATGCAATTCCATTACTTGGATCTTCTTTGTCTCTTAGCTGCAAAAAAATCAATTGAACTTATTAATCAAGAAAGTCAAAAAAGTTCAAAACACTAAGTTATATTTTCCATTAATAACCAACCCTTAAAGATATAGAATCTGGTAAGTCAGTCTAAATCTAAAAAGAAGTTAGGCCTGAAAAATTACTTTTACGAAATTCACCTTTTAGTAAAGTAAAATGAAAATAAAAGAACATCCTATCTGTTCCTACACTGCAACCAATATAATGTACATGCACAAAATAAAAAGATTCATATGACTTGTTGGTCGCAGCTTTTTTCATTTTGATTAAAACCACATGACACATGTGGTTGACTGCCCTAAAAGCTGAACTTTTCAGTGTTTTTTTCGTTTGAATGAACATACTAGAAACTTTAAGCCGGACAAAGCAAGCCTTCTTTTAACCTAAGAAGAAAATCTGGTTATCTAGTTAAACAGTTGAAGCGAAACGATCCCATAGTTTCACAAACCATGTTCAAATAATTAAAAATAGAAGACAGAGGAGCAAAAGAGTCAAGATATTGAGTTAATATTAATTGTTCAGTAGTTAACCGATTCATAAGCAAGTCAGATCGGCGATGTTAGTTGAAATCTAAGCTAATAAGTTTCTAATAATCATTGCGCATTGTGGAAATCTTCATAAAATTAAATCCTCAATAACAGTTTGTCAGTTTTCCAACACCACGACCAAAAAAACCATTTATGGAACTAAAGAATCACAGGCCTTGTTTGATTGGAACTCTTACATTTTTTTCTTCTTTCATAAAAGCTAAACTTTGTTCGGATTAAAAGTTGAAATTTTGGGGATTTCTAAGCCTGAAATAGTAAATTCTGATTAACGCAGCTATTTCAACCTAAAGAAACCTGTTTATTATCATATAAGCTGCAGCGATATAAGGCCAAAGTCTCACTTACCGTTTTCTAACTGTTCATAGTCCTCCCGGAGCCTTTTACTCGCTGCCTCGAATCTTGTTTCATCATCGACACACTTAGGTTTATCTTCTTGAGGAAACGGATTTTTCTGGACCAATAAAGCCCTCTTTGATTCTTGTCGAGATTCAGTCTCACATGGAGCTTTTCATCCATCTTCTTGGAGAAAAGGCTTTTTTGATTTTGGTTGAGAATCTATCTCATTCGGAGCTTTTCTCTTATTTTCTTAAACAAGTTCCTTCTTCTGGATTAAGGCCTTGTTTGATGTCTGATGAGGTTGTATCCCATATTCCCATTAAAAGTTTTCGTACCTGCTTGAATAAGTGGCGCTTTTCTTATATTTTGTTGAGATCCTATCTCATCCGGTGCTTTTCTCTTATCCTCTTTTTTTCTGGATTAAGATCTTTATAGGTTTCGACCCTATCTCAGTTGGAGCTTTTCTCCTACCTAGAAAAGCACGGTCCTTGTTCAGGATGATGGCTTCTTTCGGTCCAGAAGCTCTTCCTTCTTTTTAGCTTCTTTTTTCTCGTAATTAATTGACTGTTGATTCTTTCGAATCAAGAGCTTAATTCATATTTTTTTTATCTGAGTAATAGCCAATTGAATCTTAACGGCAGGCTCTCGCTTCTTTATCTCCTCCTCTTCTTCTTTTTTGTAGACCTTTTTGATTGTTCCATCAGCTATCGCCATATCTATCACTCGCTTCCATTTTCTGCAATCGGCAAAACTAACATTAAGTTGGGAAAGTTTTTTCTTTTTTGATAAGTTAAACAGATACTCCTGTACAAGGTTATGTCACCAAAGGAGCTATTGAAATTGGCCTGGCTACTAACTAAAGACAGGTGTGTTCTTGTACAAGACGCTATAACCGAGTTCACAAAAGAAAATAAGAACCGAATTACTTGCCTTTACTTTAACACGATCAATAGGGTCGCTAATGAAAACGTGTTTTAACCAGATTTTCTTGTAGTTACTCATGAAAAAGGGAAAGGTATTAAGATGCTAATCACATAAAAATTGGCACTTCCGGTTTTGGGTTAATTTTGACAGAAACCACAAGAATACTCATCATCGTTATCCAATAGAAAGAAGCACAGAAGAACATATGCACATTCAATCCTAAACTTTGATATAGATTTAAGATTGAAGTTACTTATGTTACAAGTGCCCGTGCTAGTAGACGAATTTGCATCGTTCTTCCATGTTTTCCAAGAACACTGACAGTCTTCCCCATCATAGTCCCTGGTAATTCATTAATTTATACTGTCAGTCATTTTTCTCGAAAAGAAATTGCAAAATATTTCTGTAAACGCAATGTTTTAGTTGAGTTTTCTTACTTTCAGAGTAGGATACGATAAGTCAACAAACTGAAAGATATTTAAATATTAAAATAGAAAATATAAAGCGCTTGCTAATATATCAGAAAGTAAGGGTTGTAATTTCAACAGATTAGGCCAAGAATTGTTACAGTTTATTTGTACGTACATATGCAGGGGTGTTTGTCACCGGCATCCCTGCATATTGAATACTAATTGAGTTGTAATTTCAACGATTCGGTTATTATATTACTCCTACACATACTTTTAGGAAGCAAAACAATTGCCTAATCGGAAAAGTAAGCGGTAATCATGCATGTGATATATGTACCACCCTTTCGATTTTATCTTCTTAACTTTGTGTTGTATTTACTTTTGTGAGAAATCAGGTTTTTGAGTTTCCGGATATTTACAATCCGATCTAGATATTCAGGCTGAAAGTTAGCCAGCACATATGAGACTTGTTTCCGATTATTAAAATTTTATTGAATCCCCTATTGTACTTTCAAGTATTCCTCGACGATGTACTGAAATATCACCATTCTTTACTTTACTGTTCTATATTTGGAAACTGAGCACTTGGTCAGGCCAAACTAATTCATAGATAAGACAGAACCCCATACAAGTTAAAGAAAGAATACACGTATATCTTCACATCAAGGAATTAGGGTTTATTCAATTATTACCATAGAAGATAATCTAATCTAACAATCTGGACACTAAGACGAAATAAGCAACTAGATTTAGTAATCAGTAAAGAATACTCCATGCATGTTTAAACCCTAGCATTGTGTGGTCTACCGTTAAATAAAAATATAATATTAAAATATCATAACCAATAAAACCCTACGAAAATATTGAAGAATCCTTGTGTACGCTACCGTTGAATAAAAATAAAAATATAATATTAGAATATTCAAACCAATAAAACCCTAAAAAATATTGGGCAAGCCTTGTGCCCTTTTTTGTAATTTTATACTCTTCTCCAATTTTATTAAATTGTTTTTATTAAAGCTGTAGTGATATAAATTGGTAATTAATAGGTAAAAGAAAAAATAAGTTTCTTGTGAGATAATTTTTTTATTTTGTCTGTTGGATCATTTTGGTCAAATATCCTATCGAAAGCATAAGAGTCTGAGGACTCTCTTTTAGAGTGGAGTCTGAACCCCCCTTTTGTGTGTATATATATATATATATATATATATATATTACCTGAGAGTTGTCGATGATAATGGTAACAAATTTTCTTAAGGTTGGCTTTCTTAAATAAATACAATTAACGACCGTCTCAGTTGGATACGTATATAAATTGTATTGTGTTTATTACCAAATAATATATTTTGGCAACATAGAATAGAAGTTCTATATGTATGTATTTCTCATTCCTTTGGGCGCAAGGAATGGGAAACTGGGCATGAGAAAATTGTTATTTTGTCCAGCTACCAAATTATTAAGGCATGGAACTAATTCTACAATTGATAATGAGATAGAGTGTTATTTATTGAAAAAATGCAATGGAACTAATTCTACAATTAATAATGACGAGCTAGAGTGTTATTTATTGAAAAAATGCAATAATTGTTGTAGTATATTATTGGATTCTTGAGCTTGTACTTTACGGGTCCAAGTGGGCTTGTAACCCTACCCCTCTATCTATATAAAAAAGGTTAGGGGTATTGTATTTCACATTCATTCGTACACATTCTGATTAATAAAAAATCTGTTATTGTTTCTCTGTATATTCTCTCTATATCTATATACATATATATATGAGCTAATATGTCACACAACACGTTATCAGCACGATGCTCGCGGAGAATAGAAGATTGTGATATTTGTTCAAAGAACAGCTCGAATACTGGGTAATAAACATACGGCGAAATTTTGAATTTTTTAGTTCAATCGTCCTTCACCAAAATAACAGAAGGAAAGTATAAATTTTTTTATCAGTGTGATGGTAGAAAATTGCATGTGTATTAGAGTTTGTTACTTGTATGGATAACTAAAGTATGATCGTAACACATATATTGTTGATTATAAAATCATATTTGTTGATAAGACCATACACAGTAACCCAAACTGCATATATTTGTTGGAAAAAAAAACATATGCATGATAGATTTTTTTTATTTTTACTGTCTAACATGATCAACCTGTCTATAAAAACCTATTGATATGTAATATGTATCGTGTACTGTAAAATTGTATTTTTATACAAACAAAATCAGTAAAAGACATATAATCGGGTTGTAAATCGGAAATCATGTAATTGTATAACATGTATTAATATGTGGGATTAAATCTGTAAAAAAAACTGAAAACAGTAGGACTGTTTTGTAATTCGCTAAAACTATTGACTGTGCATGTTAATTACTAAAGGACTAAACTGAAACTTGTCTGAAATTATGGACTGAAGCTGTAATAATGCTGTAAATAGATATATAGTTTGCTGAAATTACACTGATAGTCCCTGTAGTATATTACATGTATAAAAACAGTATATATGTGTTATAAAAGTCAATATTCGGTCTAAATATCCATCCACATGCATATATATTTATTAAAAATACAAGTGAATAAAAAAATTGCATGTTAATTGAATAAATTGATGTGTTTCCATATAAATTTAATTCATCCAATTGCATGATTTAGTTACCATATATAAAACTTACACATAAAAGCAATAGATTTGTATAATATTAATTTACATCTTGCTAGTGTAAAATTGGTAAATAAAATATATTACTAACATGCATGATTTAGTTAGGATGAATAAAAATCTACACATATAACAGTATAATAATAATATATTGTGTTAGATATTGCTGGTGTAACTTTGGTAAATACTAATATAGATTGATTACATTAATTTGGATTCCTTATTAGGAAATATGTACTGCCATGTTAGTTAATCATGAAACACGTACAATCTATATAATTGATCACTGCCATGTAATATTTATTTACTGCCATGTGTAAAATATGGTAATTTGCGAAATCATATATTTTCACATTTAAGTTGAAAAAATTATGAACCTTCCCCAACTAGGCTCACCTATTTGGATACGATGTCTAGGAAAGATATAGGCGGAAGTCGATATCCTAATGAGGTCGGGTTTTAAGTGGCATTCGTGCCCTCCACCCTCACCGTCTTTCATGGTCGTTTTTCAAGTAGAGCTACCGAAAGGGGTTGACTAAATAATAATTTCTCCGAGTGTGTTTATATAGTGATGTATGTTTCGCCGAATTGGTATTTCAGTATCGACCCGTCGTTCGATCAATGAGAATCGATTCACATGAGAAGCAAAACTAATGTTTTTGAACCTGTCGTTTCGGAAAAAAAGTTTGTGCTTGTGCAAACCATAAACATATAAACCAGTCGTTTTATATGAAAAATAATACAGAACTCCCAACACATGTTGGATGCCATCTATGATGAGAAAAATCGCAAAACATACTTGCGAAATGACTGTTTAGACGTTGATGTTATTCCGTCACCACATGTTAGTCACCCTGATGTGTGAAAATGTGATGTCCAAAAAAATAATTTGGATGCCATCTTTGATGAGTAAAATACGAGTTTGTTGTTACCCTCGAGATGAATGCTCATGCGTTGATTTTATTCTGCAGCTACATTTGAGACGTGATGACGTCTATGGTGAACAAATGTCTGAAATTGACATATTGAAGCAATCCTTCACCAAAATACTAGCTTGAAAATTGTATTCCATAAGCAGTATTGTGAATTTATATTCACCATGTTCCTTTATCGCCCATCTGTTATTGGATAAGAAAATTACCCCGGTGAGTAGTTTTAATCCTATTGGATCAATGGCGAATTGTTTGCCTGATATTAATGCTCTTCGTGTACAATTTTTTTTTCACGAATCGAGAACCGAGACAAGTGTTATTTGTCTCAAACTGTCGCGATCCCGATGAATGGCTTAGCCAAGATAGATTTTAGACAATCGTCAAAATCGAAAACTTGTGGCTCCAAGACAGTAATTGAAAGGAACAATATGGCTCGTTGTCACAAAGCAAGAGATAATGCTCTATGAGGCAACTCTATGCTATAAAGACAAAGGTCATGCACGGTTACTCCTTAAATATTTCAAAACTATTATAAAGGTGAAAAAACCCGATGATAATGTGGTTAAAGCTAACTGAAAGGAAACTTTTGAGACCCCCGATTTTGTGGCTCAAAAGAGTTTGATACCTTTCTTTATTGATTTTGATAAATCATTGAGCCATTTTTTCGCTCATCTGGATTATGTTTTCCATTTGGATTATTAATTTTCCATTTGGACCATAATTTTGGATTATGGTTTGCCTGTTTACAAAATTTCTTGAAATAATTTAAAGTGTTTTGAGCAAATTTCTTTGACAAATGTGACCAAACTTTAAATTATGAAATTTTAAGCAATACTTGTGGGGTAGTTGATTTTTTTTGGAAATAGTGGGTAACAGTGTACCACATAATTTCACCAACTATTTGCCTAAAATAGTACTCAATGACAATGATTCCGGACCTGTCGTTCCTAAATCGAAATCTTTGGTAAAACCAAATTGATTTGTCAAATATGAGGTCTTATACTCATGTAGGTCCTGCCGTACCTTGTTGAGTTATAAAATATTCGAGAAAACCAGTGTTATCTGGTAATAGCTCATGAAAGAATTAAAATTTCTTTACATAGCCTCCATTCAATACGATCAAAAGCGTATTTTAGAGAAGTTGAAATGTCTTTCAAGTGGTTTCTACCACATTTTTTAAAGCATTTAAAGTTACCTTTTGATTTCGTCTATCGTCGAAATGATAAATGATTTAGATGCTAAGACATGATTGTCTATACTATCATTCGCCTGTCGTCGATTGATTAGAGTATTTTGATATTTGTGGCATTGACCGGATGAGATATTCCCGGGTCAAAAGACGATGCTTGATTTATAATCGCATCGCATTTGGATTTTCTCTGAGAATATATTTCCCGATTAATCCGAAATTCATGCCATTAATGCTCAATTTGAAAGACTAGTATGTGTAAAGATCACATAAAGTACTCGTAGAATTCTTATAAAGAATTGAAGGAGTTATTGTGGACTTATCCAACCATAAGACGGACCATAAATATAAATGGTTATGGTTGATGCATCCATAATAGGTCACATGATTATTGTTGTCCACAGAAATGCAGCATTTCCCAAACGTTTAGCCCTATCATTAAGTTGATGGCTCATGATCCGGATTATCCTGAAAAGTCTAGTCGACTTGATAATACCGAAGAGTAAGAATCGAAATTTTGATTTGAATTACTTGAGTTTGGAAATTGAAACTGAACATCCTGTCGATTATGTTCAGACCCAAATGGACTCATGAAAAGTTTGATGATGCGACTGCAAATGATTGCACGCACTTCTTGGTCTTGCGCACCAAGATTTATATTTCCATGTGGGGTTATGCTATTTTGCTGCATTGGTCCGTTATGAGGCCCATAGACACTCAGACAGCATATGCGTACCAGCTGGTTACTGGTTATGAGCCAGAATTCTCATATTAATGCGTGTTTGGAGTGTTTAATTAATATTTTGATTGAGCCGATATAGCATTCAAAATATGGACCTCTGAAGGGTACATAAGTCGATTATGAATCCCCTGCCTATCATTTGATAGAGTAACCTTGGCAAGCGATTTCTTTACCGCATGATATGTAAAAATGACATCGCTAAGGCTGTTCTCCCCGTCGTTAGGGCGAGATTTGCACGTTACCGTTGATAAGGAACGACGTGAAGTAACGTGACATAACCCACTCAGTCTTAGCTTGATTCCCAAAACTGTACTTAGTGATAAGTAAGTGCATAGACTCTCTCAAGTCTAACTAAACGTCAGACGCATTTAATGACTTTATGAGATGTCACGAGATCATTTATACCTGCTGCAAAATGCTTGCAAGGATAGACGTCCCTGTCGGACGCCGTGTTCCTGTCGTAACCCGTTGCTTTGGCCGAACCCGCCAAGCAAAGGACGCTGTCGTCGGCCGTCAGTCTGTCGTCCTTCCCAAGATACGAGGAAGTTGACCGGTTCCAAATTCGTTCAGCCCCAGAGGTGGTGAACTGAAACTCGTTTGTCGCACGAGATTATAAAGGATTAAGGAGATGTGTGATTTCCTCCTCATCCTAAGAATCTCAAAATATCTGTCCATTATGATATCTTAGACAATATTAAAGCGAAACGAGACTGTCATTGATTACTTGTTCATATATTCGGTGACGACTGATAATCTGAGCAAATTATGGCAGAGAACCATGTACCGTTGCCTGAAGTCAACGCAAAATAGACTTGACTAATGGAAACTTGCAATCCAAGTAGACTCCTTAGCGAAAGTGTGTTCGGACCTGTAGCTCAAACACCACCAATGTTAAACGAGTTCGTTTATTTGGTTATTCGTAAGGAATAATGATGAGAATAATGAGATTGTAGAATGCTCGCCTAGTAGCGCAAGGCTTCTCTCACACCTTGGAATTGATTACGAGATGGTTGATTTCCTCGTAATGGACATTATAACAGTCCCCTACTTTACCAGTTTAGTAGTTCCGAAAAACTGAGTATGCAGCCATGAATGTGGTCATGGTTTTATCTCTATGGGGATTTAGACAAAGAGATATAAATAAAGGTCCCTGTATGACTTCATGTGCTTGAATCAAGTAGTTCCTGACCACGGAACACGATCTCAATTGACTGAGACGTTCACTATATGGATTAATATAATCCGAGCGGATGTGGTATACCGCCTAAGTGAGTACTTGATCAGCTTGGGATACTTGAACAAGTATTATGCTCTTGCGTGTTTTATTATGCGATCCACTTTTGGATTTGCCTTCGAGATGAAGGATCTTGGGAAGAAACGGTTGTGACTCGGCCTGATGATCGAGTCCCGTAAAGATTGAATCTAAGTCCATGATTCAGACTATACCGAGAAGGTGTTATGACGTTTTAGTCATCATGACGCTAAGTCGTCAGATTCTCCCATGATCGTTCGATCACTAGACATTGATATAGACCCATTCCGTCCCTGATGATACGATGAAGAGATATTGAACCATGATGTTCATATCTAAGTACAATAAGCGCATTATTGTACTTGGTCTAATGTACTAGGACGAACATCTTGTCTGCTGTGATTGGTATAGCTCGACACAGCATCGCGCTAACACGCTGCCATCGAAATGGCACTAAAGACACATTCCCTTACCTTATGGTAATTTTAGAAGTGGGCTAGTTTATCCTATTTTGCGTCATCGAGTGTACCTACCCCCTTTGGTACTCGAATTAACGCAACCCTTTTTCGGTTATACCGATGCTGGTTACTTATCAGACCCGCATAAGGGATATTTCTAACATGGTATGTCTTTGCCATTAGGAATAAGGCGATATCTTGGAGGTCTTGGAATGACTCCAAACGAATCACTCTGATCTATTCGTGCTCTATGAGACGACTAGAGAGTGTATATAGCTTCGAGCGAGTATTAGCCATATTTGAATTACATATGCTCTGTCTCACGATCCAGATAAAACACTTGTCATAGAAGACAACTTGTTGTTATCGATTAAGAGAGACATGACTACATTATGCTATTTAGCATTTATCGTCAAAATAAATCTTCACATATGAAGTTTAAGAGCATCATGTCGAATGCTCGTTTTATTCCACGTTATATTTTCTTGCATACAGTCGTGTGCAAGTAAATGAGGCATCCAGTCGAATGCTCGTACTCTTTCTTGGAATATGAAATCTTTGCACCCAGTCGTGTGCAAGTGAGGGGGAACATCCAGGTGAGTGCTTATTGCACTAATTACTACTTAGTTGAAATCCTCGCACCATGTCGTGTGCAAGTGAGGGGGAGCATCCAGTCGCATGCTCGTGTACTCTTTTTGTCCTTAGACCAAGGTTTTTTCCCACTAGGTTTTCCTTGACAAGGTTTTTAGCGAGACACGTTCTCATCATATCTCACTTAAGATTGCCGAAATTAGGGGGAGTATCCCGTTGTATACTTCTTACCACTATGTACTCTTTTGTCTTTCGACTAGAGGTTTTTTCCCACTGGGTTTACTCTAACAAGGTTTTGATGAGGCACCTGTTTTTTGGTTGATCCCCTACTACTACTACTATCACTGTTGCACTCTTTTTCCTTCGATCAGAGATTTTCCCATTGGGTTTGCTCCGGCAAGGTTTTGATGAGGCACACTGTTTTGTGGTTAATTACTTACATGATATTTCGGCCTATATCATTCGGCTACACAATTTCTCCTAGGTACCGGTTTTGTCCCACACTGGATTTTCCGTCCCTAAGGTTTTTATGTGTTTAGCACTGCGAATGAACTCGACTCAGATCGACTGCATGAAGAAGTCGAATTCAAGACGTCCAAATGGGGAGTGCTGTAGGATATTATTGGACTCTTGGGCTTGTACTTTATGAGCCCAAGTGGGCTTGTAACCCTACCCCTCTATCTATATAAAGAGGGTTAGGGGTCTTGTATTTCACATTCATTCATACACATTCTGATTAATAAAGACTCTGTTATTGTTTCTCTGTATATTCTCTCTCTCTATCTATATACATATATATATGAGCTAATATGTCACACAATAATAATAAAATTTTAGTAAAAACCGCTCAACATCATTCTAAGTTGGGATGCCGACGACAAACTGAATCGTTCATGACCATTTCATTAACAACTCAATTAGTGTTCGCTCATTAAATAAAAACATACTTAATTTTCAAAAACACACATTCTCAACTCTTGTTTAATATTTGGTGCATATAATGTAGTATCTGATTCATATTCTCAACTCTTTTTACTATTTGAAAACAAAAAGTAAAAATAAGTAGAATCATATAATATATGTTATAGCATCATTTAGTACATGTAATAATCTTTAAACCCGTTTTAGAGTCTTGGTTTTCTCTAATTAAGTACCAATAGTATGTACATTTTTATCACTTTTCCGTTTTGCAATTTACTATTCCCTTAAACATGTTTGTATAGTTCAGCTTAACACAATCTCTTTTCCTAATTAATCAATTTAATTCCATAAACCGGGTCTAGTCACTTTGGTCCTGATGTTTTATTAAGCATTAATTACTAAGAGAGAACAGGTGGCCACGGAATCAGCTCTTCTAGAATATAGAGTTGGAAGTGCATTGATATCATAGCCACGGAAAAGTGTATACGACAATATATGGAATTTATTGTCACATGTTCGCTTGTTTTACATGGTAGATTGTATAATTTTGCTTAGTGAATTAGTGACTATATGGACCCGTAAGTTCAAATTAGTAAGAACGATTGCACCAATACCGAGGTTCAAGAGTTTGGTAATTCGAATCCATTCAGATTTTTCTATTTGTTACTTTAGAGTAAATTATATGCTTTGTTGTGAATTATATGCAGTTTTGACTGAATTGTAAATATTTTGGACTAAAAACTATGCATTTTTACTGAACTATATCACTTTCGACTAAACTATATGGAATTTTGACTGAACTATATGCATTTTTATTAAACTATATATACTTTCGACTGAACTATAAACATGTTCAAATGAACTGCAATTATATGTAATTTTCATTAAATTTTATACGCTTTTGACTGAACCGTCTACATGATTGATTGAACTATATGAATTTCTGACTCAACTATATATATGACTTTACCTCCCTCAAATGAAATAAATGATAGAGATAACATTCAAAATTAGATGACATCATTTTACACTCAATTGAGATGGAATATCCTCTAAGTTTGATAATTATTTAACCTTAACTCGTCAAATTAACTCGGAATTGTTATAGTTGAAGGCCTAATGGCTTTTATGTAATAGACGTTGGAAGTAAGAATAAAAGTGTTCGGTTGGTGTATATAAGATCGAAAAAATGTCAATGTCGGTCTAGCGAAGTGTAATTGAAAAACTGAAATCTCAAACTGATTTGAGTATTTGACATCATAGTAAACTAGGAGAAAAAACAACACAATCATGATATACTGTAACCGCACACTGATTTTATACCACTAAACAAGTTAGGAAAGAAAGCAAAGAAAGTTTCAAATTCTTTAGTCGCAGACTGTTTAACATCTCACCTAAGAAACTAGGAAAAAGGAAAAACACAGCGAGCCTTGAAAATAACTGAAATCCATGCCTTTTCCAGCTTTTTCTCCACTAAAAATGTTGAACCTTGAATTTCCACTCGCCTTTTGCAGGATCAAATGAAATAAACTCAAGACCTTGTTCGTCCCCTTTCTTCATCAGTATCTCCATGTACTTCTCAACTCTAGGCCCATCTACATATTTTTTCCCCGTTTTTTTATCAACACAATGAATATTCAGGAGAGTAACTTCTGCTTGCTTGTTAAGCCATTCTCCGACAGGGGGTTTTTCGTTCTCATTTCTGTAAACAACTAATTCACGGTTATTAAACTCAATGATCGAATCTAGAGAGAGATTTCTCACATCTGTCTCTCCCAAAAACTTGATATTTCCATAACCGCAACGGCCAATTTCAAAATTATTTACTCGACTGCAAAATCCTGGCTGTGCCTTTTCTTTCTCTGCCAGTTGTGCGATTGAGGGCTCGGTGTAATAGTTGAGGCGACAGAGTTTGGGCATGAATGCCTCAATTTTATCCATTTGTTCACATATTTCGTGCTCGTGAAGATCACCATGTGCATAGAATGAGAAATCTATATTGACCACATTATTAGGCTTCCTGTTGTTATCTTCAGGTGATACATCTGCAATATTTTTTACGACTTAAAGTCGAGATTATTTTCTTATAGCACGAAGAAACTGAAAAAATTATGAACCTTCACTACCAATTAAATAAATGACCACACTCAGTGAGATCTTTCAAGAAAGAAGCGAAAGCTTATGAAACAAATGATGCGCTATGCCGCTATCCCAAGGTTACTAGTTGGAGTTATGTTTCCAAAGGATTTGTGCTTAGTGCTGAGTGCTAACATATCAATATCTTAAATATTTTTTGAAAAAAATCGTGTTTGATAAAATATTAATCGAAAATAAACTCACCATCTCCAACAAGAGTGCTTTCCCTTAAAGAACTCTCTCTGTTTTTATTGAAAACCCCCGCCTGTGTCAAACATTTAACATAAGTAAATTTTTTATATATAAGCAGAAACATGAATAAATAAATAGAAATCGACGCCAAAATTCTCACCTTTGGCCTTTTAATTTTACAATCATACTTCCGAACTGGTAAACTTATCGAGTGGTGAGACAAGTGTGGAGAGGATGTCAATCTGACATGAGTGGAAGGCTTATCGTGCACCTGCATTTAAGCAAATTTCATGACCAAGTATGTCGTACCATAAAAGAAAACTCGAGATTCAATACAAGAAAGGGTGAACTACAGCAATGGTCCCCATACTCGGAGCAAAATTTTGAATTGGTCCCCACTATTTGCATCACTGTTGGTCCTCATAGTTTTCATAACACTAATGTGGTCCCCATAGTTTCATTAACACTAGTATTTATCCCCACTGTTTCACTAAGTTACATCGGTGGTCCCTTCCTGCGGGATCACTCGATAACATTTTGAAATCTGGGCAAGTGTAACTTACTCTCACTATGGCACCAAAAGTGATTTGATTGAAACTATCCGAACCAGATAGAATTTCTACTTAAAATGTCGGGGACCACTAGAGTTTCAATTGAAACTATGGAGATCAAATGGAAATTTGTTCCAAAGTACCAATTTTTTTGTTGCACTTCACCCTCAAGAAAAGTATTCATTATTCATTATCGTAAATAAAACTTACAGGCATGCTAGAAATTCCATAACAAACAGAGACTGTAGAACCCGGCAAACTAATTGATAAATGAGCTATATCTGGTAATTGCTCTACAGTGCTTTGTGAAGCAGGTCTGAGATAAATGTAATACAAGACAAACAACATTAGGGAAGTATACAACCAAGTCACACTTTTTCAGTCCAATTACGGAAAGTAAAAGGATACAACATGCATAGTTGAGAAGAAAACGTACTCTTGGTTTGTGGTATTCATGGCAGTAGCTTCTGAAAGGATATAACAAATGTTAGGCGCACAAAGAAATAAACAATAATGTACATAAAACATGAGCTCGTATGTATGACGTGGATAAGTAGACTTTTTGCTTTAATTTTAAGTGCCATAGGAGCGTTTGGTAAAAGTCGAACAAAGTAGTACAAAAAGTAGACAAAAGTAGTTGAAGTAGTGTAAAGTAGTCGAATGATACTGTTTCAAAAAAAAAAGTGAATCTGCTTATTGAGTAATAATATATTACCTCTTCAAACAAAATAACTACTACTTTTTCGTGTCAACCAAGTAATCATTTTGATTTTATACTTTTAACTTTTAAGTAGCCCAGACAAGAAGTTACCTGCAGATGGTTGAAGGTTTGACGTCTGAACTGCGGGTGCTGATTGCAAAGGATTAGACAGGGAAGGCTACAAGAGAACAGATATATATTAGAATTAAATAAAGGAACTAAAATTACTCGAGATGTACGAGATCTCAAAAATGGTTTGCTATGTAACTGACACAAAATAATGACAAAATAACTTTGATGTATATTCTTTTAACTTACGGTTTGAGAACCAGCACTGACATTGCTTGAAGAAAGAGAAACTGGAGGTGCTGCAAAAGGTGAAGGAGAGTTGAACTGGCCAATGGGAGATGGAAATTTCAATGAAGAGGCTGTGGGGTGACAAGTAGTAGCAAGTATTTGAGGAGTGAAGGAGTTATTATTAGGGGTTTGAAGGGGAAAAGAGTAATTAGTAGAGGTCTTAGGCGGAATAGGTGAGTCTCTGCCGGTTGGTTGTGAAGCAAATGGAGAGGGAGATTCTTGGCCGGTAATGGGATTAAAGGGCGGAAACCTATACGAAGAGGTTGTGGGGGGACAAGTCGTAGAAGGTACTTGTGGGGAAAGAAAATTATAATAGGTTGGATTAAAACCACAGCCGAGAGAGGGATGGGTGGAAATTCCATTAGAAGAGGTTTGCGAGTTATGAGGAAAGGACGATTGTGGGACAAGTGGAGAGGTAAAAGGTTTACGTGTAAAAGGATTATTAGTACAACTGTTATGATTGGCAAAGATATAAGGTTCGGGTTTATCTGTCCAAGTGGTACATGGGAAAGAGAAATTATGATTGGTTTGAGTGGAAGGTAGCTTAGGGGAAAAAGGACTATCAAAAGTTTGACGGGTAGAGGAGAGGTAATCAGAAAATGGAACGCGAGAGATCTGGGGTGAAGAATTGGAAGGGCTGACCAATGGGAAAATTAAATTCGATGTGGTTGTAGAGGAAAACAAACCACTAGCTGTAGGTGGGAATGAGAAAAAATTGCAAGTTGTTTGAGTAGACGGGTTTTGAGTGGTGGTATACCCTGAAGAGGAAAACGATGAGAACGCACCTGCTGACAATAAAAGGTTAAGAAAATAGGAGTTACGTACATTTTATTTAAAATAAAAAAGCTCAATAAAATAAAAGAATGAACAAGTTGTCGGGATAATATCTACACATATATACCTCTGTAACCTTCATTATAGTCCTCTAACCGCAGCTCTTCGTGGCTTTTCCAGCTATAAACTGGTATTGCTGATAGTGACTGCAATTTTTTAAAGCCTTCATCGATAGTAGTACTATATGCTGCTACTCTACTTCCTTTGTTGTGACAACTAAAAGCCCCCAAGCCTGTGGTTCCAGTTGTATGCATTTGGCTATCAATTCCTATAAACAAAATTTTATTTAAAATAAAAAAGCCCAATAAAATAAAAGAATGAACAAGTTGTCGGGATAATATTTACACATATATACTTCTGTAACCTTTATTATAGTCCTCTAACTGCAGCTCTTCGTGGCTTTTCCAGCTATAAACTGGCATCGCTGATAGTGACTGCAATTTTTTAAAGCCTTCATCGATAGTGGTACTGTATGCTGCTACTCTACTTCCTTTGTTGTGACTACTAAAAGCCCCAAAGCTTGTGGTTCCAGTTGTATGCATTTGGCTATCAATTCCTATAAACAAAATTTTAAATAATACTATAACACTTCTTAACAAGTAGCAAACATCTTTTTTAGGCTGTGAAACATAAATATAAAATCAACAAGCATCGGATGTGGTTCTGAATTACTGACCTCCAAAAGGATAACTGCTCCACAAATTAGAAGCACCGAAAGATGGTTCTGACCCTCCAGAAGATCCATTTTTACTTCCAAACGATGTCGATAGTCTAGCCTGCCCAAAAGCTGAACAAGGAGGAAGACTTCAATAAAACAGTACAATTATTATATACAGAAGGAATAATAACAACCGTTAGAAACGCCTTTCAGTGATTCGATGCTTCCTCAGGATTTAAATCAAAAATCATCGAGGAAAACTCCGTAATCAGTACGACATTTGTAGCTAGTAGAAGTAGTTGATTGGAGACGAAATATTGTCAAGAGAAAAGCAAATTAGATTGGTTTAATGGGATAGCATCGCTACTTAACAGATATTACACATACATCCTTGGATTAAAGCAGTGTTTTAAATAGCGTTATCGCTATCGTAGCGTTTTTTCGAGAGAAACGCTAAAAGCGCTAATAGCGTTGCTATATAACGCTTTGCGGTGTATTTTTTTTGCCTAAATATGCACTAAACTTTAGAATATATAACAAAAAAAAAGAAATGTATAGTTATATTAGATAGTAATAAAAAAAAAATCAAAAAAAAAAATTGTTGTTGGTGAGTTTCGAACATGGGTCTGCTGGAAATTACAACACTGTCTCAACCATCTGGACTGCAGACACTTTTACGAAAATTACACAATATATATTAATTATTTAGATCCGCTGTTTTTTTTTTCTAACTCGCTATTTACGCTTTTGGTCCAGAATTTCGAGCTTTTTGCGCTTTTGGTCCCCTATAGCGCGATTTTAGCGCAATTCCACCCAAAATCGTGATTTTTCGTTGCGTTTTTTACCAAAAAAACGCTATTTCGCGCTACGTAGCGCTATGTAGCGCGAATTTTAAAACAGAGGATTAAAGTACTCTAATTTTACTCATACTTTAAAACCAATGATTAGAGTAGAGTTCTTTATTCAGATTATTTAAAGGTTTTCAAATATTCGTTCAAATGAATAAGTAAAATCATGTCGTATCCAAGTACTGACCTCCAAATGATGAAGTGGTTGCAAGAGATGGCGAAGAATAAACCCAACAATAAATTCGGCCCATGTATTGTTCCAAAATAATAATTTGATGTTTTACTAATTTTTGTTTCTCCTAACTGTTAACTAAAAGGAGATAGATTGCTAGTTGAAGTTGCGTCGTACGTAAAAACTGACAGGGTTCCAAATGCGGGTGTTGTGGTTTAATTTACTGTTAAAGAGTTTAGAAAAATAATTAAACAACGATTCTTAGCGGGTATGAGGCAGACCTGTTTTGAGTGTAATGCTATAGTTAATCATACTTTGGAAACCAATAATTATATAATATTTTGTATTTCGATCACTGTTTTGAAACATGAAAATGTAGCTAAAGCAAATTCGCAGATGTTTCAGTAAAGCTTAAGTGCATTCGATAAATTAAAAGCTTAAAGCAATAAAACACATAACTCAAATAAATCATAAAACCTAAAACAAAATTCGAGGTTTATAATGGATTTCAAACAAGATATACAATTGCTAATGATCATAGAGAAAATATTATGGCTTCATAATTCATAACAAGGAATAGTTGTCTTAAGCTTATTTTATTTGAAAAGTAGCAAAGCTTGAGCTTTCAATCATTGGAGAGAACAAACCACATCTAAAAAGGTGAAAAATTGAAAGCTTGAACTTTTAGTGCTTTTCAGCAAAATGTAGCAAGTATGTTTAACTTTAGAATGAAAAGGAGCTTTCAGGTGATAAAGGCGCGCTTTCTTAAAGAGATTAAGATAATTACAAAAACTTGAAATGATTTATAAAATAATTAAGCTAAAACTTAAATACAATATAGCAATAAGCACTGACCTCCAAATTGTGAACCAAAAGCTGGTCTATGGCTAGTTGAATTAGTGCATTGCCCCAAAACCGACGAGGCCCCAAATATGTTGAGTGACCGACCAGATGCTGGAACAATGAATGGAAAGAAATTCGTAAACAGTTACAACATTTATCGAAGAATTGATTTATAAGAAGCATCTGTGAAAGAAAAAATAATGGGTTTCTTAATAAGGAGGAGAAGGAACAACAGTTGAGTGCAGAAACAAATAGCAAGGGTAGCATAGAGACATACCTTTCTCTACCGAATTCAAACTCTCAAATCGTATTTCTTCATGGCTTTTGCCATTGTGAATCGGCATCGCCGAGATAGACTGTAGTTTATCAACAGACGATTCTACTTCATTGGTTGAGGCATAGACAGTTCCTAAATTTGTGACATGTGACAACAGGATCAGAAAAATAGACATAATAAATTTAATTACAACATAATACAGTTTCGAACTATTATCTTTTTAAAAAATGTTTTAAAGAAGTATGCAGCTTAATGTAAGATTGTAAGAATGTCCGGTAAATCAAATTGCCTTTCCATTTTAAAAGCTACAACAAGATGAGGGATACAAAACATTTAGAAAACAAAAGGTATCACTTTGTGGCTTCATTAGGCTGCAGTTTTTAAGCTAAAAAACTGTATTTTTTTAGTGTCAAAAAATTAAAACTGTATCTCGTCAAAACCAGTAATTTAGTACTACATTTTTTGGTTACTCAACTATGGTTTCCAATAAGAGGACTACAGACATGGCACCAGATTCTTCCTAGGATTTCAGTTTAGCATATTTTTGTAATTTCAATTATAGACTATTTGATTTTCATAATTCGAATTGTCACAATTTTGGTTGACTAAGACTTGTGAACGCCAAGAGGAGCCTTCTGCTCTTTATGGTATTACTACTAAAAGAATGAGAACATATAAGGGAAGCCGGGGTTAAATTGTTAGGATAAAATGAGAGTTGTGCATTAAATTGGCCATCCATTGTTTTGTCCTTTCATGCATTCATTGAGAGGATGTATCCATTTCGAATTCGCCGATTGAAGAAATCTAGAAATAATAAATAATTCTGGATCGCTTTCTAAATTTTCTACATTTCTTTAAACAGAGTACAAAGGGCATAGACACCCAAAAGAAAACTTACATTACACTCATCTCTATAATGTCAAAGTAAAACAATTCTCTAGACAACAAAGGTGTAATGAGCTACAACTTAAATAAGAGTGAAAGCACATGACAAGTACAAGGATGACTGCGAGAATTGGTCAATAAGGCCAGTTTCTGTATCAAAGATAAAGGCAAAAATATTATGCAACTGCAATTCTATTACTAACCATTGGGTACTGATGTATCGCTTATTCCAGAAGTTGGTTGAAAACTGAAAAACGAAGGTTTTGTAGTTCCAAATGATACTGAACTGGGTAGAGTTGTATTGCTGGTCCCAAATAAAGTGGTATTTGCATTACTAGCCTGCCCAAAAGCTGATGCGCTACTATGCGACTGTCCAAACACTGCACAATGAGAAAATGTTGAGTATAACATTATCTAATTGCAAATACTATGATTGTTATTCACCAAAAACATTAATTTGCAACTTTTCCTACTTGCAATGGAAAAATAAGAGGATGTATTGTCCTTGCTCTGTCCTTCCATGCCTTCATTAAAAGGATGTATCAATTTCGAATTCGCCGATTGAAGAAATCTAGAAATAACAAATAATTCTGGATCTTTCTAAATTTTCTGCATTTCTTGAAACAGAGTACAAAGGGCATTGACACCCAAATGAAAACTTACATTACACTTATCTCTATATTGTCAAAGTAAAACAATTCTCTAGACAACAAAGGTTTTATGAGCTACAACTTAAATAAGAGTGAAAGCACATGGCTTGGTTAATAAGGCCAGTTTCTGTATCAAAGATAAAGGCAAAAATATTATGCAACTGCAATACTATTACTAACCATTGGGTACTGATGTATCGCTTATTCCAGAAGTTGGTTGAAAACTGAAAAGCGAAGGTTTTGTAGTTCCAGATGATACTGAACTAGGTAGAGTTATATTGCTGGTCCCAAATAAAGTGGTATTTGCATTACTAGCCTGCCCAAAAGCTGGTGCGCGACTATGCGACTGTCCAAATGCTGCACAATGATAAAATGTTGAGTATAACATTATCCAAATGCAAATACTATGATTGCTATTCACCAGAAACATTAATTTGCAACTTTTCCTAATTGCAATGGAAAAATTCAAACGTAAAAACTCATACTCAGTGTTATACTACTGCACCATTCATTCCACACAGGATCTGTTTTTACTTTTTACGGATCACGCACGTACAAGGTATATGACAAACTATAATAAGGTTTGTCAAGGGCCAAATTTGTTAAATATCCCTAAACCTCATCAATCAGTTTTTAAAATTTTGGATTGCACTATGAGAGTAAGTGGATTTAAAACTACACTAACTGCAATTACATATATTTTAAAATGTAACAGTTGTTTCAAACAAAGTTTTGTACTTTTCGTTTCTCAGTATTATACGATTGTTTCAAACAGATTGAGAAATATACTTATTAATCCTTTTGCGAGAGAAAAATGCATAGATATGTCTGTATATATTTCGTAAATAATGTACTTAGTTTCTTAAAAAAACTTTAATTATCATCTAATCTGTACAACTAGCAACTAATTATCATTATTGTTAATCTTCCTTTAACAACCCCAGTAACAGGTGAAGGTACGAAGTACTAAAGCTTACACTTTTAACTCCACAACTAAGTAGTACATTTATTCTCAACCAAATTAGACCAATATGCCTAATCAATCCTTTAGGTATAGAAACAAAATTCTCTTGATAGCAATTAAGAACAAGAATGTCACAAAATACAATATTAATTTAAATAAATATATAGGTAAAGTAATTGCAATAGCAATTCAGAGGATTTTCATAAACCGAAACATACCAACCCAACTGACAAAACTAAGTCAAAGATCAAGCCATACTAAACAGATAAATCATGGGTTTGGTTCGGTTTAAAATTATTACAAGCTGATTAAATAATGAGTTAAATTCTATGGTTTTGCAACCAAAAGACGAATAAATCATATCTGTATATGCTATCTTATTTGCCAATATTTTATAAACAATTTTCACAAATATGACTTCAATTTTCAATACCTTCGTTTTTCCAACGTAGTTGTTTTCTTGAACTTCAAAAGAACCGAACCAAACAGGTCTTAGATATCATCATTATATATTATACTACAGTGATTAGATATATGTACACATGATGTAATTGTAAATATATATGCATAAGTACAGAAAAAAGATAGTCGGAAAAAAGAGACTTACAACTAAATGAATTTGACATAATTCTGAGAATACGTAATTAGGAGACCCCACAAATAGAATATTTGATTCGAATAATATGAATGTATTGATACGTGTGTGTGTGTGTATATATATATGGAGTATATAGCTTACTTTTTAAGCAGAAACGCCGGAGCAGCGTCATATGTAGGCTAACTCTTTATCTAATCATAGTAAAGGTCCTCAATTTCTCCAAAATTCTTTTTGGCACCATAACTTTGATTTAAATGTTTAGTGTACTTGCTACCGGTTGTTAACAATTTAACTACTCGACTAGCACTTTTAACAATTGAAATATATATTAAATTACAATTTTTGTCATAATTGAGGACTTAACGTTAAATAAAATAACGGAATTGCACTCACGTTCTCTCATATATCACGTAGTGAGTGCAACTCTGTCAAAATCCGTCAAAAATAGATACCAAAATATGAAATATAGTGACTACAATTTCGTAGATTTATGATGTCTTTCACTTAATTATGGCAGAATTTATAAATCATTAGCTCAATTGTTAAAATGGGTAGTAGAGTACATAAACTGTTAATCACTGATAGTCTCCAAAACGTATTATCTTTCTCATTTAAACAGTAATCTTTCTCATGTTTCGAAGAAGTGACATCCTAATTTTTATTATTGAAACAAAGTTAATATACCCCATTTAGAATTGGGGTCTTTTAACTACATTACGGGGCGACTCATGTTGGTTACCTAGTGGTTCAAGTTGTTTAAATGTAGCTATAAACAATAAATTAATTAAGTATTATCATATATATTCTCGAGTAACATCGGTCCTTGTTGAAAGTTTATTTGTTTCATATGGTTGCCAAGGACCCCTTCGACATCAATGCGTCACAGACCTAGCATTATTAATGTTTAGAAACTTTCGTATATTTTTTATTTAAAGAGATTGTAGAGGCACTAAGGAACATGACCAGTTTACTAAAATGAACCGACTATGTTTTGTTGGTTTTTACTCTATCGAAAAGCAATAATTTTATTTCACTTTGAAAGAAATATAACTCGATTACAAATTTCTGACTCATACAGAATTTAAATTGCAATAAATAAATTCCAGACAGATTTAATATAAATTATTAAACTGCTGTACTGAATTGTGATTATACGAAACTGTCTAACAGAATAGTATAAAGACTATGCTGCTGGACTGTTTGTCAATTAAAAGAAATTGCCAAACAGAATAGTATGATTACTAAACTTCTGGACTGTTTCTGTAAGTAAAAGATATTACAAAACTGAAATATAAATTACAGAATATAAATACAGAAAAATAAACAGTACTGGAAATGTAAATTACAGAATGTAAAAGACTGGAAAGTAATTACAGAATGTAAACAGTACCGAAATGAAATGAACAGAATGTAAAGTACTGAAATAAAATAAACAGAATGTAAACTACTGAAATGAAAAGAAGAGACAATTGCAAGCAGTTTCCCTTAAACAATATTTCCCGAACCACCTTATAGGTTTCTGGTTATCGGGACTTTGTTCCCAAGATACAACCTCTGTCACTAAGTGGCTCGCGTGGAAACGACACCGAACCACAGGTCGAGCTGTTGGTGGTACGATTCTCTCTCTAATATGATGCTATGTATGTTGTGTTGTGTGTGTGTTTGTTGTATCTGAATGAGAGGGGGAAGACTGCCTTTTATAGGCTTTTCAAAAACCGCAGCCATAATGGTCTATTAATTCTGGGAGTTACACCCTCAGAATCCGTCAATTCAATTTCTGAAATTGCAGCACTCAATCTGCAATTTATTCTCATTGAATGCTGTCGTTTCAATTTGCTAGAAAGTCTAGAGAATTCTTTTGTATTTTATACAAAACTCACTTTTCAGATTTGACCCAAGACCCAAGTCCCACGACCTGCGACCCGAGCGAGCACGCGCGTGTGTGGTACAGACTCATACACTTATGTGTATGTGGACATAATAGTTTAACAACTAAATGAGTTGGACTTGTATATATATCGGAAAATTAACTCTTAATTCTCCAATATGGGATAACACTCACTGGTTTTCCCTTTATTCATTCCATTTTTCAGTATTAAGGTTTTTCCTTCTTTCGAGAACCCAATTTTAAAGCCGATTAATATTTACATCCATTCTCCGAATAGGTCATGCGATATACCGTTACGAAACTCGTCACACGAGCTACTCAAAACGCTTTGAGTACGGCATTAACAACTCAGTGTTGTCACATGTAATATCGACTCGAAATTGGTCATGTGACCATTCGGAACACTCATGTTTAAAACATATTTTCCAACAAGTTTTGGGTTGGTTATGTAAATAAATTGTTCCTCATTAAGGTCACTTACATCCCTCGATTTTATAATCAAAATGAGTCTATATCTACTTAACATCATCCTTAACGGACGCAGCTCCGCTGCTCTGGAATTGCGAGCGGAGGCCACGACCAACCTTAACGAACGAGGAAGTAGAGAGGATGAGGGTAGCACAAGAAAGATCAGAGAGAGAGAAAGGAGAAGATGCTTTGACTTCTTCTTTTTTTTTTATAACAAAAAGGTCCCTTTATATTAAAAATAAAAATAAAATGTGGGTTTTTCCCCATATTATTTTTTTGAATAATCAAGGTTTTCCCCATAGTTAATTAAAAAAAACAGACCTTTAGAAATTACAACATTGGTCCCTGGATATTTTTATTTATTCTATTAAAGGAATAACGACTATTTTTCATTCTATTTTGGTCATTGAAGTTCCAGAAATTGCTATGAGACCCCCAACGGCTATATTGTCTTTTTTAGGTCCCCAAGTTATTAAAAATTACTATCGGCTAGTTTTAGGTTCCAAATTTTATAAAGATTATAAACCAATCCTAACTACTCTATGCTTAAACCATATTCCAATAGCATAAAAATCATACCAATTTCATACTTCTCTCTACATTTTACTTTATAAAAAAACTCCAAAACTCCGAAACTCGAAAATATAATACGACTACCCTATATCATCATCATTGTCATTATCGTCATCATCCGCCTCTGACGAAGCAATTCCTAAATTTTGTATCAACTATTTCCTTGAATCATCTCCCCTTATTCATTTTGCGGCTATTATTGTCGAGAAAGCTGAAAATTTCCAAAAACCTTGAAGAAAAATAATTGTAAAGCCTCATTTAATCGAAAAATGTGTTTGCCAGCCTCTTGGATAGGGGGAATATTGTTCTCAAAAGCATTTTTCGTCTAGCACAGGAAATCCACGCCTCTGCGTGCATCCAGAGCGAAGGTTCTCTTCCTCACTCAAATCCCCACTTCATGAGGAGCATTGCATCTCGTCAATTGGTATTTGGCCATGTTTGTTCACATTATTAGAGGAGCTATATAACTAATTATTCCATTGAGCACACTTAATACTCTGTTTGGCAGAACATTTGTTAATTAGTATTAAAAGGGGATTAGACTATTCTATGTATAATATGTGGCATTAGTTATAACAGTTAGATATATACGAGGTTTTTTATTTGGAGGTTTTTTTATTGGGAGGTTTTTGAGAGAGAGAGAGTGATAAATTAGATAAATAGAACTGGGAGAGTTTTTATATTTAATGAGTAATGGACCAATCCTTAATTAGTTTGTCCAATCCTTAATTAAATTTTATATCCGGATCAATCCTTAAATAGTTTTGTTTTCATGGTCCAATTTTTAATTTTCTCTATAATTAATGTTATATCTAACATGATAGTTGACTTGTCGATGCCTTGAGCCAATATATAAATCATATATTCATGGTTGTACACAATATATGATGTTCACCATGACTAGTTCGTAATTGATACAAAGAAATATACGAGGCATCTAAATATGCCCAAAGATATTGATAAATCCCGCTATTATAGGCATGGAAAAATATGCTAATGAGGATGAATATCACCAAGTACAAGGACACACAAAAAATGACCCATGAATAGGGAGGAGAGAAATAACGTTTCAGGAGGATTAAACCCGTGAGATAAGGTGAAATGCCTATCTCCAAACGGGAATACCTCATGAGAGTAAGAGTGCCATATCCTCTATCACACAGCCGCAAGCCTATTTGCATGGGTATGAGGATATGTTTTCTTATGAATATAAGGATACACCCCACACCATCAAGGGAGAGATCTTTTTATCTGTCAATTATAATCAGGAAAGGAAAGACTTAGAAATCTATGGAAGATATTATTTCATGCCAAGATTCACCATAATTCTGCCCATATAAAGGTTGGTAAAATCCTCCATGTAGGTACAAACAATTACGTGCTTTTATTAATATATAGAGAAAAATCCTAATAGGTCCCCCCTTCGTACAACTGCTTTTGGCGACGGAGGGCGAACGATAGTAACCCTACCAATACCCACTTGATCTTGGTTATTGATTGCGCGTGTACACGTGGAGGTGAGAGGAGTTCCTGTGGGAGTTACAAGAAGATCCCACTATCGTGACGAATCGGTCTAGTTAGTGTGGGAATAGGTTTGAGTTCCATCAACTGAAGCCATCCAAGGTAAAAAGAACGAAAAGTCATTGACAATTTTTATACCCGAGCTAAGCAAAGCAAAAGTTTACGAAGTGATCATTTACACGATGGTGAAGAGTAATCAAAACGACAATTGAACAACCCCTAACGGAGATGAAAGTCTAGGAACAATGCGGATGCTAGGGATAAGACCCATAGCCGCTATGATCCTAGGGAGACCCCCCATAGAGAAGATCGTAAATATGAGTCTGTGTCCAGATCTCGCCCCCTATCTGATAGGGAATGGGCCGACTATGAGAGGTTGAAGCTCAAAGAAGGCACGACTCCTCATCAACATGAGAGATCTGGAAGCTCTAACGAAGTCAGATCCAAGAAGACGTGGAGACGACGTCAAAGAAGGCTCGCCGAGAAGGCAGCCATACTAGAGGAGGCCCAAGCCAACCTGGATAGCCGTGTGAAATATTAGAGTGACACCTTTGAAAACACTAAGAAGGGTTCCCGAAGGCTGAAGTCTGTGATTGAAGGAAGTCTCATACGAGACTTAAAGGAGGATATGGATCACATTGTGGAAGTGTTCCAGCAGGTGATCCAATACGAACTCCCGCAAACCAAGAACACGAATGAGAGGTTGGCACACCGATGTTGTGCATCAGAGGGTAAATACCATAGGAGAGATGACTCCGATGATTATGACTCGTACAGAGCCCCACCTCGCCACATGAAGAGGAGCTCCACTGACCACTCTCATAGCCCCAACTCTTACAGCTCCTAGGGCTCGAGGGAGGAAGATAAGAGAAACTATCGTCCGGGCTGTAATGCCCGTAGCTATCTGAAGAAGAGCTTTATGGGAGCCCTATCCTCCCGGATTTGGGCCACTTAGACTCCTTAGCATTTCAGGAGGCTCAATCTGGCAACTTATAAGGGCACAGAGTGCCCTATGGGGCATCTGGACCATTACCAACTGTTGTTGGCCACCAGGGAGACTGATGAGCCCCTCCTATGCAGAATAATTCCTTCTACATTGGGAAATGTGGCCCTAGAATTGTTCAAGTCACTCCTGAGGGGGAGTATTCGATCATGATATGATATGGCCACGAACTTCATCGATTGGTTTGATTCGAATTCGGCCATAAAGACCAAAGTTGACGAGTTGCTTCGAATCAAAATGGAGAAATATGAGGGAATGAAGAGCTACATGTGGATATTCGTTAACCTCAGGGCAGGGACGGATTCAGAATTTTAGATTCGGCGGCATAATTTATTATAATAATAACGGTGACTAGTGCTAAAAAATGTATAGGTTCATGTGAAAATATAATCATTTGTTATAATATTTGAATAAGTAAGTTCGGGTAGACTCTTTAAAATCAATATATATATGCATATAATATTTGTATATAAATTAGAAGAATCAATTTGGTTTGATTTAAATTGAAAACAAAACTAATGTAATTCGTTTACATAGCTGATTTCCCCCAAAAACAAGTCAATTAATAATTCATTCGACGTTTGTTGTTCGGTTTGTCTATTTTGGTCGATGTGCTTACAAACAAAACAGACAGAACGAATATTGAATGTTATAAGAGTACAATAGAAATCGTCATGATATAATAGAAAGTAAAAAAACAAAACAAACTATAAAATCTTATCAAACGCTAGAATAAACAGATTAATTTGTTTAAAAAAAACCTTCAATACTTTAAAGTCATCTTACCAAATGAATAAACGTTAATTATAAGCAGTTCGGTTCACAATTCAAGTACATCTAAGTTATATCTCAGTTATAAGTATGTTATGGAGTCACATTCACTTTTAATAAACAAATTAATTTGTTCTGGAAAAACTTTCAATGCGTTTGAGACTAGATAGATTTATTCACTTGTTTTTTGTTTATGATACTAGTATTGTTGTAAACTTGTACGAAAATTCTTGTTTAAAATACAAGTATTATTGTAACATTGTAGAAAAGAAAGCTATCTTACCAAATGAATAAAAATTAATTATAAATATAATATATGTACCAACAAAAGAGAGATATTATGTATTTATATAAATTTCAATGGTATTTTCGTAATTAAATTTGATGAAATTTGGGGGGGAGGGGGTGCATGGGACCCATCCGCCCCTGCCTCAGAGCGAGATTGATCGCTGTTCGGACAACATTGATATTTCTCCCGTTAGACAAGGCATGTTGACTAACCATCGTACTCGACTGGAGATTGCGGCCCTAATGGAGAATTAACTCTCATCACAATGTCTTTAAATAAAGAGATAATTAATGTTTACTATATTCAACTATCATGCGTTTTCGATTTAGTATACTTAACTAAAAAATTTACTGATTAGCATACTGGACTATGAAAACTTTCGATTTAGTATATTTCCGTCAAATTATCTAATAAAAATTAGTAAAGTACAAAATTACCCTTATGAAACTTAAATTAGTTTTGATTTAGTGTATTTTACTAATATATTTTTTCAATTTTGTAAACTTATTTTTTCTATCAACTTCACACTTATTCATTATTAATGAAGTAGTCCTTGTAGTTTATGAATATAATCAATCTGATACTTATAATCTCAAAAGTCACCAAATATTAAATAAAAGAAAGTGTAAAAAATAATATGTATGACTAATAACTTACACTACAAATAATAAGTATTTTTATTTGGTACATTTCTTCATATATAGAAAATAAAAACTATAGCACATTTTTTTTTCATTAAAATTTAAATTGTTATAACAAAAAAAAAATCTATGTTTAGAAATTATAACTTAAATACTACTCATAAAACATATACGACGAAAATAAAATTATACTAAAAAAATAAAATAATTTTAGTTAGTGAAACTGATAATTTGTAATGAAAAAAATAGACAAAAATCATTTTTTTTTTGCACCTTTTTTAGTTGGTACGTTTGGTCATACATGTATGATAAAAACAAGAACTCGTTTTTTCCATTCAAATTTAAATTGTTTATAACATAAAAACCCATTTGTCTAGAAATTGTATCTTAAATACTACTTATCAGAGCAAAGTAGATTTTTTTTTAAAAGGAAGTTACTGGAAAAAAAAAACAAATATGTAAGACCAAAAGAAAAGTATACTATAAAAATAAAATTATTTTAGTTAGTAAAATTGATAACGTGTAATGAAAAAAATAGTTAAAAATCATATTTTTGTTGCATCCTTTTTAGTTTATTTAAGAAAATTGAATCATGTCTATAAAAGATTAATCTAGTCATTTTCACATTTGCTGCAAATTCTTTTTACAAATAATGCCCAATAGGTACCACTTTTGAACTTATATTACTCATAGCTACCTCCATAAGTTCATATTCACTATATGTACCACTTTTTAATTTTTTTTTATATTTTTTTTATAATTTTTTGTTATTTTTGTTATTTTTTATATTTTTTTATGATTTTTATAATTTTTTTGTGTTTTTTTTTTATTTTGTTGTAATTTTAAACTATTTTTTTGAAAATGTAAGGACCAAAATGAAACAAAAATAAAATTTGAATTTTCTTCAATTTACGAAATCAGTCCCAAAGTGTATATATACACATCTATATACAGATAGAGTATATATATATATAACGCTATTATTATAATAAAGGTATTGGTGTTCAAGTGGTTAAAAACCTTCCACTTTGATTGGTAGTCCTGAGTTTGAGTCTCATGGGCTGCTGTTTTAGTTAATTTAGTTTTTTTTTTTAACGTTAGCTGACGTCACTATTTAACGGTCAATTTGGACGGAAAATACTAAATCGAAAGTTTTCATTTAGTACAATAATACTAAATCAAAAAATTGATAGTTGGGTATAGTAAATCGAAATGAGCTGAAAGTTGAATACGCTTAACATTAATTATCACTTAAATAAACTCCATACTACTTTCTAAGTTTAAAAACCTATGTGCGATACCACTTTCATGACTTTGCAAAATATAAACATCAAATTAGACTAACAAAAGTAACCTTGGCAATACCAAACAAGAAACATGGGAGCATATCTAGCTGTTATCATTACCTATTTATTGTTTGTGTTCTTCAGAGAGTTGTTACGATGATTCCTAAAGATTTTTTTTTATTTTTTAGGAACCAAGCAAAGATAAACTGATGCACAAGGTATTGATATTCCGGGGGAAAAAATACTAGCAAAGAGCCTGAAAAGATTGCTACATCCAGCCTAGGTGATAAATAAGTTCTTCTCAACAGACTGTTTACAATTTCTTGTGTTCTTTTGTATCTACTTTACAAAAGGTTGATTTGTAACATTTGCTCTATATGAATATTAAAAAGGCACGATATTTTCTCATGACATGAATTTCCACAAGATCCTGAGGTGTGATTCAATGTGAAAATATTTATTTTATTTTCACTTAATTTGGATTGGTGGTTGATAAATATCTTACCAAATGGAAAGGATGACTAATGAATTAGTTTGTCTAACAAACACCCATTCAAAGATGACACATGTCGTAAAACAATCAAATACGTGTTACGCTATAGTGTGAGTCACAATTACTAGTGTTATACATTGATAAAAATGAAATGAAATTTTAATATAGCAATATTACCTCATTGTCCGGTTGTTTGTAAACATGTGATCATCATTTTTTATCATGATGAAAACTCAAGAAAAGACCTTCTACAAAAACATGTTGGCCAAAAAAATTGGACACAAAAAGAGTTTGGAAAAATGAAGATAAGAGAAAGATTTGTGAGCCATATAAACATCATTATATTATAATAAGTCAATCCAACTCAAATGAGCTTGTCCAATTTAGCCATTTTTTTTTAAAAATACCCCTATATTTTTTTATTAATTACAATAATACCATGCTCAAATAAAAAAATAAAAAAATAAATAACAACTAATAACACTATGTGTCCCTCTTTAACAACCAAACATTATTTTAAGTCTTAAAATATATATTTTTTATTATCCATATATTTGTATTATAACTACACTTATTTTTTATTTTTTAATTGCATTACGCGTCATACACGCAACGCGTGGGATACGATGACCAGTATATATATATTTTTTCTATAATGTAACCATTTGTGATCAGGTACATGTAGTAAATTAGAGTAGGACTATGTGCAAACTAAGAGTCCGGTGATAGCATAGTAGGACCATATAGATGAAAGGCAGAATTTAGAGAAGGTGTAACACAAATATGAGGAGGACGCGTTTACAATTCTTGAGTTAATTCCAATTAGGTACCTATGGTTAAACTAGAAACTATATATTACCACAATAATTATAATGAAACACAAATTGTCCTCAAAGTTAAATACCGACCACGGTATGACCAAACATATAAAAGTGAGAAATTGTTTAGAATATAATACTTTTTAAGTTTTTTTAAAAAGCATCTCATACTAATAAAAAATATTAGTGGTAATAAAAGCTAAAAATTATCTCAAAGTAGTAACAGACTCTAATTTTATCTATTTTTTATACCGAAAAGGAGGATTTTTAGGTGATAGTATTGAAGGGCCAAAGGAAACGAAAAGGAAGAGTCGGTAAAAAGGCGAAAAAAATAGAGGCCGGTACCAATTTAAGTTTTTTTTTAGATTTTAGGACCACTAATTTTTTTTATTAACATAAGTTACCTTTTGAAAAAACTTAATTGGAAACTGCTACTACTTAGATAAATATATAAAGTCCCTAAAAACCTCCCACGAGTGCCTCTTTAGAACAGTTATTTTATTTGATTGTTTATGGTACAGTCACATTAACCACCGTTAGATTAGAAAATGAATGGTTATATGATATTTTTCAATAACTAATTTATTTTTTCTATTTTCAACAAATTAGAATTTGATAAATTAAAAACAAATTGTACAACATGCTAAAAATCCAAATAAAAATATAGAACCCTAGGGGATCTAGTCTAAACTTAAATATTAATCAAAAATTAATATTTTTTATCCATTTGATATTTTTTTTATGCAAACGGGTTGTGAACCAGTTATATACACCCTCCTCAAATGCGTGAAAAAAAGGTTCTTTAGTCTCTCTGTCTACACCCTCTCTCTATACTTCTTTCATCTCTTCCGCTGCCCACAACTGCTATTCTCCCCCCTCTAACTTCTCTGTCCCCTCTCTCTCTCTTCTCTGTCCAACGTTACCTCTGACGACAAAAATTTTTTGACGACGGAGATCGTGGTGGCATACAGATCGCCTTTTCCGGACAGGCTCTGGCCGCCACCTGCACCGCCCCCTCCCTCCGTCCGCCACCTGCAACCCTTTTTAAGGCCTGCTTGGTCGGATGCCTTTTTAAGGGTTGTTTGATTGCAAGCTTTTTAAATAAGTCGTGTTTGGTTGCAATGTTTTTGTAAGTGATGTTTGTTTTCAAGCTTTTAAGATGCTTAAAAACTGATCAAAAGTTTTTGTAAGGGCTTGTTTGGCTGCAGCAAAAAAAGCTACAAAAAAACTGTTTTTGTTTTCGTAAAAACTGTTTTTTAAGCTTAAAAAATCTATACGGAAAACATATTAAAATATAAAAAAGAGATTAAAATCTGTTTTGAAGCTTAAAAAATAGCTTATAATCTATACGGAAAATATATTAAAATGTAAAAAAGATTTTAAAAGCTATTTTTAAGCTTAAAAAAATTTATTATAATCTATACGAGAAATATATTAAAATGTAACTATGCAATATCTTTGTAAACAGATTTTAAAATTGATTCGGTCAACCCTTCTATTCTAGTACTATGCAATATCTTTAAAATATATTTTGGGTTCTTAGAACCAATGAAAAATATCCATTTTAGGGCTTTTTTCAGGTCTCTTCGTCAGGGGTGTTCCGGTCGGTTGGGTTGCAACTGATCGCCCTCCAGTGCCTAAGTAATGTATGCGTATCAAAGGGTGAAAGAATGACATGTAAATATGTATTAATTTGAGTACGGTAGAAAATATTGTTGTGATATTCTATAGGTGCTTCTTTAATTCTTTAATGAATGACTTGTATTTATATTTGGTGAATTAGAATTAATTTTGTTTAGATACAATCCCCACAATCATATCTAAATGTTTGTTTGTATGGTAGGATAAACGGGTACTATTAATAACATTCTATAAATAGTTCTAATCATAGATAATAATAATATCACATCTTAACTGTTAATTATATTATATCTAAGGAATATGTGACTAATTAGGTCAATAATAACCTTCGTAGTAAACTATAATAACCTTTCTCTTCAGAATACTTCTCTAGGTCTCGATTAATGTCATTAATTGCTCATTATTGATATTAATGGCAAACCTAACCCTAAAATTACACCCCCATCATTACCCTTTTAAGCAAAATTCGTTCTGAGAAACCTCACTCAACCACCAATCCCTTTTTAAAAAAAATTAGATCATCTAAACATGTCTAAAATATCCAAAAACCTTCTCAAATAGGGGGATTTTTTTTTAAAAAAAATAACTTAAAAACCCATATAGCATTGATATTAAAACATTTAAATTTCCTAAGATGATCAGATATGGCATATCTGTGTATCCACACTAAATATAACATATCAACTGCCAAAGGCGCGACAACATGCGACAAATTGGATTGAACAAACTCAACAAAAGAAACTGCTGCCAATTATATCTATAAATATCTAAACCATGTCGGCATTAATTCTAAACACGCCAAATTACCCTTTTAAGCGAAATGCGGTCTGAGAAACCTCACCTGACCGACCACTAATTCCTATTTAGAAAGATCTAGATTATCTAAACCCCTCTATAGTATCCAAAACCTTCTCAATGTCAATTTCAAAACCTTATAAGAAAAACATATAGCATTGCTACTACCACATTTGAATCTCCTAACAATAATCACACAAAAAGATAACATATCAAAACTTGGAACAAGGAATCTGATTGATATGAAAATAAGATAGAAAGATTAAATCTTTACCTCAAATGCACCTAGAATTCTCTGCAAAGATTACGTCTTTATTCTCGAGAGAGGCTTAAACCGAGTTTAATTAGCCAAAATTGGTTAGCTACGGTACAAATTTTGAAAACATAACCCAAAAGATCATGAAAGCTTTAATCGAATAAAACTTAAATAAATTTGTCATTGTTAAATGGTTAATGGGTATTAATTAATAAGATTCCTTTTATATTGCTGGAACTTGGAAAGATGGTTTAATTTGTAGCATATATACAGTGTATGTATGTATATACAATATACATATACATATAATGTTTGAAAGTAGAGGAATGTGAGTCAGTGACGGAGCCAGAATATTGTATGAGGGGGTCAGGTATTTTAAAAACAACAAAGCGAAATTGTAAGGCCAAATCAAAGCAGGACCTCATTAATATTTATGGCGTAAAGATGCTCTCGGTAAAAACAATATTGATACAACTCTCTAAATTATAGTGTGTAAGACGTACAATTTAAATTTATACTAACTCTTTTAAAATAATTTTTTTACAATAAAAAGTATAAGATATTCGTAATGCTCTCTGCCCTCCTATGGACGTGAACTATTATATTTGCTATTTTCCTCAAATGAAAATATCATAAGTAAAATTATATCAATATTATAGTTTATAATCTGAATTTATTTTTCATGATGCATAGGTTTAAGTTAAACAATAATCTTCTTCAATTTTTGGTCGAATGCTTAATTAAGTTGAACTAAAAGTCATTTCCAACTGAATATAAATTGACCATTTTTATGATATATTTAGGATTTTATGTCATTCCCTGATGACTTTTGCTTGTATGAACTTTTATAACTCTAGCACATTTTTTGAAGTCTTGATATGAAAAACATGGAGGTACTATTTAGTATTTAGTATTTAGTATTTGCTCAAAAGATTATTATATTCTTAAATATTGGTGACTAGTGCCATTACACTGGAAAATATAGTACCCAGATGAAATTGGTATGGACAGAGAAGGCTTCAATTTTGCAGGTGTGCTGAGCAAAAACACACACAAAATGATAAACAGATGTCATTCAGCAAGCTATTACTAGAGTAATGGATTTTATTTCCTTCCCTTACTCTTCTTCTATCCCTGGCATTTACAAAAAAACCAGCTCTAATATATGCATACATAAATATAAACAACAAGGTTATAATTAAGTATAATTGTTAGGACTTCAGAAGGGTCATGTGACCCCTCTATACCTATATTGGTTCCGCCACTGATGTGGGCCCACGTGGAATTGTAGTGGCAACATGAAGAATATGAGTGGTAGTGTTCATTGTAATAGTATGTTTAACAATGAGTTTTAGAAGTGAGATTTAGCCGAGTGGGAACGATTTTTATTAAGTGGGACGACATGTCAAGATTAACGGTTTGGTGTTTGGAGTTGGTGTTCAATTTTTTTAATAATAAAATATAAAAAAAAACATTTGTTTATTATTAAAATTACCTTGATTACATAAATATGAAATTTAATAAAAAAATATTTTATTTTATATTAGTAATGAATTTAAATACAAAAAAAGTTAGGACCAAAAGTTGCTTAAAAACACTATTTAAGGACAGAATTGATGCTTTAGAAAATGTCAAGGACTAGTTTGCATTAAAAAGAAATTATATAAACAGTTTTTATGTATAAATGACCATTCTGTAATTTATTTGAGGACCATGATGGAATTTTATTAAACTTCCAGGGGTCACATTGTAATTAATTTACTACGGAAGTGCACCTCTTCCCCTCTCTCATTATGCGCCTCTCTCTCTTCATCCCAACGGAAGCTCAAAACCCTACTCTGCCCCTTCGCCTACGCCGCCGCTAATCTTACATTGCGTCTGCGCCTCCGATGACAGAGCAACAGACCGCTAAACATGCTCTAAAGAGATTTTGAGTGGGTTTATTTCCTTTTTTTATTATTTTTATTTTTGGGTTGTCAACAATATAGCAGGGTTCTTATTTTGAAGTGAGTTACACTTTTGAAGAACGGGTGAATTTTTCGAAACACCCCTAGAGTTTTATTTCTTATAAATTTGGTTCTTATTTTTGTTTTAATCTACTTCATTCCTAAGATTTCAGTAAGATGGAAATTAGGTAACTTTATGGGCAGGGTCGGCTTTCGTACAAGCCAAGCATGCCAGTTTGCTTAAGCGTTGGTCCCTGAAAAGACAAAAAAAATGGGAAAATAATTTTATTTTGGTCCCTGAAAAGACAAAAAAAATGGGAAAATAATTTTATTTTCAAAACTAAGTCGGTTTTCCCCCTAATGCAATACCAGAAAAACTCATGTCATCTGATAGTAAATTTTATCTATTGCAAAAGAAAATTCCTACTATGGATATAAGTATTTCAGTACGTTTTTGTGATTATTGGTATAAAAGGCTCACATATTACCTTTAGTGATGCACATATCTTTCATACTAAGCTACTACTAGGTCATCCCTTTATGAATACTTAACAAATAAGTCGATTTATTTGATATTAAGATAAAACCAAGTTCATTTTAAGATAGATTCCCTTTTGTGATGCACATATCTTGGAGTTTTAGGTGCCTTCAGGCAAAAATGTTAAATGAGCTCAAATTGAAGACTTTCACTCATTGGCGCAGCAATGAAAAGGAAAAGCAAATAAGCAAACCTCGCAAGTCGCAACTAAACAAGTAGGTCACTTGTTATTATTTTTTTATTTTATTTGATAAGTACCAATTAATTTTATATAGAACACTCAGAAACAACAGCGGATAACATATTCAGGCTACAGAAAACTATTACGGCAACTAGTAGTTCTTCGGCACCACCAGAACTTCCTATACTGGGGTCAGTATGGAAATTTTATATATTTGAGTTCTTATTTTGGGGTCGGTAAGGATTAATGTTTTAAAATAAAGAACAAATTTCAGCAAATGTATCATAACAAGAGTAAGAATCAGACAACTGGCCTTAAACGGGTCGATAATAACATTAAAATGAAGTAAATATATAAAATTTCATATCTCGGACTTCGTAATTAACATTTAGAATTTGGGGGAGACCCGATATCATTCTTAACTTTACAACAAGACGCTTGTTTTTCAAATCTGCATGTTCGACTCTGCCTCATAAAAACTATTTAACTAAGTAATATCTACCAATTTCTAAAATGAAACAGCAAAAACTATCGTTTAACTTATCAAGGTTTCAAAAGTCGCTAGACTAACTATAGGCGGAAGATGGGGCATGGGGGCCTAGGTTAATAAGCAGGGACTAATCGGGATCTAGACGAAAAAACCATATTCTGTAAGGAAAAAAATACATTTACTACACCAAATAAAAGCATATAGTTTGGTGTACTAAACCTATAAAACCCCTATTCTATAATTTTCAGGGGATTTTTGGATTTTCATATGATATATACGTTGTAAATTTTATTAACAATATAAATTAAACATTTATACATAATTAGTTTATAGGTATACTATAAATAATTTAACAAAAAGTATGTAAGTAGTATATGAACGGTCAAACGAAAGCCAAAACAAAATTTAAGTGCAAATCTTGATTAATTATCATCATCTTTTTTGGACGAAGCATTTATAAGTTATTTTTTATAAAAAAAATTCCCAATTCCGACCAAATTGGCATGTTTGACCCGAGTTTGACCACATCAAAGCGTCTGTATTAATCGGGACGCCAAACCAGGGCCTAAGGTCTAGGCAAGGACTAAGCGGAACAATGCCAGGACTTTTGAAACAGAGAACTTACATAGTACGTACATGACTGATGATCAGTACATCGATGATGTAACTCATGAAACTAACTAACGTCTCCTATTCTGTTACATCCTCTCATTTTACATTCGTCACAAATTATCACAGCAAACTACTGTAGTAACAAACAGAATATTCAAATATTACAAACAGATCCATAATATGTAAAATAAGAACACCATGACATGGGAATGTGAAAATAATACAAAAAGTTAAAACAGAAAACATGAATGTGGAAATATAAGAATAAACGAAACGGGAATTATTAACCTGATATGTATGATGGAATAACAACTGTAGAATTCAATAAAAAAAGCCTTTGTCAAAACAGGAACTGTGACAATTTATTTAAAAAAGGCTACTCCCCTAAAATTCACATTTTCTGTTGCCATTACACTTGAAGTTGACCACCAAAAAGAAAATATACTTGTTACACGAGCATTTCCTAGGAGGTATCTACAGGACTCTGACTATACGACAACACCAATAAACTGAAAATTATGAGGAAAAAAAAACTAGAATATTATATGCTGTTGGTGTCTGCCAGTTCCATTTGTGTCACGACTAGAAATGCGGAACCTTGAATCTCCACTCGCCTTTCGCGGGATCATAAGAAATAAACTCAACACCTAGTTCTTTTCCTTTCTTTATCAGCATCTCCTTGTACTTATCAACTTTCGGCCCCTCTACATACTTTACACCCGTCTTTTTATCCACACAATTAATATTGAGAAGAGTAACCTCTGCTTCCTTGTTAAGCCCTTCACCCAAAGGAGGTTTTTCGTCCTCGTTTTTGTAAACAACCACTTCACGGTTATTAAACTCGACGAGAGAATCTAAAGAGAGATTTCTCACATCGGTATGTCCCTTAAACTTGATGTTTCCAAAACCATAACGACCAATTTCGAAATTATTTACGCGACTGCAGTATCCTGGCTGTGCTTTTTCCATCTCTGCCAGTTTTTTTATCGAGGGTTCCGTGTAATAGTCAGGGAGGGAGAGTTGGGGCATTAATGCCGTGAATTTTTCTTTAGACATTTTGGTCTGAGCAGGATCAGGTTTATAGGCAGAGAGAATTACATTGAGCACAGTACTTGGCTCCTCAGTGTTCTTTTCAGATTTTACACCTGCAATATTTATTACAAACAAGTCAGAACCCAAGGAAATAACTCAAATCCCAAGTTATAGCATTTAGCAACTCAGAAAGTTATGAATTTTAACTAACTAATAAGTAGATGACTACAAACCAAACCTGTAAAAAATTCTTGATTCAAATATTCAAATTATCCTTTTAGTAGCTGAGTTTGTCTAGAAAGTACCAACACAACTGTCTGTTTCGAGGGGCTGTAGGTGTTACTCGAGTGAGGGGTCCAAGCAATTCTTACTCTGTCACACAATTAGGAATAAACTAGAAACTTATTACTCTCATGGGTTGTTACACAAGTTTCAACACACCTTAAAAACTTAACTCAAAACTGTACATTAGAAATTTTTAAAACTTAATATATAGTATATACAGAGCCCTTAGAATGAACATAGTCAAAAACTAATTACACTAAAAAATACCACTTCTGAGTTATGTTTCTAAACTATTAACATATCAATATATTAAGCTCTTTTTTTCTTTGAAAAGGTATGATGTTCATTTAACGTATATTTTACTAACCTTCTTCATTTTCATTTGGAGTCACGTTCGTCCCTGAAGACAGTTCTTCTGTCTCAGATTTGTGAGGCCATAGTTCCGCTGAGAGAACAAAAGCCCTCGGATTCTCTCTTGGAACAAGTGTGGTTGTTCTCGAAGAAGGCCTCTCTTCGTCTTTATTAAAAAATGCAACCTATGTCAAAAAAAAATACAAGACATTATTCTAGACCATATCAAAGGTTAAAAATAGATTAAAAAAAATGTCTTTAACAATTCTCACCTTTGGCCCTTCACTTTTAGAATCATACTTTCCGACGGGTAACCTTATCCTATGGTGAGACAAGTGTCGAGATGTCAACAAGGGTGACAATCTGACCGGGTTTGAAGTCTTATCATGCACCTGAAAATTGAGCAATGATTCATTATTCCCAACTATTAGCATCAAAGATTGTCAAAATTTATAAATGAAGATATGGTGAATTCCAGCAATGGTTTTAGAGTGTTTTCAAATATGGTCCCCAAAATTTTCATTGCAACAATATTGGTCTTCATAATTTCAGTAAGTCTTTTGGTGCCTGTAGTTTCAATTACAACAGAATCAGTCCCCATTAGTTTCAGAAAACTACACTGGTGATTGCTTCCTATGGGGACCAATAGTATCATAGACGTGGAAGACTTGTATAACTTAAAATGTGGGGAACATCAGTGTCAACTGCTAATATTATGGGAACCAACAGTGTTTCGATTGAAAGAACGGGCACCAAACTATGATTGAAAATATGTGGATTAAATAAAATTTGATCAGAAATACGGGGGATGTTGTACTTCACCTAAAACAAACACTTGCATTTATCCTGTCATGGAAAGCTTAAGAAAGACAAAACTTACAGGCATGCTAGAAATTCCATATTGAACTGAAACGTTGGAACTGGTCTGCTTAATTGATAGACGAGCCATCTCTGGTAATCTTCCAAAAGGGTTGGCATTGATTAATGGTTGGTCTACAGTGTTCTCAACAGCAGGTCTGAGATAAATGTAATACAATAAAAAAAACATTACTGAGTAAACAAAAAATTCATTAACTTTTTTACTAAAATTATGAGAAAAACGAAAATGTAAGAGTTGGAGAAGGAGACGTACCCTTGGCTAGAGGTTATCTGGCCAATAACTTCTGGACAGAAGTACAAAAATGTCAGGGGCACGCAGATAACAAAGAAAGATACGTTGGATAACAAAATATCAAATGAAACATAGGCTCGCTTGTTTGTGTTCTATGAACAAAAGTATACATTTTTGGTGGTTGTGGAAAATATAACTTTTTTTCTGTACTTACATGTGTTATAGGAGCCTTTGGTAAAAATAGAGTAAATTTCATTTTCAAAACTGAGAGTACGGAAAAGTAGTTGATTACAGTTGGAAATTATAGGCGAAATTGATTTCTATAACTAGAAAACGCGTAGATACTTCCACCTCAAAAACATATTTCAGCATGTCTTTTATGTCAACCGAAAAGCCATTTTTTACTTTGTAGTTTTGCTAAATGAGTAAAACAGTAAACTCAACCAAACAAGCACAATAATGATAACCATAGACAAATATGACAAAGAAGTTACCTGATGATGACTGGAGGTTTGTCATCTGAACATCCGGAGCTGAGTGCCATGGAGTAGACAGGGAAGGCTGCAAGAGAACAGATGTGTTAAATTTAAATACTAGTCATAGATCTCAAAAATGATTCACGTGTAATTGACACAAGATATCCGAGAAAACTTTGATAAAAATTCATAGAACTTACAATTTCAGCACCAACATTGGCAAATGAATTATCAGGCTTTTGAGGGAAATAAGGAGTTACAGACGTTGGAGGGTGATAAGGATTAGTAGAGGTTGGAGGCTGAGTAGGACTGGTAAAGGTTGGGGGAAGAAAAGAATTAGTAGCAGTTGGAGGCTGAAAAGGATTAGTAGTGGTTTTAGCCGGAAATGGAATAGTAGAGGTTGGAGGAAGGAATGAAGTGGTAATGGCGAGAAATGGAACTGTAGAGGTTGGAGGCGGAAATGGATTGGGAAAGGTGGGAAAAGGAATCGTAGAGGTTTGAGGCGGCAATGGATTAGTAGATCTTGGAGGGGTAGTAGGTGCAAAAGGATTTGGAGAGGTTGGACGGGAAAAAGAATTACGGGGAGAAGGATTGGTATAAGTTGGAAAAGGATTAGTAGAAGTAGAAGGGGGAAAAGCGTTAGTAGAAGATGGAAAAGAATTAGTAAAAGTTGGAAAAGGATTGGTAGAAGTTGAAGGTGGAAAAGGATTAGTAGAAGTAGAAGGGGGAAAAGCATTAGTAGAAGATGGAAAAGGATTAGTAAAAGTTGGAAAAGGATTGGTAGAAGTTGAAGGTGGAAAAGGATTAGTAGAAGTAGAAGGGGGAAAAGCGTTAGTAGAAGATGGAAAATGATTAGTAAAAGTTGAAAAAAGATTGGTAGAAGTTGAAGGTGGAAAAGGATTAGTAGAGGTCGGAGGTTGAAATGGATTGGTAAAGTTGGGAAAAAGACTAGTAGAGGTTTGAGGCAGCAATGTATTAGTAGATGTTGGAAGGGTCGTAGGGTTTGAGGCGGTGGGAGGAGCAAAATGATTAGTAGGAGTTAAAGGGGGGAAAGTGTTAGTAGGGGTTGGAAAAGGATTTGAAGTTGAAGGTGGAAAAAAGTTGGTAGAGGTTGGAAAAGGATTTGTAGAAGTTGGAAAAGGTTTAGCAGAAGTTCGAGGTAAAAAAGGATTGGTAGAGGATGGAAAAGGATTTGTAGAAATTTGAGTAGACGGGATTTGGCTCATATACAGTCCTGAAGAGGAGAACGAAGGGAAAGCAATCATAGATGACTGACCCAGAGGTGGCAAGGGAGATTTTGAGACCTGACCTGCATACAATAAAAAATTGAGAAGTGAAGAGTCAACATTCCATCTGTAAGAAAAAAAATCAAAAAAATGAAAAGAAGGATTCAATTGACTGGAATAGCATATACACACCTTTGTCCTTGGCCTCATAGTCCTCTAGCCGCAACTCTTCGTGGCTCTTGCCATTGTAACCTGTCATGGCTGATAGAGACTGAACTTTGCTATCGCGTTCTTCTATATGATTTGTTGCCTTATATGCTACTATTCTACTTCCATTTCTTCGCACTGTGACAAGAAGTGAAAATATAAGTATGCAACTCATACTTTGATTGGAAACTTAGTATTTCATACTTTAGATACCAATGAGTAAATAGAGTTAAACAAGTCTTTGAAAGACTCACAAAACAAAATCAGAGAAAATTAATGATTGAACTACCAACCTCCAAAAGAAAATGATTGTCCAGAAGAAGCACTAAAAGACGCTGATGACCCTCCGAAAACAGTAGTTGCAGTTGCGCCAGAAGATAAACTTGACTCGAATTTTGTCCCAGAATGATAGTTTGAAGTTCCAACATCTATTGATCCTCCTGGTTGTGAGCCAAACGCAGATAATTGGCTGGTCGAATTAGTGCTCTGCCCAAAAACCGACGGGGTTCCAAATCTGGTTGGTGGCCAAACAGCTGTTAAAAAATTACGGAAATAAATTAGTCAAACGTGTAATTGAAATTAACAAGCTGTACAATGAAGAAATATTCAGCAAATCTTTACTCAAATGCAAGAAAGGCAATTATTATATACCAAAGTAAAAGGTTTACACAATTTTCATCGAATTTAATACTTTCTCAGGAGTCCAATTAAGTAATTATGGGTGAAACCCCATATTCATATTATACAGTTCATTCAAGACAAGCAGGTTTAAGACTTCTGTAAGGTACTAGCTATATGACAAAAAATGTTAGGTTTAACAAGTGACAAAATATAATGTGTACAAGACGCGAAACTGCAAATAACTATCAAGTACGGGTCAATAAGGTATATTTCTCGGTCCAGTGTGCCTATAAGCGCAGATGAAACTACATTAACCAAAAATACATATATTAGAAATTAACGATAATCGTTAGTCATTATTCGTGTCTATCAAGAATCTCAACGTAAATTCAAGACTTTAGTCTGTTGTATAAATCCAGCAGAATATTTACAAGTGAGGCTTTTTTGGCACACATACATAAAAGCAGACTTTGTATGTTTACTATTTCATATATAGCTGTATACTACGCTTGATTGACAAAATCAAGAACAGAAAAACGGTTTCAAGAGTTTACTTTTATATGAAATAGTAACCTTACAAGGTCTGTTTTTATCTATGTGTGCCTATTTCAAGAGTTTACTATTTCATATAAAAACAGACAGTATAATTTAAAATAAAAACTTTTTCCTCCTTAAATAAATAATTTTACATGCAGCCAAACGAAAATATGCCTAATTAGAGGGATATCCATAGAAATAAAATTTTTGGAAATCTCCAAATTGAAACTAGGAACAAGAATATCACATATTCACATACTATTATTAGAATCGAACAGATAAAATAATTATACTCTACAGATAGCGATTTTGAACGCAACAAGTCAACCCATATCAAAGCTGAACCAAACCGGTTATCAATTGGTTTGATAATCTTTATATATTAACCGATTATTTGGTTATTTTGCGGTATCTTCCAATTGTCGACGAAAACACTCATCTCCTTCTGAATAAAGCTTTAAAATAGTTTATGTTTGAATAACTTGAGCCGTTGTATATTTTAACTAACCAAACCAATTACTGGACCTTAAATTTTTAAAACAGCACAAGAAGAAAACAGGAGAAATCCCTTATTGTTAAAGATAAAAGTGAATTTACTGCCTTTTATAGATATATCATATATATATGTATCTAAGTGCGTGTACTGTGTACAAATATAAATGATATTTGGTTGTTGCTCATACATATTAAAGGATTTCAAGAAAATAAAAGTTGAATAGTATAAAATAAAGGATAGTATGAAAGAGAGACTTACAGACACGGGTAACTGGATTAGACATTTTATTTATGAAAAAACCAAAGAACAAAGAGAATATGATTCGATTATGATAATATGCTTTTATGTATAAATATGTATATGTATATATAGGTGAACTAACCGAGTAGCTTATAACAGACGCAGAGTCAACAGAGTAGCGTCAAGTTTAGCACACAAGTTTGAATAACTACACACTAACTAAGGAGCCTCACTGTCATGCTTATTCTGTCTTTTAACATTCATTGGATCTGCTACAGTATTAATAAAATAACAGATCTAATGGCTGTAGAAAGCAGAGTAACTCTGACTCAGAGTCAGGTACTCTGCTTCCGTCTAAAAGTGTGTCAATTTTAAATCATTTGATAAGAATACAAGTGACAAGCCATAGTAATAAATTTATTTTGTAAGCTGACAGACTATTAGGGGTTAATTGATGTTTTGTACAGTAAACTCATCACATTTTGCTGTTTTGTATCCACAACTGGTAAAAAAAATTAATTGAGGAACTAAACCGCCATAACACTGTAATTTTGTACTTTCCGTCCAAAGATTTAACAGAAAATAAGCAATGTTATTTAAAAACGGGTTTTTCTTTTGTGCAGTCAATGAATTGAACGGCACAAATTCCTCTTTTCAAAAATAATTAATAATTTATTTTTTAAAAATTTAGATTAATAATTAAATTTAGAATAGTATCCATTAGGGTTCTATATTTTTATTTGAGTTTTTATTGTGTTGTAAAATTTATTTTTAATTTATTAAATCCGAATTTGTCTAATATATAATTAAAATTGAAAAATTAAATTAGTTATTAAAAATGTATAATCTAACCCTGTATTTTTTTTATTTTTTATTTTATATAATGCTTATAAAAGTGAGTGAAGATGGTATAATTTAAGTCAATAATTTGACAAAATGGTGACCCCTTAAAAACCAGCAAATGACAATTTTAACCTTACCACTGGAGGGAAAAACATTCGCAATATTTTCATTCCTTAAATTAAAAAAAATAATTCTTAGTCTCTTTACCTCTCCTTGCACTAGGCATGGTGCCTAACAAAGTGTTTTTCACCGCTTTATTAACTTTTTCATGGCAATTTCCCTCTGAAAATTTCCCATATTTATTCTGCTCTTCACATTTATTTGTCGGGTTTCTGATGGTGTTTCACTTTTACTTGTTGGGTTAAAAGTAAGTTTTCCTTCACATACATTTATTATACAAACACATGGTGTGCATCACTCTTTCCCCATGTTTTCCACATTAATCAGTATTGTTGTTCTGGAGACAAACTAAAAAAGGTTTTACTTTCGATGAGGTCTGTTCTTCGTAGTTTATTTGTATCACCTAACAAAATTTTACACGTCGTGTTATTTCGCTATTTCTCTTTGCCCTTGGAATTTGAGGTTAGGGTCGTAAGTTCTGTTCTCTTTAATTGATCGCAAACCAATTTGTGACGTAATCGCAGCTTAATTTCAATCTGATTTGTGTGTTTGTTGGGAATCCCCAATTCGTAATGAACCCTAATTTGTATTTTGTTTATGTTATGGATGGAGAGTTATTTAAAATGATGTATTCAATTAATTATAAATGTACAGTTTTGCCCTTAACGTTTACAACATTTACAAAAAAAAAATCAGACGTTAAGGGGGCATGTGGGGTCACGTCTATTAAACTTTTAACGGAATCTACAAAACTACAATATTATGGTAGTTTAGTTCCTTAATTAGAAAATTTGTCAATTATGGGTACAAAACTGCAAAAACGTGATGAGTTTACTTCACAAAACAAAACATAAATTAACCCGACTCCGAATACATGTGAGTAGGGGTGGGTTAGGGTCGGTACCCGACCCGTAAACGCTCAATTCGTATCCCGACCCAATTACTATTGAAAATGGGGAAAAAATCCCGATTCGACAAAAGTCGGGACCCGACTTTTTCGGGACCCGAATTTTCGGGATCCCGTAGGGTCGGGATAGTTTTATTCCGAATCTCCCGACATATTTTTTTTATTTTACGACGACGTCATTTTTTAGTAACAAATTTCATTTGAGAAGTCTAAACATGTTATTAAAACGAAACATAATCCTATTTTAAAAATAACATTCCTAATAAATGAAAAAATAGAAATTAACATGTAGTAGAAAAAATAGTTTGAAACTACAAATAATGGAGTAGATAAAAAAATTGATACGTTTTTTATCAGATTCTTTTAGTATTTAGTTTTATTCACACAAGTAACAATTATCATAATAAATGAGATACATTATCATTATAATTTTTATAATCGAAAAATAATAATCATTTATTTTTCTTGAAAATAACAATATAATTTTTTAATTTAAGTATATTTTTTATTTTAATAGTTTCATATATTCAAAACTACAAATCTATATTATACATATTGTTGTAATATATTATTGGACTATTGGGCTTGTATTTTATGGGACCAAGTGGGTTTGTAACCCTACCCATCTATCTACATAAAGAGGGTTAGGGGTCTTGTATTTCATTTTCATTCATATACATTCTGATTAATAAAGACATTGTTGTTGTCTCTCTCATACTTCTCTCTATATTTATACATATCTCTATATATCTCTATATCTATACATATCTCTATATATCTATATATATCTCTATAATGAGTTATTGTGTACTTATCCAACCATAAGACAGACCATAAATATAAATGGTTATGTTTGATGCATCGACAATAAGGTCACATGATTATTGTTGTCCACAGAAATACAGCATTTTCCAAACTTTTAGCCATATCATTAAGTTGATGGCTCATGATCTGGATTATACTGAAAAGTCTTGTCGACTTGATAATTCCGAAGAGTAAGAATCGAAATTTCGATTTGAATTACTTGAGTTTGGAAATTGAAATTGAACATCCTGTCGATTATGTACATACCCAAATGGACTCACATAAAGTTTGATGATACGACTACAAATGGTTGCACGCACTTCTTGGTCTTGCGCACCAAGATTTATATTTCCGTGTGGGGTCATGCTATTTTGTTGCATTGGTCCGTTATGAGGCCCATAGACACTCAAACACCATATGCGTACCAGTTGGTTACTGGTTATGAGCCAGAAGTCTCATATTAATGCATGTTTAGAGTGCTTAATTAATATTTTGATTGAGCCGCTATAGCGTTCAAAATATAGACCTCTGAAGGGGACATAAGTCGATTATGAATCCCCTGCCTATCATTTGATAGAGTAACATTGGCAAGCGATCTCTTTACCGCATGATATGCGAAAGTGACATCGCTAAGGCTGTTCTCCCCGTCGTTAGGGGGAGATTTGCACGTTACCGTTGATAAGGAACGACGTGAAGTAACGTGGCATAACCCACCCAGTCTTAGCTTGATCCCCAAAACTGCACTTAGTGATAAGTAAGTGCATAGACTCCCTCAAGTCTAACTAAATGTCAAACGCATTTAATGACTTTATGAGATGTCACGAGATCATTTATACCTGCTGCAAAATGCTTGCAAGGATAGACGTCCTTGTCGGACGTCGTGTTCCTGTCGTAACACGTTGCTTTGGCTGAACCCGCCAAGCAAAGGACGCTGCCGTTGGCCGTCAGTCTGTCGTCCTTCCTAAGATATGAGGAAGTTGACCGGTTCCAAATTCGTTCAGCCCTAGAGGTGGTGAACTGAAACTCATTTGTCGCACGAGATTATAAAGGAGATGTGTGATTTCCTGCTCATCCTAAGAATCTCGAAATATCTGTCGATCATGATATCTTAGACGATATTGAAGCGAAACGAGACTGTCATTGATTACTTGTTCATATATTCGGTGACGACTGATAATATGAACAAATTATGACAGAGAACCATGTACTGTTGCCTTAAGTCAACGTAGAATAGACTGGACTAATGGAAACTTGCAATCCAAGTAGACTCCTTAGCGAAAGTATGTTCGGACTTGTAGCTCCAACACCATCAATGTTAAACGAATTCGTTTATTTGGTTATTCGTAAGGAAAAATGATTAGAATAATGAGATTGTAAAATGCTCGCCTAGTAGCGCAAGACTTCTCTCACACCTTGGAATTGATTACGAGATAGTTTATTTCCTCGTAATGGACGTTATAACGGTCCTCTACTTTATCAGTTTAGTAGTTTTCGGAAAAATGATTATGCAGCATGTGATTGTGGTCACGATCTTATCTCTGTGGTGATTTAGACTAGAGACGTGGATGAATGTCCCTGTGTGACTTCATAATGCTTGAATCAAGTAGTTCCTGACCACGGAACACGATCTCAATTTAATGAGACGTTCACTATATGGATTAATATAATCCGAGCGGATGTGGTATACCCGCCTAAGTGAGTACTTGATTAGCTTGGGATACTTGAACAACTATTATGCCCTTGCGTGTTTTATTATGCGATCCATTTTTGGATTTGCCTTCGAGATGAAGGATCTTGGGAAGACACGGTAGGGACTCGGCCTGATGATCGAGTCCCGTAAAGATTGAATCTAAGTCCATGATTCAGACTACACCCAGAAGGTGTTATGACGTTATAGTCATCATGACGCTAAGTCGTCCGATTCTTCCATGATCGTTCGATCACTAGACATTGATATAGACCCAGTCCGTCCCTGATGTGACGATGAAGAGATATTGAACCATCATGTTCATATCTAAGTACAATAAGCGCATCATTGTACTTGGTCTAATTTGCTAAGACGAACATCTCGTATGCTGTGAATGGTATAGCTCGACACAGCATCGCGCTAACACGCTGCCATCGAAATGGCACTAAAGACACATTCCTTTACCTTATGGTAATTTTGGAAGTGGGCTAGTTTATCCCATTTTACGTCATCGAGTGTACCTACCCCCTTCGGTACTCGAATTAACGCAACCCTTTTTCAGTTATACCGATGCTGGTTACTTATCAGACCCGCATAAGCGATATTCCTAACATGTTATGCCTTTGCCATTAGGAGTAAGACGATATCTTGGAGGTCTTGTAATGACTCCAAACGAATCACTCTGATCTCGTGCCCTATGAGACGACTAGAGAGTGTATATGGCTTCGAGCTAGTAGTAGCCATATTTGAATTACATATGCTCTGTCTCACGATCCAGATAAAACACTTGTCATAGAAGACAACTTGTTGTTATCGATCAAAAAAGACATGACTACATTATGTTATTTAGCATTTATCGTCGAAATAAATCTTCACATATGAAGTTTAAGAGCATCTTGTCGAATGCTCGTTTTATTCCACGTTATATTTTCTTCCATACAGTCGTGTGCAAGTAAATGAGGCATCCAGTCGAATGCTTGTACTCTTTCTTGGAATATGAAATCCTTGCACCCAGTCGTGTGCAAGTGAGGGGGAGCATCCAGTTGAATGCTTATTGCACGAATTACTACTTAGTCGAAATCCTCGCACCATGTCGTGTGGAAGTGAGGGGGAGCATCCAGGTGAATGCTTATTGCACTAATTACTACTTAGTCGAAATCCTCGCACCCTGTCGTGTGCAAGTGAGGGAGAGCATCCAGTCGCATGCTCGTGTACTCTTTTTGTCCTTAGACCAAGGTTTTTTCCCACTGGGTTTTCCTTGGCAAGGTTTTTAGCGAGACACGTTCCCATCTTATCTCACTTAAGATTGCCGAATTAGGGGGAGTATCATGTTGTATACTTCTTACCACTGTGTACTCTTTTGTCCTTCGACTAGAGGTTTTTCCCACTGGGTTTACTCTAGCAAGGTTTTGATGAGGCACCTGTTTTGTGGTTGATCCCCTACTACTACCACTGTTGCACTCTTTTTCCTTCGATCAGAGATTTTCCCATTGGGTTTGCTCTGGCAAGGTTTTGATGAGACACACTGTTTTGTGGTTAGTTAATTACATGGAATTTCGGCCTATATCATTCGCCTACACAGTTTCTCCTAGTTACCGGTTTTGTCCCACACTGGATTTTCCGGCCCTAAGGTTTTTATGTGTTTAGCACTGCGAATGAACTCGACTCAGATCGACTGCATGAAGACGAAGAATTCAAGACGTCCAAATGGGGAGTGTTGTAGGAAATTATTGGACTATTGTGCTTGTACTTTATGGGCTCAAGTGGGCTTGTAACCCTATCTCTCTATCTATATAAAGAGGGTTATGAGTCTTGTATTTTATTTTCATTCATATACATTCTGATTAATAAAGACCTTGTTGTTGTCTCTCTCATACTTCTCTCTATATCTATACATATCTCTATATATCTCTATAACGAGCTAATATGTCACACAGCACTTGTATAATTATAACTAATATATATAAAAAAGGATTGTAACTCATATGGTAGAGTGCATTGTATGCTAGAGGTGCAAGATTCGATTCTCATCACTTGCATTTGATATAAATTAATTTATATTTTTATATAAAATATAAATTAATTAAAAAGTCGGGTCGGGTCGGGTCGGACACCCGACGAAATCAAAATTGTCATCCGATCCCGATTCCGAAGTTTGTCGGGTCAGGACAAAACCCGACATTTTCGGATCGGGACTATTCTCTGGTCGTGAAATTTCGGGTCGGGATTTGAGGATTTTTCCCAGCCATACATGTAGTTTTTTTACCCCTCTTGATTTTATTTTATTTTCGGACTTTTTTGACGATTTAATAATGACCTAATCAAGAGCGGAGGGTCTATGTGAAATGGGGTTACCATGACCCCACAATTTACAAAAAAATGCAAATTATTGTGTATGGTTTTTTAGGAAAAAATTATTGTGTATATATATATATATATATATATATACTGGAAATCGTGCCCCACCCGTTGCGTGTACGGCACGTAATGGAATAAAAATATAAAAAATAGATATATTTATAATATAAATATGTGGATAATACAAAAAAAACATAGTTTAAGATTTAAAAAAAATGTTTGGTTGTTAAAAAGAGATAAATAGTTTTATTAGTTTTTAGTTTTTATATTTTGATGGGAGTATGATATTATTGTAATTAATATAAATGTGTATGGATATTTTTGGAAAAAAAATGCCTAAATTGGACAGACTCATTTGACTTGGTTTGACTTATTATAATAGAATGACGTGTGTATATATAGATATATGTATTTATATGCGGTTTTCAGATTTGAGAATAAGGGTTTTATGGTCTTTTCCTTTTGTTAGTTAAGGGTAAAAAAGTCATTTGACGGAATTTAGTGTTTTTTTTAGCGAAATTGCATTAAATCGAAACAAAACCTTAACTTAATTACATGAATTGAGAAAAGGTAAAGTTCAGTGCAATAATTAGGAATTGGAGAAAAGTTGAATACATTAAATATCGTTAATTTCGTTGGGTAAGCCTATAAGTTTGATCTTCATCATTGCCCCCTTTGAAGTAAATTTTTAAAAGATGAATTAAATTTGCATAAAAACCTTGTAGTTATATTGGTTTTTGACACAATTGTTTTTTAAAAGTAACTTTCATAAAAACGTGTTCTAACATTATTGCATTCGTGTACAAACCAGTGCAGACGAAGTAACACAAATATCTCCGATAGTTGGTCTATTTCCATCTGTCGGCCGGTTAAGGCGAGAAAATGCATTTTATTTTATTTTCAACCAATATGGGAAAAAATACGTTTAGTAAATCAAACTACGTTGTTATTAACGATTTAGGTACACATCTTTCAACTTTTTCAATTTGGGTAACATACTAAAAGAAAATGTCCAATTTATGTACCACTGTCTAAATTAATCACGAAATCATGTCACATGACAGCACGTGCTTGATAAACTTGAACGTGATAGGGTAATTTTGTCATTCTACACCAAAAATATATCATTCTAAAACAACGTTTTCCCTCATATTTGGACTATGTGCTTATTATTTTTGTGTGAAATTGGAAAAAAATGTTTTTATAGTATGATATATTTTGGTACAGAATGACAAAATTACCATATAACGTTAACGTTTGCCAAGAACGTTCTGTCACGTGACATAATTCCGTGATTAATTTAGACGGTGGTACCTAAATTGAAAAGTTTCTGATATTCAAATTGGAAAAATTAAAATTTGGATACCCAAATAGTTAACAGCACATAATTTGGTTACCCCTTAAATGAATGAATGCAATCTACACATCAATTGATTTGATAAATTTGGTTTGATAGGTCATTTTAACAATTTATCATGAAAGCAGACCATTTATACTTTTATGGCACACTGGGCCATTTTGGCACATATTTATGTTGATATATCAAGATAGTAGATATATTTGTTGCGTAATTTATTGAAGCCGCGGTCAACCTATGCAATCGAAGTATTACAAACAAAACGTGTACACGTCATCATGATAAGCATTCGCTTAAAAATGGAAAACCCAAAAACTCAAAACTTGATATCTTGCTCAATGGACTCCAATCCAATTTCTGTTTAAAACACTTCATGGTAAATGATGAATTTCATGGAATATATCAACTACTGAAATTGATGTTAGAAAGCACACAGTTTAAAGTTCAATTGAATGCTCAGTGGTAAGGAATCAGGGCTCTGTCCAAAAAATCGGTCGCAGACAAACAAACAGGTTCCGTAAGCAATAATATGAGAATGAGAATCAATTATGCAACTTTGAATACCCAACAATCAACTTGAAGTTTTTTTTGTTTTTTTTTTGTGTATGAGAAATTTTACGTACTCTCTTCCTCCTTAAATAAATGTGCACTAATATCAATTTTCCCATATACTTTAGCTCAAAGTTGAAACAAGTAAGAAATATTATCTGGGTCTCTTTAGGGAATACCGGAGTCGTAGAATTAAAAAAAAAGACGAATTCTATTCAACCATGCTAACCAAATGCAATACTACTACTACAAAAGAAATGCAAAAAGAAAATGAGCTTCAAAGCTTCCAAAAAACAAGCTCTGAGTGTACAAAGGGACCGATCCCCACCAATTTCAAGAAGCCTTTGAACAGACCACAGGAAAAACCACGTAGATGAAGAATTATCAGCAAAAGAAACCAAAAATTGTCATCGGATTAGCGTTTTGATCATTTCTCGCCATGTGATCCAGGACTACTTACTTACGCGTAGTACTTTGTAATCTACTGTAAAATACTCTGAAACACGAACTTGAATATCCTCAGGTCCGCAACTGAAGAGTGAAAAAGCAACGGTGTTAGCGTGCTGAACAGAAGAGAACTCGCAAAAGTAAAAGGGCATCTTTCTTTATCTAATCATATGCAAGTGTTTCCCCCTTTGTATTAAAAACTACTGTATTTGAAAACAGTATATGGCAATGTTCTTTTTTTTCTTTTATTGATAATATATGGCAATGGTGAAATAAATGTCACAAACAGCAATGATAAGAGGATTGGCAACTCCCAATTTTCATCATGACTTCCCTTCACATGATAATCCCTCTATAGAACAAACCATAGGACTTGTTTGGTTGCAATTTAGGAAATTTAGTTTTCGTGATGAGAAAAGCTGAATTCACCCATCTTAAAAATCGGAGCTTTTGAAGACAAGACCAGAAAACCAAAAAGACTCGTTTTTTTCTAAGCTCGTCAACCAAATGCAAAAAGTAAATATAACGAGCCTAAAAGCTGCAACAAGAAGATCCCTGCATCAAAAGTTACAGACAAAAAGCTGAAGGTACTCTTCAAATGAAAAAAAGAGTTAAGACTGACCTTGTTTTAGTTCCATGAGACCGAGCAAATACGTCTAGTTAGTAAATCCGAGCGTGTCGAACCTACTGCTAGGGTTGATAAACTAAAGTTGCTCGTGCCATTGAGCCCAGGGTGCATAACCGTATGCAGAGAAAACATTTTAGGTTTTATTTGTTTCAGGCATCCCATAATGCATTTACTTTCCTGTCATATAATATGCAAAAAAATTATCAAATGAGGACGAATTGCCTCATCTTAATTAGATTCAACAGGCCTCTAGATTATACCTTCTTTTTCGTAGGTGCACAGCTAACTGTTTTACTGATTGCTCCAAATCTGTTAGTGGAAGAAAAAATTGCATAATGGAAAACTTATAAAAAGAACATGTCGGAACTTATTATGAGTTCAATCAAGTTTAAGAACACCCATACCGTCCCTGAGTAAACTTGTTATTGGCTTCTTTTATCTTTTCAATTCCCTGCGACGGTCAGAATTAAATGTTAATTCGTATGGCTACAAAAACATGAAGAAGAAGACAGCTGGTCTGGATTAGCAGACAACTACCCAGTGGGTGTAAATAAAGGGTTGCTTGGCTGCAGCTTTTAAGAAACTGATCTAAAAATTTTGGGGTTGAGAAAAGCGCTGAAAGTCCATCCAGCTTAAAGGTTCTGCTATTTCAGTCCAATAGTAACCAGAAAAACAGCAGCTTGTACGCTGATCAACCAAATATAACCTAACTTTAGGCAAAGATCAGAAGAACAGAGCATAAAAGGTACAACCAAGCAAGGTCTATGTCAATAATGACAAGACGAAAGAATACCTTTGTAATCCTACTGGTATCGAACCCATTCTCAGAAACAAGAAAATTCATCAGTTCCTAAAAGAAGAGCACTGTCAGCATTTGAAAAAGCCTTAGCAGGTATATAAAAACTGATAATTACTTCTTTATCGGGAGATCGCCATTCAATATCAAGTTGCACATCATTATTAAAGACCAGGGGTTCCTTAAAAAATCCACGAGCCTCTTGGTATGTCCAATCATCCGGTACTTGGTACCTGCATATATACGAAGGTATAATTCAGTTTTGGAGCTGATGTTTTTAAGGTTTTATGTGGGCAAATTACACTTTCGTACACCAACCTTTGCGCTTTTTTCGATTTTGTACACCAACGTTTCAAATTTTTGATTTAGTACACCAACTTAACATTTTTTTTCGATTATTAACTTCTGTTACGACAGTTAGGCCACATGATCCCATGTGCATTTTTTTCTGTTACTTTACAAGGGCATTTTAGTCTTTTGAAAGCTTGTAATATTTTTTTAAAAATATGTAAAATATAAATGAAAGTAACAAATTATTTTACATAAACATGTGTGTGTGTGTGTGTGTGTGTGTGTGTCGTTCATAGATTTATTACCTGAATGAATGAATAGATAAGGACAAATTTGAAGGTATGAATAATTATTCATCAATTGCTTTTGTATATCTTGGTACAATTAAAAATGTATACATTGGGTGGACTAGAAGATGACGTGGGACTGTAATACTCAACTTAAGTGAGGGTACTTAGGTAATTTATCACTTTTCCATCCAAAAAATGACGGAGGTGTATTAAATCGTAGTAAAAGTGTAACGTTGGTGTAGTAAATCGAAAATTTGAAACATTGATGTATAAAATCAGAAAAAGTGTAAAGGTTGGTGTACTAAAATGCAATTTGCCCGTTTTATGTTGAATTGTTTGCATAAAAAGTTTTACATAGAAAGTATACAAAAGTGTCAGAGTTGGAAATTATACACTGGTAATGGGTGAAGACGTGCAGATTTTTCAAAAAACTTACGAGCAAACAAAGTTGTTTAAACAAAGAAAAAACTAGTAGCTGAATTAAGAAAAACTGATAATATCTTTTAAAATAGAGAAAATGATGAAAAGATGCATATAAGTGGTACTTAATTATCAAAAACCCGGACCTAACCCACCAGGATTAACCTAGTGGGCTAGAGCCCGCACTATCAAATAGGAGGTGCAGGGTTCGAGTCTTGTTTATGGGGTAAGTATGAAATCCCTTGATCCTCTTTAATAAGATTAAAAAAAAAATAACCCAGACCTTAAAATACTTTTAAAGATTAGTACATATGCTACATGATGCTACTACATATGCTACATGATGCTACTTCTTTTTACTCATTGTTTCTAACTTTGATGCTACATGATATGTACCAAATCTTAAACAAGACTTGAAAATTCGGGGATTTGGAAATTAAGTATTTTTTAATGTACTAATCAATGATTCACCCTTTGAAATAACTAACATGACAAAATAACTTATGCAAGTATTGCAACATATTTAAAGCAAATCAGGAAAACATGATTACCTCCCTTTGTTTATATTATCCATTATATTCTCTATCGATCCATGTTGACGAATGAGTTTCAAAGCAGTTCGGCCACCAATACCTAAAAGGAGAAGAATCAATCTGTTCTTTTATTCCTCAGGTAACCCAAACAACAACTATACACTAAATTATTTATTACCTCTATATATTATATTGACGTATTCTAATCACAAATCAAACGGGTACAAGATAAAATATCCGATTACCCTTAATGCTTGCACAATAATCACACCCTGTAAGGATGCACATATCAATGAACTGGTCCATGGTAAGGTTCAACTCATCTAAAACCTAGAAAATCAATCAAAGCAGAGAAGGTATTGATATGTTGCGATAAGAAACAAGACGCTAAGAAATTTAATATATGTGGGTTTTTTTACCTTCAAGACTTCAAATTCCATTACAGGAATTTTTTTTGAACTAGGATACATTAAATGGCGAAGAAACCTAGGTGCTCCGAAAGTTAAAGAATCCATGTCTTCAGATGAAACGGCATAAACCTGGAGAGGCAAATACTCCACATTAGCAAATCCTTAAATTTTATGAACAAAAAATAATTTATATATGAAGCATGTGTTTCTTCTTGCCAATCCAGACTTGCAAAGTGCAGCACACTGTGCTTCTGCTTCTGAAGGGGCCTAAAAAACCAAATTCCAATGAACAATATAAATATCGACAGTCTTTCTTTCCGCACGCTACAAACAAGCATAATTGCTAATACAAAAATTTGATGGCCAATAATCATTTACCTCTATCACAGGAACTCCCATGAGTCTTAGAAGCTTTTTGCAGTCATCTTTATGTTGCTTTGTCATCTGCAGAACCAATAAACATTCTTCAGTAGAAATGTGAGTGTAGCTTTGGTTGCAACACCAAAACAAGATAACGTCGCTCGTGCAAAATACTACTTTCAGAAGCGGGATGGAAATAAGACAGTATGCACCACGGAAAAACTAGAGTGACAGATGATCAATTAGGAATTAATGGAAATACCCTTCGGGACCCACCCTCACAGTCCTTTTGCTATATTTCTCAATCTTCTCTTTATTGTCAGCCTATAAATATTTTTAAAAGCGTTATAAGAAAATTAATCTTAACAAATAGCTTGTATATGTAAGGTCATAAAAAGCAAAAAGAAAGCTGATTAGTAGATATTTACAGCTATAATGAGAAAGAATATAGAGAATGGAAAATTTTACCTTAATGGCTTCATGCAAGTCCTCAATAGCTTCTTCTCTTTTTGAGTGGCTGCATGAAAAAGAAAATTCGACCTTTTCAATATTATCTACAGAAAACACTTCATTGTATACTCAAATTAATAGAAGTAATTAAAATAATCTTAAAATCAGAAAACCTACCGTTTTGCAAGCTCTTGCTTTTTTAGTTTTGGTGGTCTTCCATCAAAAACATATCTAGCACAACACCAATACCCTTAACATATTAGATGTCTATACCAAAGAAAGTGAATCTACAACATAATCAGATGCATAGAAAAAAAAGGCATAAATGAGAAGAGCACTAAAATATATTACACTGGTTTTAATCCAGCTTCAAGGAGCCTAATTGTGCGGCCAAACATTCCTTGCAAGTGACTACAAAGTATAAACCAAAAAAAACCAAGCAAGGTATCGAAGTCAATAACTGTACTTTACTGTTAGATGACCTCTTGGATAACATAAAGAAGTTAATCAATTAAGAAAAAATAACGCCCGCCATTAGAAAGCCCTTACAGAGAGCAACTACATGGGCTGTATCACTGGTTAATATGTAGAGAAATAAAAATATATCATTTGCAAGTGCCACTTACAAATTTAGAGGGCAACTTACAAATGCATGTAAGTGTAGTTCGAATTAATGGCGATTTTATTTCTTAATGGTTTATGATAAACGAGTCAATACCTTGTTACTTCGCCAGCCTCATTAGTAAGCGTTTGATTCCCGTTTCGACCTACAACAATCTATACCATACATTCAAACATCAATTCATCTGTAAATAAGCAGCATTAACTTTTATAAACAAAACAATTGTAAAGATAACGCATCAATATCACCAACATTGCACAGCAAACATGTCCAAGTAAGATCCGATATTCTGTAGAAAAACTGAAAGCACACACGGACAAGTACATGTTTTCTCCATTTTCAATTTTCTGGGACATTTGATCCAATTTTTTCAAACAAGACAGAACCGAAATTATTGCAAATACACTTTTTATTTATTTTTCACGATTTTGAAACTAACACAAGAAAACTGAATGTAAAAGGCTAAGCAACACTCGGTAAGGTTGCTAAGCAACGAGTCCCTGGATTTATTGAAGAAACTTTTTAGGTGGCTCATAAAACTAGAGGTTTTTAGTTTTTTGCATCAACCAATCTGCATTCTCTGCTTTATAAAACAATAAAATCATTTTCAATCTATGCCGCCAAGCAAGCACTAAACCTGGAACAAAAATGAAATAAAATTGGAAGAGCCATCAAACGGCCTTTTGGCTTCAAATCATTTATCTTACTAACCGCCTCGTTCTACAGTTCTCCCTAAAAACAATAAAATTTGCTATTATAAGTTTGCCATTCCAATTTTTTTTAACTGTTTTAAACAATGGAGAGGAAAACCAAAATCACTTCCCCCGTTTCATATACGTCCAGAATTCCAGTGTTTCAGTATACTTATATTAATCTATAGAAATGTCAAAAAAGATCTAATTTTTCAGTTTTGCACTTGCCACTCCAGTACAATAATTAAGTGCAATATATGATATTCTGCTGATAATGCTGGTCAAATTCAGAAAGTGAATCATAGTTAGGACAATGGTTTGCCGTGGCAACCATATTATGTACCAAAACCGACATTTCTCACATTAGTTTTTATTTATTTATAATTCACTAATATTTTTATTCGAAAATCCTAAATAATATTGGCTTAGCAAATGCATGTTTGGCAACTGCCTTTCCCCTTGGCCTCCAACATAAAAAAAAAAAACTATAGGTGTTTGGTTTCCTTGCTTTTTTATCTTTTAAAAAGCTAGTTTGGGACCTAAAAAAATCTAAAAAAGCTAAAAGGAAGAGAAGCTAGAAATTTGAAGTTGTTCATGCATTCACTAAAAAATTATCAAAAAATAGAACTTTTTCTAATGAAGTTGTTTGTATAGTTAAACGCACTTAAAAAATGATTGAAACGGGAAAAAAAGATGACATATTAGTAAAAAAATAAGTTAAATTTCACTTTTAAGTAGAAAAGGTAAGGCAGTCATTGCATCTTTATTCACGCAGTCTTTTGCCAAAAAAAAAAAACTGAGGCCCAGTTGAGCCGACAAATGGACCCATAATTATATCTATCTATAAAAACAAAGATTAAAGAAGTGTAATACAGTAAAACCTCTATAAATTAATAATGTTGGGACCATGGATATTTATTAATTTAGAGAGATATTAATTAATCGACAAAATTAATAATTTATTATTTTAAAGGGGGGTCTTTATCGATTCAATAAATATACTCGTTAATAACATAAAAGTATTTATATATTACTAAGAATACTGGCTAAACTCGTTAGTAAAACAAATACACTACTTCACATGCTAGTATATAAATTTTGTTACATATTAAACCGTGTAGCAAACTAATAGACATTAGATACACTAATTCGTCCAGGTCGGACCGGATGAATATATTATTTTAGAATTTACTAATTTAGCAAATATTAATTTATAGAGGTCCTACTGTAATGTTATATAAAAAAATGGCGGATAAAGGAGCAAGTAATAGAAATAAATAGAAAAGGGTAATAAATAAATAAAAAAAGAAAAAGAAAAGAGTTCTAACAAGGAACTGGTAAATGCTCAAGCTAGCATCGATAGCAATTTCTTTGCCAACATAGTTTTCCAATTTCTCCTCCTTGATTGCATTTGGTGCATTCTCCGCTATTAGCCTTGTTAAACCCTACATATTTATTAAGTATTATAACATTTTTTAAATTTATTACTTAGGATAAACAGTTGGATTGCAATAAGCGGAGTCAGTTTACCTTGATTCCCATCTAAAGATGTAGAGAGAGAAGAGAGAGGATGATGAAATACAAGAGAAACTGCGTTTATTATACTCTCTCCCCCTCCTCCAAATTATACTCCTACTATTCACTATTTAGTCACCTCACCCGACGGAAGCGCCACCACAGGTGAGTCTGAGTCAAAGCCATAGTGATTGTAGATTGGCACGCTACGTTGCATATTTTAAGTGTAACAATATAACGTAAAATGACTATAGTCAGAGTCAGCTACGCATCCCCTCACCGACTCATTTTATTTGGACTATCTATCTAGCTATACATAAATAAATTTTATCAATAAATTATATATAATTATTATTATAATTACTTGAATGTAAATAGTAAGTAAATAAAGTAATTGACCTGGTAATTTATCGAGGTTCGTCACAGTTTTTGGTTACGTCGTGTCACCAATTACTATTCGTAACTTGAAGTTTTTATATTAAATCGCATACTTACTTTAGTGCAGTGTAGTATTTACAACAACTTTTACGTATGGCCAAATGGAGGTGGGGGTATCTAACTCAGAGTCATTGTAACTCGAACTTTTTATATACATTATATAAAGTAAAAATAATCCAATCGTTTATTTAAAACTCAACTAAATAAAAACATAAAGTAGGAAAAAACTATCCATAGTCATTATACATATATATATATATATCTTTATAAATATAATTTTCAAAAAAAATCTCCATATACATAATTTTTAAAAAAATCTTTATATGCATCAATATAATTCATCTACCGCTTTGTTTATTTATTTATTTTTTATTAGTTGAATTTTAAATTAACGATTGAATTATTTTGACTTTATATAATGTATATAAATAATTCGAGTCACCATGACTCTGAGTTAGGTACCCCACTTCCAAGAAGTAAACGTTAATTCCGACATTGTTGTTTTTCAGCAATATAGCATGTAAGCACATTAACCGATTTACTTGATTAATAATATCTTTTATGCAACGATATAAACCTATGTTAATCTGTAATAAATTAGTTGTAAATGTTAGTATGATGATACTTATTGTATAATTCAAAATTTCTTTTGTTATCATCAAAACGTAATACAATTAACTTTAATTGTAGATTGGTTCAACACGAGGCATGCATCGCTTACAGGATTCCTAGTCAGTCGTTGAATCACATATGACGAAATCATCACTTCAACCTCTTTTGGAATTATTGTAAGAACCCGGATTTTTATAAGAAAATACTGTGGTAAATAGAAGTGAGTTATCTCACGTCGTCCAGATATGTAGTACCTATATGTTACATAAGCTAGCAGTATCCTCCTTCTTATCACCAATACCCTTTAAAGCCATGCAGCCCAAGAAGCGAGGACAAAATTGGGCCAAAACGGACAATATTGGTGGTAGGAAGCATATGGTGGCGGTCTGGTCGGAGGACCGGATCGTTACAATTGGTATCAGAGCCGCTATATAAGCGATGTGGGCACTGACAAACCCCAGAAGGACGGCGTGCTTGACAATGACGTCATGCTTGAAGGGAGAAATAGTGTAAAAATCCGGATTTTTGTAGAAAAATACTGTGGTAAACAGAAGTGAGCTATCCCAAATCGCCTATATATGTAGTACCTATATGATATATAAGGTAGCAGTATCCTCCTTCTTATCACCAATACCTTTTAAAGTCGTGCGGCCCAAAAAGCGATGACGAAATTGTGTCAAAACGGACAATATTGGTGGTAGAAAGCAAATGGTGACGGTATGGTCGGAGGACCGGGTGTTAAAATTATGGTCCTTCATCTAGCTAGTTGATGTTTCTTTCTCAATAGTGCTCGACTTCTTGGCACTGTTGCGTATTTTTATCGTACAATCCTTAATGTGTCTGATCCTTTCATTAGTAAACGTCTCAAGACTCATATATTTTATAAATTTGGTTATATTTATAGACATTTTATCAATCTAAAGAGGCATAATTAGAGTCTTTGATACTTGTTTTATGTATTTTATCATTTTATGCCCAATAACCCATTTTCGTGTTATTTTTCCCTTTTAGGGCAACTAATATAAAGATATTAAATGAATAGGTCGCAACCCATTTCATGCTAGATTTGGAATAGTTGATTAGTTAGGAAAATTGTTTATAACAATAGATTGGAAAAAGGAGAAAGATTGCCTTCTTTAAACATATTTTTATGAGTTACAGGCGAAATAAGATTAGCCTGGTTAATTCCTCGTGGATACAAACCCCACACTTATGTGATTTTAATACTGTAATTGAAATCCTATTATTGCGAGGCTTCCTTGCATAGAAAAAAATACGTTCTAAGCAGTTATCTCATCATTCTTATTTATCTCAATTGTTACAACCTTCACTTCGACCGTCAATAAATTCTTGTCTATGCCTTTGTAATGACATGCTCATTTTGATAGTAATCACTTCTTCGCTCCCACAGAATAAAAATGTTTTTACCGTAGTTTAAAGTGGCCTTAAAGATGCTAAAGAATGGCCGTGCTAAGATAACTGATTGGTCGTTCTTGCCACCAAATATCGGCCAATCAAAGAGAAGAAAGTCAAGGTTGTAAAGTAAATCCCCTACTCGGCACACAACATCTTTAACGATGCCTAGATTTGTGTCATATCTGATAGAGCTGGCATGATCAGATTTGCGCGGAAAGGCTAGATTCATTTGAGTCCCAACTTTTCATACATTATCTCAAACATGCAGTTTATAGGGGAACGCGAATTCAGAAGCACCCTTTCAAGTTGATAAACTCCGATGTTTAGTGTCAAGGTAGGTGAACGAGTGTCTCTTCTCCTATAAATAATGTTCATTCCGAGAAATCTTCACATATATTTGAGTTGCTCGTAAGATATCACTTTTCTCATGAACTTGGTCAACGACTCTTGTCTTTCTGGGAGCATCTACTGCTTCAATAGGTCAATAGAGTTTCAACTCATAGTCGGATGACTATTTCAACCACAACTCGAGGACAAGTTTTATTTTAGCGGATAGAAAATTAAATAAACCCCATTATGGAAGAAAATGAAAAAAAGAGCATGACAGCTTATTTATCGACAACACTGAACTCGAGGGATTTAGTGCAACTTATGGAAACTCGAGGGTTATTCTACAATTTACTTAAAGTGTGACTTGGTCACTCATGCATACTTTGTTCTATTTATATAACCAGCTTTGGGGGTATGTTTTGAGGTTCATGAAAAATAATGAACAGAATTTCTTTAAGTTAGTTTCTTAATATTTTTATTTCTTCTGCAATTTTACTTTTATTTGCATTTCAAATGACCAAATATTGTTTTAAAATGACCATAGACTGCTTTCAAATGATCAAATACTCTTTTCAAATGATCATAGACTATTTATTTTTGGTCACTCTAGTGGTTTTGTCATTTAAATTGTTTTAAAAACATTCTAAATGACTAAGATTATTTTACTCTAAGGTCACCACCAAGTGTTTTTTGTTGTTTACATCGTTTTAGAAACGATGTAAATGATTTTTTTTAGCGTTTTAGATCTTTTGTAACTTTAATTTTCTTTGCCATTTTTTATTTTTTGTTGGCTTTTTTAACTTTACTCGACTTTTATTATTATTTTTGCCAGATTTTCCCCCCAAATTTTATTTTATTTTTCCATTTTCCGTTTTTATTACTTTTTTTTTTGGCTAAATTGGTGGAATTAGCCTAAAACTTAAATTATAAGAATTCCTTTATAGAGTTTTGAAAACTACACCAGCCTGAAGTCTTTTTTTTTTCTTTTTTAATGAGCAACACGCTAACTCTTTTTTAAATATATTTTTGTAAATGTATATAAATGATTAAATTACTACTCATTTACACTGTTTAATTAGCCTAATGGTTGTGTAATTATGATTACAACTTGTTGCTTATGAGATCAATACTCTTTAGTGAAAATTTTATTTTATTTTAGTTTTCATTTGTACTTTACGGGTAACCAAAAATATTAGAGATTTGTGCATTTATTTTTCTGGGCCGGTACTATATACTCCCATGAATACAAGAATCCACGCACATATAAATAAATAAATAAATTATAACAGACTCACCTAAAGATATATGGAAGGTGAGGCAATGTCACAGACTTCTAGCAGAGTACAAAACTGACACCCTTTAAAGGAAGCATCCGTCGCAGTGAACATTTTAATGTTTCAGTTTGCACAATAACATCCAGTGGCAAAAGAAAGCCAGATTTTGTATGAATTCTATATTTTTACTTTCTGAAGGTTTCCACGATAAAAAAAACTAACAACTCCAGTAAAAAATACATGTATTGTACATAAAGGTGAACAGAAGAAGCGAAACTAGCCACTCAAGAAGGTAGCGACACTGATAACCCAAAAGTGACCCGTAACAAAGTTGTTATTGATGGTTATAATAAGGTAGTAACATAAGCAAGAAACATAATGAGAATTCCAATTTACACATGCAGGAAAAAGAAAAAGAGAAAAATGAAAACACATACAAGTACTGAACTTGATAGCAGCATTCTTGAACAGCGACTCAAAGTTGAATAAGTATTCCAAAACCCCATTGATGAAAAAGATCGTCTCCATAACCATAATAGGCGACGTAACCTTAGAGCGTGCAGAGCTATTCGAAAGTAGAAATGTCCAGTTCGTATTATGGGAAACGCTATGTTCACTGCCGCTACACTTGTCCTTACACTCCGAGGAGAGTAAGGACAAAACACGCGATGACAAAAATTATTTTTTGTCACGACTCCTCTCACAAAGGAGAGCAAGGAAAAGTGTAAGAGCCGACATATCTTCATTCTCGTAGTATATTATTTGGTTCATACCCTTTCGAATATATGAATAATGAAATAATTTTTGTCATGACTCCTCTCACAAAGGAGGGCAAGGAAAAGTGTAAGAGCCGACATATCTTCATTCTCGTAGTATATTATTTGGTTCATACCCTTTCGAATATATGAATAATGAAACCTAGATTGAAATCAATTATTGTCTCTTCAAAAAACCCCTCTTTTGTAGCATATCCTGATGTAATGAATTAATCCAGTCAGATATTACATCATTTGGTTTCTGCTTACCCAAACCACTGATATCACGTCTGCTGTGTTTTAGATGGATTCTGTTTAATAGGTATTTATATGGAAGCTAGCAATTACCTCCATATAACTCCGTGTCTTCATATTTGTCTCGCCATAATCAGTAATAATGTCCACCTCTAGGTGTCCCCACATTATTTAATCACTTTACTCCAGCAAATTGGCGCTAATAAATGTATGACTTATTTTTGATTGATTCCACAAGCATGCAAGTCTATAGTGAGTAACTAGCTCAAAACTAAAATTCCATATTTTCCCACAATATCTGTTCGAAATCACGACCGCAAAGCATTACCCATTTCTTAACAAACCGACTGCAATTCGAAACCATTTCAATGGTGCAATTCAACAAACTACTTGATCTTCATATTGTCTAAAGTTTCCATATTCTCCCAATGACAACATTTTTGGTCAAACTACTTGATCTTCAGAGGTTAAGCCGACCTACACACTACTCCATAATATGTAATTTAAAAAATTCTTCTAAACTAAAGAACTCTTTGAGCTCATAGTAGCAGTTTCATTTTGAGCTACGTACCAGGGACAACTCCTAAACTAAGACTGGTCTCTGGGACCGTAATCTCTAAGGGTTGCCATCCTGAACCCTGATGCGTTATCCACTTTTTTGTACTAACAAGCAGGTGTAAAATATGAATTATATCACCCAGATAAAGGTCTTTCAAGCACATCTTCTTCATAATAATAGCTGCTTCATACCTGCCCATGAATACACGTGTTAGAACAGTGGCAGCTGTAGATCCTAGCCCTAATAGAGAAAACATAATATATGCTTAATCATTGAAAAATTATCTTCATGATTCACGAAGTAGTAAAGAGCATTGCTACCCATGCACCTAATGAATTCAAGTCTTCTTCTTAAGTTTGTTGAGGAAAAAAAAACATATTCAACTCCATGGCATCATGTTAAACAAGGTCTTAACAAAAGCATGTTAAACCAAAGGTGCATAACTGATTAGGGTTAATTTACATTAATTGGAGATATTTTGAATTAATTTCCCATTCAGTATTGGTGAGAACTTTTTTTCACACGTACGTATGGAACTGCTGCTATTCAGTATGCAATTACAAAATCAGTATGTCAATCAAAGGTGAACACCATGCACTATCACCTAGTTGGATAGAACTTCAATCAAAAATCGGTTTCTTAAAATGTCTGGCTATAAAAAATGAAATCAGTTCATTATAACAGTAACAGAAAATAATAATTTCATTAAAAATGTAAGCCCACAACATTCCAGTAAATCAGAAACACGTTTTGCCTCTGTCTCAAAAAGAACTAACTATAAATGGGATTAAGTTCTAATGGAAATTCTATAAAACCAAGACAGTGGGGCAAATACCTGCATTGTGAAGCCAATATAGCAGATTTCCCAGTAGAAGCTACAAAATTCCGAATTTGATCCCACTTAACTTCTGGGACTTCATTAAAATATCCCCCTAAAGGATTCACACATTGCTGTAGTTTCTCATTCTTCCCAATGTAATATTGCAATGCACCTAGTGTCTTTTTAACCACAATCTGCTGCTGAACAGCAACGTCCAGAGCGTTTTTTACATCAATATCACTGTTCTTTAAATCTCCATACCGTATGCAGTCAGCAATATTGGTTTCAGTTGGCATAATCCTCTCAGTTTTTAGCGTGTGCAAGGCAATTAAAATTACACCACCAAGACCTTGCATATAATCAGAGGGTCTAGGTACCTTCGTTATAAACATTGCTGAGGATGATGAAGGCACAAATTCTGTGCCAATTAAGTGGTTTATATTCAACTGGCAGTCCTGCACGTTTTGTCTATGTGGATTGCTTGTGCTCATACGGTTTGATGACTTAACTCTTTGATTGTTTTTCTGATCAACCCCGTTTTGTGGATCGTAACCAGAAGCTTTTGGATCTTTTGTGGTAGATTCAGATATGTTTAGTTTACCCATATCGGGAATATTCATTGGAAAACCCATGTTGAATAACGGGCCCTTGGCCTTTTGAGGTACCGAGTTAGAAGCCTGCATCCGACGATCAGGTGTAAGCATCTTAGTTGGTCGGAAAGTAGGTAAAAATATGTTGTTCGGCCTAATAGGCTGTGAAGATTGATTATGGTAATCTTTAGGGGGGTTATTATTGTCATTGATCCCATTAGAGTTATTCCCACTTAACGTAGGTACGGGATTAGAAGCACACGAAAAATCTTGAGGTTCTTGAAATCGTTTTGTATTAAGGCTTACTTTACTACCATCATCATGAATCCTGCTAAGGGAAACTGGCGTTTTTGGTGTATAAATTTGGTTCAGTTTCGTCACGATTTGCTTTCCTTTAGGTTTAAACTCCAGTCTGCCTTTAATAGGAGACTTTTGGGTTAAATACGGATTTTCATAAACGAAGTCAATTGGTTTACTTATTGGAGACTCAGGAAAAGGAAAACGTAAATTGTCCAAATTTGATGAAGAGGTAACATTGTCTTTTGATAGTGGTGGACCTCCGGCCAAGAGACTAGTCCATAGCCATACGCTAGTAGCCGCGGCGACGAGTGAAGGAGATGCCTTTTGTGGTTGAGCTAGGAGAATATTATATTTTCTCATGCGTAATTGATGCAAAGCGTTTGAGAAGTCTCGATCACCGGAAATCAACAAATAATTTGCGGGAGCGGCATTGTCTACCGCCCACAACAACATGTCCACCAGAATCTTCTTGTCACTTGCATCTTTCACTCCTACATCACACACAAACTTTTTCGCGGTTTAAAAAAAATTACGGCGGCTTAAGAAAAAGTGATAAAGTTTGTTAGACAAAATATTCGTTCGGATAAGGCAGATGGGTCTACTTATTTAAGTCTTCCTCAACCAGATCAATTCGTTCAAGCCAATCCGATAAACCAAAACAATACAACTATTAAGTATAAAACCCATACAACTAAAGCTCGAAAACCATCCAAACAGTTCAGTTGAATAAGATTCAGTCACATCATAGCCAAAACATCGACTTATAACTCGAGGGCAATTCACAATTTAAAAGCATAACTCCGGTAAGAAGAACAAGTCCACATACACACAAGAAAACCTAGTAGTGCACGAGATTTTACAAGACTAATCAAAACACTCAGCTACAACTCCCTCTCCCCTATGAGATAAACTTTGCAATTATACACAAAACTATGTAAAAGATCACAAAACAATCATGTACGTGGGAGGCTATTAAATTCTCGGGGGAGGAATTTGGTGCAAGAAAAAGCCTCACCTAAAAGAATACGTATATAAACAAAAACTTCACAGCGCGTGAGTGCTTAACTTCATAACAATATTGCCGTACAAACAGTTCATAATTTGCTATTTAATAAAAACTACATATATTCCCCTAGTTAGTCTTGGTCTAAAAAGGAAAAGCTAATCAAGATGGTGCAACGAGGACAGGAATCGGGGAACTTAAATCATGGGTTATTTTTTAAAGATAAACAATGCTTCATAAGGTGGATGGGTAGTTCCTCAATTTTATAGTATCAAAGTATATAACTCCTGGAACTACTATCTTTTACTAGCAAATATATACCAGCAAGATTTCCCTTGATATTTATTCAGAACATCAATTGAACTCTAACAAAACATCTACCAATATGCACATACACCTTATACAGAAACAAATGAAAATGCATATATATAGTATCAGATTAGTTATTGATGTATAAAAAAATCAAGTTATGGGAGAAAAAACAGAATGAAGAAAGTAGGGTAAACTGAGCAAGCAGCTTTGGTTCTAACATACAGGTTTTCTTAGGGTAATACTTGAGAGCTGTCATCCTGAGATAAAATGTGTCTTGAAATTTCTAGCACAAACAAGCAGGTGTCCAACGTGAGTGTAATCTTCACTAGCTTTTTACCGACCAACCTAGACTGAAAATAATACACAGCCATAGTAAAAGTGACATATCAAAAGATGTCTATGAAGGCATGCTAATAAAAGTAAATTCGCTTGTCATTTTTTCCACTATCATTTTAATAGTATAGAAACTACATCACTTTGTGTACAAATTCTTCTTCTTTGGGAGACACTTAAAATACTTGAACAGCTTGACAACATGTAATCAAGAATCCAACCGAACTTAAAATTGCCAACCTGCCAAGACATGTATATATAGAGAGAGACTCGCAATCAACCTGACGCAGGTTTTACTTTTCGGATTGGCTTGACCTAGCAAATAATCAACTAATTACACTAGAAAACAACAATCAGTCAAGAAATCAAGTGCCATATCAAAATATAAACAAATTAACAGATAAAGGCATGGTAATGATAACAAACTAGCTCTTCCCATTATTACTTACTTATTCATCTGGTAAAGTACAAAATATATACTACATTTAGTAGCATCTAATTATATTGGTCAAACGTTTAGGACATCTTGCACAATTATTATCAAGAATAACAACCGGGGGATCGGATAAAGTTTTAGTGCACAGTACAAAGCGAAAGCAAAATTCACCTAAACAATTTTAGGCAAGGGTTTAAGGCCTCTGGACCTACAGAACCAAAAAATACCAACAGTTAACGTAACTAAATGCAAATCTCCAAATATACATGCAAGTATATGTAGGTGTGTATGTGTTTTATATACCAGTAGGGACACGAGTCGTTCAAGGAGATGCAGGCGTTATAGCGATAAAGTGCAGTTAAGAATCGAAACAAACACATAAAACCATAACTGACCGCTTATTTATCCAAGTACATAAGAAAATTTACAATTACAAAATACTAATGCCCACTCAAGAATAAGATCATACAAATGAACCCATAACCATCTCCATATATCCATAGGATTCCATACACATAATAAAGAATCAGAACACATGATTGAACTCATCATAACTAAAAAACTTAAAATCTCAAAATACAAGTGGCCATAAGCATAGATAGAAATCAGAACACGTGAGTCATTCAACACGATGAAGGTGTTGTCAAGAATCAAAACAAGCAAACGAAATTATAATAAACTGTCAATCCAAATACACTACACACATTTACAACAACAACAAGAATAATAATAAAACATATGCTAAATAATCAAGAATGAAACACATAACCAAGTGTAGACATCCATCCATACAGACACATAAATGTGTGTGTGAGCAATATATATACCGGCAAACAAAATAATATGCTAAATAATTCACAGGTGTTTTCATATATACAACAACAATAATAAAAAGCTAAAATAATACGCAGGTCAGGACCGTGCTGTCTCCAGCATTTTGGAGACCCAAAGCCGATAAAAAAAATAGGCCCTAAATACAAACATTACTTTAACCATTATAAAATATTTAAAAAAACACTCGAATTGATAATTTATTCTTTTTCCCATCATGTTTTAAGTAAATAATCGGGCACAAGCACACCTGATAAATTATCAGAATAAATTACTAAATCAATCATATACACAAAATTGAGAATAAATATATCCAATTAAAATATTAATTTAAAACTCACAAATTTAGTTGTGTAAATCATCACAAAAAGCTCTGAGTCATAGTCCCATATGAATAAAGCGGATTCATTTTTACTGTACTACTTTTTTTAGGTTAGCCTACCCTAGTTTTTTTTAGGCTATTCGATCAAAAGCAATCTCATCCAAGGTTCAACAAAAATTATGGAAATATTACTACGTAGGATTGCCTAGATACACTCCTCGGTAACACGAGCAGTTAAAAAAAAAAATCTCAATGCGATTACGGTACGTTATTTTAGAGTAACGCTACCATAAACCTGGTAAATGTGTGTCAGCCACTAAAAACCCAACACCTGTTAGTGAACCCAAAATAACTACTACCCTAAAATTAATTTAAAATTAAAACTAAAATATTGTATTGGTTGACACATAATAAATTATAGTGCACCGTATGAAAAAAAAAATTATCAACCGTGCCGAAAAAGTATCGGATGCATTTCAGATACATTACGTAAAAAATAAAAATCAAATTTATCAATCGTACCGAAAAAGTATCGGATATATGTAATCGAGTCAACTCTTTTCTTACTTATATTTTTTTTCATATTTTTTGTTGACCATTAGATTGGATTGTTTTTTATTTAATTATAATCCATAAAAAACTAGGGTAGGCTATCCTAAAAAAATTAGGACAACAAAAATAGATCCGAATAAACCCTCGAATCTATTAGAATTCCAGAGGAGAGTAATTTTGTTTAACCTATTCTGAGTTTATAAAATCAAAATTAACTTACAAGTAGTGATATAAAGATTTTATTTACATAGAGAAGTAGAAAATCAATTACCTTTGTTAGCTTTGTGAGACACATAGAGTGTTATGTGTTTTTTTTTTTTTGGAAATAAAACTTGTATTTTTTTTGTGGTTTGTATATTAATAATAAAATAAAATGCTATTATTTATTACGAGTGTATTAGTAATTTCATATATAAAGGAAAAAATGGGCCCGGTCCCAATTCTATGCTTTTAAAATTGGGCTCTACAGCCGTTTGTGGGCAGGTGTTGACAAGAACAAAAACACCCAAAACTAAATCATTAAAAAACTGTCAATCCAAATACACTAGAGAAATTGGCAACAGCAATAATAAAACATATGATAAATAATCAAGAATGAAACACAAGTAATGGGTGATATATACCGGCGGGGACATGATTGAGGGCGATGCCGGTGCTGTTAAGATCTTCCTGAACAGCAAGAGGAATACCAGTAGTATCGCCGTAAGCGGAAATATTAATAGGGCCACGGTATCCCATATTAACAAGAGCAGTCTCAATGTTATTAGCTATAGTATGAGTTTTACAATTCTTCGGAACCTGACAGTTCTCTATATCCCACCACACCGACACCTTCGCCCTCCCAAACTGCTCCAACGCCATCTCTTCCATACCCACCTCTCTCTCTATATATATATATATGTGTGTGTATCTATCTGTCTGTTCCCTAGAATGAATGAAAGAAATATTACTAACAAGTAAATGGTTAAATTCACTTTTTTAACTGCTCCGTCGCCATCTCTTCTATCCCCACCTCTCTCTCTATATCTATATCTATATCTATATCTATATATGTATATATCTCCGTCTGTTAAGTAGAAAGGAAAGAATGAATGAAATAAACAGTAGTAAATAGTTAAATTCACTTTTTTGAGGAAATTTCAAATAACCCCCCGGTACTATAGCTTATTTTCAAATAACCTCCAAAAAGTATTAGTGCTTGCAATTGGTCCCCATAAACTATCTAGCTTTTGTAATTAATCCCAATACCACCTTTTAAATGATATAATTTTAAGCTCAATGATACATTTTGGTTGATTTTTCATCTATTATAATCAGTTATTCGATATTCATTCGTATGCGTGTCAAGTAATTCATTTATTGAATGACATAAAAAAATAATTTTTCTCACTATTTTTTTTTTATAATAACTCTTGTCTAATTCGTGTGTGAATTTACAAACTACATATATCAAGCAAATAATTATGTAAATTGAACAAATGGATAAAAGTTGTGTCATTTTTTAAAGATAAAATTGTGGGTTATGTGAAAAAATTCGATTGTTTATGGGGTTAATAGAAAGAATCGATAGTTAATGGGGGTAATAAGAAAATTTTATATAGTTTGAGGAGGTTGTTAGCATTTTACTCAAGAATGAATGAAAATTCACTTTTTTTCCGGATGATTGAGTAGGAGAGGGTGGTGGGTGAGGTCAATGTACCAATTTAAGTCGTGTCTTTTCTACTGTATTGGTTGACAAAAACTACATCTTCTTTGGAAATTTTACCTAAATTTTATGGGATTTTTGCCTCTTATGTTTCCCTTTATATTGAGGGTGCTAATTGATTTCACTACTTTAAAAAAAATTATTTCCTTTCGTGTACCAATTTTATCAGAAAATTTGATTTAATACATCACCTCTAGTTTCCACGATGAATCTTTTTCATAAATTCCAATATTTAATTTGTATAGCTTTTGGAAATAATTATTAAAGGGAAATATTTATTGAGAAATTCAATTTATGCATTGATTGGTTGTAAGGAAAACTAGATATTTAAAAAAATATTTTTTCTTATTTTCGAAAACGAGAGAAATTGATTCTCTCCAAAAATACAGCGCGAATCACAGCATACTGTTTCGGCGAATACATAGGTTTTATCTTTTTCTTTGTTTTGATATGTTTTCATTTATGTTCTTTAACATGAAACATTAGTAGTAGCTACAACTTTTTTTCTCACTTTTTTTTAGTTTTTTGATTAAAAAAAAGTTATGAATGAATGCTTGCTATGTTATCTCTTTTAAATTTTTAAAAGCTACCTTTTGGGTTAGTAATGATTAAAAAAAAAATCAGAGAAATTATGAGTTTGGGGATTTCAGCTTTTTCATATAAAAATCATCAAAAGTTAAAATTGTCCAATTAAATCTTTTTGTATATTTTCAGTGACTAATAAGATAAAATAAGTGAAAAATGACTTATCAAAAATATTAAGTTATAATAAGTTATTTGTACATAAAAAAAAGGTGCTGCCAAACACTACAATGCAACTTATTTAAAGTAAGTTTTACTTTCTAATTGCTTAAAAAAACGATGTCAAACGTGCCTAAAGTCAGAAAAAATATCTATCGAATATCAAAGTATAAGAATTTCTAGGAAACTTATCTATCTGAAAAAGTATTTTCCCGAATAACTATTTCCTACTCAATCAAGCAGAACCTGTAGCTCGAACGTTCTTTTGTTTGGTCTTGTATTGCTAGAATAAGTAAGTATGCGATTAGTAAGTCGTTAGTGGTTGCATTGTCAGACCGACGAATTGATTCCTGCTAGTTATATGAGTAAAAATGTTAGTACACGAGTGTTTATGAGTTTTTATACTAAAACATCCCTTTTACTTAGCGTTGTCAATTATTTTCAATTAACCACGAATGAGAGAGTATGTTTTACGTTATAACTACTATTAGCGGATCCAGTAAACTCAGATCAGTAGATAAAGAAGAGGACGAATAGAACAAGTAAAGGAAAATAACTCACTTCACAAATAATCATCGGGATTTCCTAAAATTGTACATCAATTTGGTATTCTCCCACTTTATGTCTTTAAATGCTCACTTTTTAGTTCTGATTTGTTACTTATTGAATAAAATCACAAGAGTTTTGAAATAATAATGATACAATATGATCAAACAAACTCTGTCGAAAACTTTCTTTAAAATTCCGTTTTATAACCGGTTCGATTCGCCGGTTAGGCCAAACCAATCAGATTATGCTTTTAGAAGGTTTTCACATATGTTGCTTTTGGGCTTCGCTAATAAGCCTCGTGAACTTGTTTTAAGTTGATTTTAGAGGGCTATTTTCACACAAGTCTCGTTTTTCCGTCAAATCAATACTTTTAACTACAAAAACACAACTAATAATAAATCATCTGAAAAAACACACAATTATTCAAATAACGCATAAGTAAGCATTAATTAACTCTAAACTCGCCTAAAAATGACTAAATTGCTACTTACGATATATCATTTTCTAGACATATCCCCCGACTAGATTTGCAAGCCATGTAGATAAGTTATAATTTATAAAGTAATACAACAAGATGTAACTTTGAAATTTTCAAGAAAACACATTGCACAACACACCCCCAATATCCTGATACGAATTGTTCCCAGATACAAAAATAAACCAATTAAATTGGAAATACTTAATATATGAGTCAATTTTTATTATTTTGTTTACCATGTTGGATTTGCTTAGCTGCAAGTGTTATGGAAATAAGTTGACCGTTTTTGAATCAAAAAGTTTACATATGCTAATAAGTTTTAAATATCTACTTTTAGGATGGCAAAATTCAAAAAATATTAAAACACAGTACGAGTAGCCATCTATCAAATATTAACCGGGAACGTTTTGATTTTGGTATATCTAACGGATTCAAATTCTCTAAATTTCATAATGCACTCACGTTTTTTAGAGTTTCATCTAACGGGTGAAATTAAAACAATCCAAATGTATAAATTTATGCGTGAGTTTTGTAATTTTCTTTTTATATAATCTTACTATATAAAATACAAATTATGATTTTGTAAATTAAAAATTAACTTTACAACACAATCAAAACTCAAACAAAATTATAGAACCCTAGTTGAGACTAACATAAATTTAAGTATTATTTAAAAATAGTAAAAAAATCAATGATTTTAATATATCGTATTTTATATATTAAAATTATATAAAAATAAAACTACATATTTCATGTATAAATTTAGACCATTGCATTGTTTTAATTTTATCTGTTAGATAAAACTCTAAATAATATGAGTACACAACTTTAGAAAATGGTTTTATTTCCAAAGAAATAGTATAAAACTATGCATCTTGTTTTTATGTATTTTATTAATTTTCTCTCTGCATTATTATGTAAAAAAAGTTATGTCAAATTAATTGACATATCTAAGACGTACCCTACCCATAGATCTATTTGCATTAGTTTGTTACTAGTAGCTTAATTTAGTTCCGCTGAATCTGATGTTGCATTTTAGGATCATTTAATTGTTGATTACGAAATTACGTGTAATTTTGATCGGATAAGAACTTGTATTAAAATTGTCGAAATGAAAATTTTTAAAAGTTAATCATATAGTTCAAATGTTAAATTTTGATTATATTTTAAAAATATTTATTTTGACAATTTTCATATAAGTTACAAACGAGGAGAAGGAGGAAGTATAAAGTCCAGTCTTGTGATATATACTGTACATGTATGTACTGTATCCATTACAATACTTGTATTAATTATTAGTATTATTCTACCTTTTTATTAGTTACAGTAATTTCAAGCTATTCTTTGTTACAGTAATTTCAAGCTATTCTTTTCCTTTTCTTAAAGCTACAATTAAATGTGTATATACTACAGTTTTTTTTTTCCTGCATTTTGTTTATCTGCTTAAAAGCCGAGCCTTTGGTATTTTAGCTTAAAAAAGGCAGACGATAAAGGGTCCGTTTGGAATCTGCTTTGGTAAAAAAAACTGTGGTTAACATCCCTCGAAGTTCCCTGTTTTTTTTTACCTTCTTCCGCGTTTTTTACCCTAAAATCTTGGCTTTTAAAAGCTAAATAATTTGATTACCCAACACCAGTGTTTTTTAAAAGCAAAAATTAAAAAAAAAAACCCAGAAAATTTGTCTGACTTTTTTCCCAAACATCCAATAATCCAGTTTATGTGGTTGAAATTAATGTTAAAAGCACTGTTTTAAAAAGCACGCTTCATAGTAAAAAAGCTTGATTCAAACCTCGATTTAAAGCTTAAAAAACTCGCTTTTTCAGTTTTTCGGGCCACTAAAAGCTTATACTTTTTACGCTTTTAGCATATCTCTTGCAAAATGCTTTAGCTAAGATTTTGCTTTTTAAAACACTGATTAAAAGAGCCCATAGATAAGTAGAGAATGATTTGTTTTTAGGGGTTGATTAAGTGGTAACATATTACTAGTGGGAGATTGAAACCTGGCAGTTGAGTTTGGATGGCGTCGGAGGAGGAGAGGGAGAGATAGAATGATCCTTTGCGAAAGGATCTTAATGAGAGGAAATAAAGCTTCAGGCGGAATGTGGTGTCCATGGCTGCCGAGCTCAAGGAGGTCCGTCTCCGCCTAGCCACTCAAAAGCATTCCGTTGCTCGCGAAATTCTATCCAGATAGGTATACACAAATTTGTGCGTGTGTATGTTATTTAACAATGCTTGATTGGTCCTACTTTGCACTCAATATTACTTTCCAAATTAGGAAAAGGGCTTAGGAAAAGGGTTATTAAGTTAGAAAATACACTAGTTACTATAAAGCTACCTTACACTTTGAGCACCTATGTGCGGGTCCAATTTTTTAAATTTGAATTATTTTGGTTGGATTTTGGATTTTTAAGTCCAGAAAGCAAACTAAAAACAAAAAGAGAAGTTAAAAGTCTGCAGTCAAATCTAACTAATTGTCGATGACACATGTAAGTCAAGTGATTGTTTGGATTATCTTCTCTCATTATAAAGAGAATTTACTGTAGTTTAACTTGGTACACTTACAGGATTTAGGTTTGCCAAATGAAAAACTAGTAAAGTACAAGCATCCAAACATGTGCTTGTGTGTTTGCAGCTTTTAAGGAATCACTTTCAATCCAGATTAAAGTTTATAGCTTAGACTAAGTACCATAAGTCCTACAGCCAAACTATGTATCAGCTTTTTTTAAGTAAATAAAGTAAAGAATCTAATTTAAAAAACCACTTTAAGACAACCCTGTTTGGATGCATTTGTTTGCTTTGGGAAATGAAAGGATTGAAAACTTTTTAGTCTTTTCTAGAAAGGTGTTTGTCTGTAGGACTATTTAGTTATTCTAAAAAAATTGTTTTAGTTTTCCCCCTTTTTTTGGCAATTTGTTATTTCAAAACAATTTCCCTCCCTTCTCTAGAAAGTTTTTCGTTTTGGGTTTTCTTTTTTGATCAGGAAGCAGAGGAAGAACATGTGTAGATTGCAGAGGAGCTTAGAGCATGTTTAGCGGGGTCTGGGGTTCGCATCTCCTCTGTTTTGTGTTGGCTCCGTCTGTTTAATTGCAGGGCTGGTACTTGTATTATTTATAAACCAGTGATGTGGTTTTAAATGCACTGGTTTGTAAATGTATTAAAAAAAATATATGACCATTAAAAATTACAAAATGATCGTTATAGTTTCGAAATAATTACAAAATAGTCCCTATAACGGCAATAAACGGCTAGTTTGACTTTTTTTTTGTCCCCGAATTTTGTTAACTTATAAAATAGTTCTTATAACGGTTAGTTTTTAAATTACAAAATAGTACAATTTAATTCCTATATAAACTCGCACTCTACTATCATTCAAACCACATCATTTCAAAAACACTCTCTCTATCTCAAATATATTATTCTATATATCATATAATTCAAACACTTTATATCCAAAATACAAATGGATCCAATCCGATTCTCCTCCTCTTCGTCTGATTCCTCATCCGATTCCGATGATGCCAATTTCACAATGATGAATGAAAATTTTCTCGTCGACGACCCTATGTTTTTACCTATTCTTGTTGCTTTCGAACATGAAGGAACTTCACAACAATGTCCGCAAAAACAACGAGTTGAGAGGCATCGATTAATTTTGGAAGCGGACGCTAAACTACGGAGATACAATTTTTTTGAAGAACACATGTATTCGGACGAAGTATTTCGACGAAGGTTTCGTATGGACATGGAATTATTCGTCAGAATGGCCGATGAGGTTATCGAGAAAAATCATTATTTTGAACAAAAATATGATGCTGCGGGCCGTATGAATGTCACCCTTTATCAAAAAATTACTGCTGCTCTCCTTATGTTAGCCTATAATTTCTCTGCAGACTTAGTCAATGAGAATTTTTGTATATCCACAAATTCTATCATTAATTGTATGAAATAGTTTTCTCGTGCTATCGTGAGAACATTTGACGAGCATTATCTTAGAGAGCCAAATGAGGATGATATTCGTCGATTGAACATTATCAACACTCGTAGGGGTTTTTCCGGTATGTTCGGAAGCATTGACTGCATGTATTAGAGATGAAAAAATTGTCCCATCGCTTGGGCTGGCCAATATCAAAGTGGTCACAAAAAAGAGTCATCCATAGTCCTTCAAGCGGTTGCTTCTAAGGATTTATGGATATGACATGCTTATTTCGGGGCATCCAGTTGTAATAATGACATAAATGTATTGGAGGAGTCTAATTTATCGGATAGACTTATGGAAGGCGATGCCCCACCTTATAGTTATAAGATCAATAGAACCCAATACAATATGGGATACTACCTTACTGATGACATTTATCCTCCATGGGCTTGTTTCGTGAAAACCGTTCCGTCTCCTTTGTCACAAAAAGATGTACTTTTTCTCAATTCCAAGAAAAAGTTCGAAAGGACGTCGAGCGTGCATTTGGTGTGTTGCAATCTCGTTGGCACATTTTAAGAGATTCGGCACGCTTGTGGGATCAAGAAGATTTAAAGTACATCATGTTAGCGTGCATAATATTGCATAATATGATTGTTGAAAGCGAGCCTCCGGAACAATTAGAGTCAAGAGATTTTCCAATGACAGGTTCTGACTATTTTCCTCCGCCTCTTCCGGTCATTGAAAATTCTCTTCCAACAACATTTAGAGAAATACGTGTATCGTTTAAAAACAAAAAAACACACCAAAACCTTCAATAAGATCTAATCGAGCACATTTGGCAATTCCATGGTTCGAGAGTTTGAGTCCGACGATGTTCAAAGTCATGTTTTTTAATATGTAGCATTGATGTCATTTTTATTTTTTATTTGAAGTAATTTTTATTTTCAATTGATTTAATTTTTATTTTTACTTGATGCAATTTTTATTTTTAATTGATCTTTTATTTTATTAATTAATGAAATGAATATTTAATTTTATTTATTTAAATATATAATTTTTAGTTGTCAATTATTTAGTTTTGATTACAATTATAAATGTTAAGATCTATTTACAATTACATTCAAAACTGTTAGGAGGTCTTTAATAATTTCAATAACATTTAAAAAGTTAACCAACGGCAGTAAACTTGACCCGTCACTCCACACAAAACAACACTCCAAATTTAAGTTAAACAAACATCTTAAACCAATGCACGTTAAACATGCTCTTAGGAGAGAGAGGAGTTGCTTCAAGCTTCTGGTTCTAATACCGATAAGGTAAGAATCTGTATGAGCTCTGGAAAAGTATTAAATTTGGTATCATTCCTGTAAATTATACTACTTTGCTTGGTTGTCTATTTTAAATTTGAGTTTTAGTAATTGCGACCCAGTTAAGTTTATATATATGGATGGACGTATTTTGAAGGCTTTCATTTGCTATATATAGGCTAACAAACGTTGTCTTTAATCTCTTAAACTCCTTTTCTTTTTTGGATGTTCTTGCATGTCATGTGGCTGAGTGGGATAACATCTCAAGTATCAATTTAGTCCTATGAGAATTTGTTCTCTATAATTGTTTAAAACTGTGGCTTTGTTTATTGAATAAGTCAAAGAAATTCAGTCCAGCGTTACACTCATTTGCACCTGTCTTGGGTTTCTCAGAGTAGTATCTTCAAATGCATATTATTCCGTGAAAGTTGTCATTAATATCTAACAGTACCTCAGTTTGCATTTGCATTTGAATATAGAAATTCAGCAATTGAAGGCTTAAAGGTAAACCTATACTAACACATATGTGGATCTAATTGATGAGTGGATGAATTATACTATATAAAAAAATGCTTGGTTTATATTTTCTAAGTCAATACTTCTTATATTTGCATCTGACATTGAGAGCAACAGTTGCATACAAATCAATGAATCATAATGTTAGCAGCTGTAGTTTTTAAGTTGCAACAAATTGGTCTAGTTTGCTTGCAGCTGTTAAAAAAATAAACCAGAAAACGACGGAGCTTAAAAGCTGCGATCAGATAAGGCCTATAGAGAAGACAGTTACAACAGAAAACATTTAGTTGGGGGCTTGTTTTGGTTGCAGTTTTTTGAAGCAATAAAGCTGGTCTGAAAGCAGAGACTTAAAGCAAAAAAGCTGCAACCAGATAATAAAGAATTTACAACAAAAAATCCACAACTAAGGGTTTGATTGGTTGGAGTTTTAACGTAAATAAGCGGATTCACCAAAAAATTTACAGCTTTTAAGTAGAAAAGCCAATAAAGTTGAGTTTAAAAGCTGCAATCTGATAAGGGCTATATCTTAGTTTATGAAGCGGGAAAAATACATTTAATACAGTCGACTACCAACTGATAACATTTTGGGTAACAAAGTATCAACTTCTACAATTTGGGTACTAATCTACGCGTTTCGTTCTAGAATTTACATACTTAACAGTTTCGGTACTGATCTAAGCGTTTTGTTGTAGAATTTACATATTGAAAAAATGTTTAGGACCAAAATAAAATTTCAAACTAATTTGCATCCAGTTAAACTAACAGGATATCCAAATCAGAACAAAACACGCAGACTAATAGCCAAATTATGAAAGCTGGTAGGCTGGTAACCAAATTATTAACAGCTCAGTAGTTGATTGTACTAGATGCATTCTTTCCCGTTTATGTAGATGACAAAGAGAATGCTCCTTGAATCTTGAAACAAAAAGTGTTAAGCTCCAGTACTTGTCTGTTAGATGATTTTAAGTGTATATTATGTTTTTATTATTATCTATTTGATACAATTGTCTAATGATAATCACTACCTCAAGGAGTTGGCCGTTCTTAGATCACATCTTTCGGTTGCTCAAGCAACTGCAGAGGCAAGTGCCACGTCAGCACAATCTGCCCAACTTCAGTGCTTGACACTAGCAAAGGAACTTGATACGAAAAACAATTTGTGTTCATGAGATGCGTGTGAATAAGCTCACTGAGCAATTAGATCTTTTACAGAAAGATCTCGAAGCTAGGGAGTTCTCACAAAAGGAACTTAAAAATGAAGTTGTAAGGGTTGAGCATGATATGAAGCTTGCTATGTCAAACTCTGGAGCAAAGAACGATTGCAAGCTATGGAAAATATTAGATATTGTTTCGCCAAAAAACTTGGAAAAGATGAATAGAGTTATGATATTGAAGGATGAAGAAATAGCCAAGTTGCGCGATGAAATTAGGATTATCTCTGCTCACTGGGAGATCAAAACAAAGGAACTTGAATTACAGGTACGTACATTCTATCACTTGAAGTATCACTATCTGCTCTCTCTTTATTTATGACTTCTGGTATTGCTCAAGTATGTGTGTTTCTTGAAAGTGACCGAATTATCACTTTATTTGAGAGTAGTCAGTAGAGTACTATGCCAAGGGCAGTACCAAGTAGGAAAAGGATGATATGCAAAAAGCTGTTACAAAAATTCAAATTTGTGGCCAGTGGAGGTTGATTTATTTGGATGAAATGAGTCGACTTCGATTAAATTCAAATGTTGTGCTTTAAATTAGTTTCTGTACGAGTTTTTTGTATGTGTACCATTACTCGGTCAAGTATGCATATTTTGCTCCACTAGTCTACTTAATTAATTCTTTTTACACATGCCCACCAACTATATATATGTATGTATATATAATTATTATGTATATGAAAAATATATATAATTTTTTAACATACTTTTTGGTTCTTGGTAATAGTTGGAGAAGCATAGGAGAGCAGATCAGGAATTAAAGAAAAGAGTTTTGAAGTTGGAATTTTGTCTCCAAGAGGCTCGTGCTCAGACTAGAAAGCTCCAAGGGGTAATACTTTTTATTTATGCACGAGTAATGTTTTCATTGATTAACTAGATTCTAGAATATAGTGCATTTGAGCAACGTCTCATTCATCACTATATTCTAGTATGTATTAGTTTGCTTGTCCTGGACAGCAAGTTTTTAGTGTATTGATCGTATGATACAAGTTTTTTACCAAAAAATCACTTCATAGCTGAATTGGCAACGTAACTATATCTCATTGGTCATTACATATCTTTATCTTTCCCGGATTAAGAATCCCTTCCAACAAACTGTGGTGCACATACTCGAGATTAGTTTTTCTCTTCTTTGATTACCTCAAGGATTAAAACTATCAATAATATTATACTTATCAGTAAATAAATACTCTTTTCACTATAACAAACTTAAAGTCAAATCCTCAAGTTTACCAAATATACTCACTGCTAGCTTATGCGCAATCCACAAATGAGGCTTAAAAATTTGCTTAATCGCTTGCGTGCTTGCAGATGGGTGAGAGACGGGACATAGCTATAAAAGAACTCCAGGATCAGCTTGCTGCAAAGAATCCAAGTGGAGATGTAAATAGTGAAAATAAACAATTCTGGAAAAGTTCGGGGTTCCAAATCGCAATATCTATGTGGATGCTGGTTTTGGTCTTGTTTTCAAAATGCTAGACTTGGTCTTTTTGTATACTAGCCATAGAGTACTTAGGCTAGCCATAGAGTACATAGGAGAATGGTGCTTAATTCGAGTTAGATAAAGCTGTAGCTGCCATGTTTATCAAGTTTTTTTTTTTTTTTTGAAAGTTGCTATGTTTATCAAGTGTACCCCTCATTTAGTTGCGCTAACTTGGATAATGTAATTGGGCCATATTACTGAGATAGATAGTTTCTGGTCTTGAAAGTGCATGGAACCCTCTTTTGGTTCTTGTAACAGGGATAATGATTTTTATGTGTATAAAATTAACTTTTTGGTTGCCATTGGAATATGATAAGATCAGCTAACTAATATCTTGAGCAAAGCTCTATGATTCAAGTATGAGCGCAATAGATTTAAAATACACGTCAAACATGAGAGAAAATAGGTAAAGCTAATGATGGCCTTTTCAAATGGTTATTTTAAAGGATGAGTTTACACAAACTGTTATGTAGCTGACTTTTAACAGAGTGCTAAACTTGTACTATTAGTGTGGGTTTAGGCTTTAGAGAGTCTATACCGGTGCACAAAGAAATCACTTCGAATCGCAGGTTACTTCTTGATCTTTTGAAACATCAACGTTTACTTTGGTGAATGAAGGATTGTTCACTTCAAATTGGGTTAGTTACTGGCAAAACAAGATGATTTAAAAACCAAAACCCTTTATATCAATACCATTCAACCCAATATTACTTTTGACAAGTTCAGTTCAACTTTCACCCTCATAAACTATCAGCTGAATTTGTGAGACCAATGTTGCTTATTACAAGAACCAGAAACAAGCACAAACACCCTTCTTATACCAGTACCTGGAGTACTATAAGAACGAGACAAAAAAAGATGCAATTACTAGTATAGGGAAGCAAGCACGTCCAATAAGGAAGCAACAAGTCGCATTTGGGTCTCCTCATCTATTGTCACGAAGAGTGGTACGTGCACAAATAGCGATCTTATTCCGTTTTGCTCTGCAAACCGGAGCGAATGATAATATACGTAGTTACATACGAATCTACCGGCGTCATCTGAGGTCATCACGTCATAACCCATCTTTGCAAGGGCCTCGGTCATTGCCTCAACTGGAAGAGTAGTCTGCAATGGATTAAAATTTTATTATTCTATTTATATGATTAACAAGTATTTGGAAAGCCAGTAGTTCTCCCTAATATGAGCTGAAAAAATTTGACATTCTTTGGATTGTTAATGTGCTAACTTTGAAAGTCGATTTCTTCCTCCCGTCAATAAAAACCCAAGAGTACCGTCCATAAAAACCTAAGAAGTCAATGATCGAAAGACTAAATATCATTAAAGAAACTCCACAAACTGAAATTGAACTGCCGCCTTAAAGAATATGATTATTCCATAATAATGTGATAAGCAGAGTTTCCCCATCATAGATTGTACAATAACATCCGAAGCAGCTCGAAGCAATGCTATTATTCTCAAGCTACTATTAAAAACTTGTTTGGCAGATTTGTTTTTCGAAACAGTTTTTTAAGTCCCCCATTTCTTGAACAAACCAAGAAAATTAACTCCCAACTTTTTTAGCAAAATAAATAAATCGACCCCTAGAAGGTGAACCAGCGGATTCTACCCAAGTTCACAGAAGGGAAAACAGATAACATGAACTTATAAGCTCTACCCAAAGAATCCCCCTCTATATAACTGACTTCTACAAAAACTTGATGCCCAAGGTAGAAGAACATGGGCCTTGTTTGGTTAGAGCTTTAAGCTCAGCTTTTTGGTCTTCCTACTATGTGTGGTTAACAAGCTTAAAACTGAGCTTTTCTGCATTTTGGCATGAAAGTTAAAAGCTCTCTTGGATGCATCCAAATTTTCCTCCTCCAAATAAAATAAATTAACTTGCTTTATATCTGCAGTCAAACTTACCTCTCTTGTTCGCGAAATTCCGCCATCTGCAGGAATAATGGGAATTTTCTGTAGCAATAAGAAAATATTTGGAATTAAAAGTCCCAAAAAATAGATTTTGAACAGTTAGTAAGTAAATATCTTTAACAATTGTATCCAACCTGAGGCTTCCATCCCAATTCGTCGGGGCATCGAAAAGTAGCTTCATTAAAAGCTTGTTTCTCTATAGCAAACCTCATTGCACCACTATTAACTCCAAAGTGCAGCTACAAATGTCGTCAAAAGAGAAAGTATTGCAAATAATGTTTGACAATTAGTACTTGTACTAGTATTATCAGTTAGAACCAGCATAAGAATTATCCCTCCGTCCTAATCTATTTTAGAATGTTACATTTGTTTGGTAACTTCCCCAAAATAGCAAATTAAAATGTAAAGACTCTTCATTGTTGCCCATATTCACTATAAGAGAAAAGAAAAAACTAGGCGCAAACTGGGAAATTTGATCAAATTCAATGTAATAATGACGTCCACTTAAAAATATTGTGCTACCTACAAGTGTTCAAAAACATCGAAAGAAGAAAGTGGCTGAAACTGCTAAAGCCCAGTTTCAGATATTCTTTCTGTTTTTAAATGAAATGTGATATGTTCTTATAAACAAAGGATAATTATTTGGGGAGTATTAGAGTCATGTAGGAAACACGATGCAGGAAACGCCGCAGGACTGATGTGAATGCACACTTTGATTGAATTTATGATATGCTGATGCAGGTTAATTATTTCTCAATTAGTTAAAGAATACATAGCAGTATAGACTTATATCAATAATTACAAAAGAAGAGTTTAGGTTGACAGATGTAAAATGGTCTTGTGCATTACTAACTTATTTATGACAATCGATACGCGACGTCACACATCAAGATTTGGTTTCACTGCAACTTTAAGAAAACAAGCTGGCTTATTAGAAGAATAGGAGAAAGTAAGCAAGGTAGAAACTGGTCGTCAAATCTTTACATAATTACCTATCGACAACATCATTATGTCACACATTAAGATTTTGTTTGATTGCAGTTTTAAACAAACAAGTTACCTTATTCGACGATAAGAAAACAATTACTTCCATCCAACTTAAACTTCATAGCTATTTCAGGCTATAATTCCTAACGGCATCATTTATCTTGGCCAACCAAATGCTATACAACATAGAAGCAAAAAAGGAAGCTTCAAGTCCTTTTCCCTGACAAACGAAGCTCAACGGGTAGCGTGCTGCCATGTGAAATGGTCTTTGTTGTGAATAACTAACAATTTTTTACCATGTAAAAAGAGCACACATTAAAGGACTTAATTGTCTGCAACTCTAAGCAAACAAACTGGCTTATTTAAAAGAGAATAGACAGGTTAAAAGCACCTTCTAAGTTGGTCAGCCATATGCAATTTTCTATTTTTATTTGTCTGGAAACTCTAAAAATCCAACTTATTTGCTAAAAAGGATACAAACAAACAAAAGCATAACATCCTACATCAAACAAACATCCCCCCCCCCCCCAAAAAAAAAAAAAAAAACACTAACCCAAACAACTCTCGTGGAATCTGATGATTTTGGATCTTTTGAGCCAAGAGTGGATTGCAACATTTGATATAATGGCACAACAGCTCCTTGTCCAGCTGTCTCGAGAATGCAACAATTTCCAAGAGTTAGCCCTTTTGGCAAACCAATTTTGTCCATATACTCTTTTAAATTACAAACAATAGTTTGGGTCGGGTTCTCAGAGACTCCATGGAACTTTCCAAAGCCTGTCACATGGACAGTCACAGGAGAAGGCCCCTCAGATCCCATTTAATAAATTCCTGTTTTTCGATTAATTGGAGAGGACATCAAATTTCAACCTTTTTTAGTCAATCCTGCATTAAGATTAAAATAACAATTTAAGAAATAGTAAAAAGTAAGGATAATTAAGACTGTTTAAAGGTGGCTTGTTTGAGACTAGAAAAAAGTTGGGTGTATCTAGCTCAGAACTTTAATCTTTCCATGCAGCGGTCAAGTATTGAGCTTGCGTAACCAAATTAAGTACAATATGCAGTTAGAATGAACTAAGCTGAGCTTCAAAGCTAAAAGCAAACGAGCGCGGAATAAGAAACAGAAGGATGTTAGAGATTGCAACTGTGCATGCACTTAGAAAGGACTGGAGGAAAAAAACCACATCCATAACAAATGTGTAAGAATCAATCTTATTCAAATACTGAGGGCCGGAAGTTTTGCCCCTACATTAAGTACCAATTAATTCACTATAAAGAAAAAAAAACCCTTATTTTATCACCGATTTCTAAGACAAACAAAATGAAGCGTCATCTAGTCAGCTTTTTTAATGTTTTTCCAAAAATGGACAAGAATCAAAAGTGAGATGAAAGTGAAAATGGACAAGAATCAATAAGCTGAAGACCGAAAACTTTTTCCAAAAAATATGTTTTTTTTAATGTTTGACCATGTATTTTCACTAAAATATGTTTGAAACGATGATTTGACACCTTTCAGTTGTTTATTTCACTTAATTTAGTAGTTTATGTATATTTTGACACCCCATAAACCATTCCTGGGTTTGCCAAACAATATTAGAAAACTGATCATACACTAAATAAAATCAAACCTAATATAAGCGATAAAACATCCTAATAAAAAAAATCTTACTGTTTTTGTAAACGCCAAATTTACAAAAAAAAAGAAAGAAAGAAAGGGAAAACTAGACAAATTAACATACAAATATAAAAGAGCTGGTAATCATAAACTAAGTAAGAGAAAGGGAAATGAATAGTGATGAGAACCTTAAAAATGAAAAAGACGAAGAATTGGATTGAAATTTGATTGATTTACCTGAAAAACAAAAAAAAAGGGTGATAAAAGAGGAGATGGAGAGAGAATGGGCCAACTACCACTCTTATCTCTCTCTCTCTCTTTCTTTATGTAAACTGGTTTATTACTATTAGTATTATTATTACTATTAATATTACTATTACTATTATTAATTTATTATTGTAATGAATCTGATTTGAAGTGATTGAGATTACTTTAACTTGTTTAACATGTCACTATGATTTATGACTAGTAGTACTACATGAACTGTGGAAATGTGGAAAGGTCAAATCTCAATCATTATCGTATAGCATTTTCCAGATTGAAAATTAGTAAATTAGAAATTACTAGTACTTACTATTTCCTCCCCTCGTCGTCAAGCTTAGGCGTGGGCACGGGATGGATTGGGCGGATTGGTCGCAATCCTAACCCATCTCGTAAAATAAATAGCGGGACGGATTGGGGCGGATTAGTGAAATTCAAATCTCAACCCAACCCAACCCAACCCATTATAATTAAAACCCCAACCCAACTCAACCCAACCCATTATCAAGCGGGACGGATTGGGTGCGGGTTGTTTCTTAAATTTTTATTTTAGTCATTAATTTTTCATTTTTTCGCATAATTTACCTAAATATTTAAAAAAAAAAATCTTTCAAATAGAAATATAAACTAAAAGCCAACCAAAATACGTTTAGAATGTTCGGAACAAGTAACAAAGCTAAAACAAAACAAAACAAAACAAAACAAATTATTCTTCATCAACATAATCAAAATAAAGTTCAATAGCTAATTGAATCCACAAGTTCAATAGCTACAGATTTCGTAATAACTTTATATAACTTCATATTTGGCTATACTTCAATTACAAATAAAGTTTTTAAAAATAAATTAACCACTCATACTACCTAGACCCAGATTAAAAATTCCTTCTTTTTGTAAGTACGAGATAATACATTGAATTTATAAGACAGTATATCAATCGAATCATTAAGCTTAAGTTTGGACAATCAAAATATTTTTTGTCTATATATATAATTTTTCTTAAATCAATACTATTATAATATAGAAACTCTTATTAAAAAAAGATCTTGAGAAAATTTATATTTATATTTATATTTATATATATATATATATATATATATATATGCGGATTGAAACGGGTTGGGGTGGATTAACCCGCGGTTTGGAAATCCCAACCCTAACCCAACCCACGAATTTTTTTACGGATTGGGACGGGGCGGATTTAACTTTTTTTGACATCCAACCCGCCCCAATCCGCACGGATTGGGTTACGGGACGGGTTTGCGGATTTTTTACCCACACCTAGTCAAGCTCATGAAAAATGAAATTTTGACTTCTTTAATATTACTATCTAAATTGATAAAAAAAATATATATAGGTTTGGCTAATGAGTGTTCACATGGTATTGTTTAAAAATTGAATACATTTATATAATTGAGTTGTATTTAATACAAATATTAATTACATTTATATCATAATATTATAACATTATCATTTTATGTATTTGATTTAATTAATTAAGGAAATCCTATTAATGTATTATTATAATAAACAATTTTAAACAAATTCTGTTAAGATGCAATTCTATATATTATTAACCAATGCATTATGGTACTTGTTAGATTTTCCCATTTTTTAAAACCTAACCACATAGTTATATGCTTTAACTATGATATTATTATTTTTGGATTTTGGTCAAGTTTGAAAAATTTGTAAATAAAAGTTGTATTTATTTTCGTGTGTATTATTTTTTAATAAGAAGAGTAGTACTAAAAAATTTAAGAATTTTGATGATGTAATCACGATCGAATTTTTAGATCAAATGTCGATAGAATATACCGAAATTTTGCATAGCATTTAGGCAATTACACTCAGAAGAAACCAATTTCACTTCATTGTTTACATGTATTGTTTTTACTCTTTTTCATGTATTATAATATTCATGGTCCCGTAACTCTGTTCTAAACCTTGTGTGTCTATTATTTTCAAAATTTGATGTGGTGTGTGTCCGTGTCATGTTGGTCTGTGTTATATAGATAGTAATAACAAAAATAGATTACATACATTTATAATATTTATACTTTAATATTGTTATTTGTCAAATTATTTCTCATTCTATACCTATTTTGAAACTATTTTCCAATCTATACCTATTTTGTTTGTGTCATCGCTGTCTAGGAATAACTAGTAGATAGAGTATTACATCAATATTACATGACATAATAAGTTACGTTTGGAGTTAATTAATTATTGGTTCATAAAAATAAAATTATTTAATAATTTATCATACTATAAAATTTAATTAACCATTGATCAATTATTTCTAAAACTAATTAATAATTGGTCACCAAACTAATTACCTGATAAAAACAAAATTAAAAAAATAGAAAAAACTTAAAACAAATAAAAAATGGAAATAAATTCAGAAAATTTTTAAAAAATTTTAAAAAAAAACCGAAAATACCAAGAAAAGTTGAAAAAACCTTCCCCGAAAAAGTGGTATTTTTTTTTTAAAAAAAACATTAAATATCCAAAAAAAAAAATACAAAAAAAAAAAAAAATGTTCAAAAAAGTTGGGAAAACCCAAAAAATGGTATAAAAAACATCAAGAAAAATCTAAAAAATCCAAAATCACAAAAAAATGAAAAAACATTCAAAAAAACCGGGTATCCGAAAATAACCGGGAAAATGGTAAAAAAAAAAATTAAGAAAAATAAAAAAATCCAAAATCACAAATCACAAAAAAATAAAATAAAAGTTCGAAAGAGTCGGAAAAGGCCGGAATGTCCAAAAAATGTTAAAAACTTAAAATAACTTGCAATTGTTTTCAAATAACTCAAAATGACTTTAAAATGACATGTTTTTAAAAATAGTCTGAATTATTGTGACTCATTTTAAAAATAGTCTGAGTCATTTTTAAAACAGTCTGAGTCATTTTAATTAATTTGAAAAACAATCTGAGTCAAATTTAAGTCATTTGAAAAACAGTCTAAGTCATTTTTAGTAATTTTAAAAACAGTCGGAGTCATTTTTGAAAACAATTGCAAGTTATTTTAAGTTTTTTCATTTTTTGGTGATTTTGGGTATTTTTATTTTTTTGGTTTATTTATTTATTTTTACCATTTTTCGGGTTATTTTCGGGTTCCCGACTTTTTTGAACGTATTTTCATTTTTTTGTGGTTTTGGATTTTTTGGGCTTTTCTTGGGTTTTTTTTTTAATCATTTTTCGGGTTCCTGACTTTTTTTGAACATTTTTTCATTTTTTTTTGTGATTTTGGTTTTTTGGATTTTTATTGGATTTTTTTTTTATTATTTTATTATTTATCATTTTTCGGATTTTTTTTTTGTTCCCGACTTTTTTAAAGGTTTTTTCAACTTTTCTTGGTATTTTCGGATTTTTTTTTTAAAATTTTTCTGGTTTTTTTTTTTTTTTTTTTTTTTTGAGTTTTCCCTATTTTTTATTTTTTATTTATTTTTATTAGGTAATTAGTTGGGTGACCAATTCTTAATTAGTTTTAGAAATAATTAATCAATCCTTAATTGAATTTTATAGGTGAAGACAAATTCTTAAATAATTTTGTTTTTATAATTAACTCGAAAATGAACTTATTATGCCATGTAATATTGATGTAATACTCTATCTCTTAATCATTCATAGTCTGACATTGACAAAATAGCTATAGATTGAGAAATAGTTTAAGAATAGCTATAGATTGAAAAATAGTTTGACAAATAACAATATTGGTAGAAACATCCGAAATGCCAAATCTTTTATTCAAAATAATGTGTATATCCTCGCAAGGACAAATTACAGAAAAAACTTACTATTTTCTTTTGGTACATTCAAGTATTTTGTTGGTACATACAGCAAAAGGGTATTGTATTCCAATATGTTTAGTTTGGTCCAATTTATAAGTTCTTTAAGTTCATCTACCGGGTAATCCGTATGACACAATTCTCAATAGCACAACGCCCCAGCGACTACGACAACAACAGCAAGATATTTTAGTAAAAAAAGATAATGCAATACTTAAGTTTCTGTTAACATGCCCTAATCTGTATTATTTGGACTGATCTACCCGTTCCAGGTATACGGTATAACAATCATATAACATTGTTCAATAATCAGTCTTGTATATGCACGTATTGGATCATGAGATTCATCCAATACGTGCAACTTTTAAGCAAAAAAGGTAGACTTTGGGGGTGGAAATCAGAATATTGAGTTCATCCAAAGTAAAAGATAGCTTTTCAGAGCCAAAAAAACAAACTTTTACATAAGCCAACCAAATATATACTCTCGTTTACGCAAGAATATCAAAAGCTGAGCTGACAAGCTCCGACCAAACAAGGTTTTAATCACCAATAGTCCCCGCACGAACATGAACCGTCCTTAAAATGATGGAACCTATTAGCATCCCTTAATATAATCTCTCTCCCCGTGACCCTGGCTATCAATTTTATTGCCGAATGGCAATCCCCACATACTCGTAGATTCTTCATTACACGTATAGGCGATCCCCCGGGTATCTTCAGAAGCCCATAAGCGATAGCTAGTTTCTCACAATGATGATTTAAGCTATGCACTTTCTCTTCTTCGTCCACGTCATGTAATACGAAACTGCCATCTGGACAATACCCAGCTTCTTTTAACAAGCCACTTAAATGTTCCAATTTTTTTACAATAACGGAATGCTCAGGATGAGGTGTATTTTCACCCCCTGTGAACATATGGACTTGTTTATCCACTTCAATCCAGCTACACCCGGGTGACTTTTTCACATTACTCAACCTCATATCACGCCTCAGATCAGCCACGTCACCCCACCTACGTTTTGACGCGTATATGTTTGATAAAAGTATGAATGGACCCGCGTTTTTAGGCTCAAGGACTAAGAGCTTTTTGGCTGCAATTTCAGCCAAATCCATATTATTATGTTTTCTACACGCCCCCATCAATGAGCCCCAAATGATAGCATCTGGCTCGAAGGGCATCTTCATAATTATATCCATCGCCTCGTCCAAACGACCAGCACGGCCCAAAAGATCGACCACACAAGCGTAGTGTTCGGTTTGTGGGGTCACTTGGTACTTTATTTCCATGGAATCAAAAATTTCGAGCCCTTTTTCGACCTTGCCCGTGTAGCTACAAGCTGATAAAACGCCCACAAAAGTGATATCATCTGTTTTTATCCCTAAAGAGCACATTTCATCGAAAATTTCTAATGATTCGTCACCCAAACCGTGTTGTGCATAACCTGTAATAATGGAATTCCACATAACTATATCCTTAGGAGAAAACCTGTCAAAAACCAATTTCGCCTTAACGAGATCACCACACTTGATATACATAGTTATCAAGACCGAGGAAACGTACACGTCATCATCAAACTGGGATCTAAACAACTGGGCGTGAACTTGTCTACCATGGTATAAACACGCTAAGCTAGAACAAACAGACAACACACTAATCAAACATGGGAAATTCGTTCGGATTCCCTGTTTTTGCATTGAAGAAAACAAATTTAAAGCTTCTAATTCAAACCCTTTACGTTCATAAACCTTTATCAAAGCACTCCATGTCGCATCATCCTTTTCAGTCATTTTATCAAATATACTACGAGCTTTATGTACTTCACCGTTTTGGCCAAACCCGAGTATCATAGCATTGCAACACGCAAGTGAGTTCATTGGCATAGCGTTAAAAAGCTGTGAGGCCTCTTTCATTCGTCCACATTGGGTGTAACCCATTAGCATAGCTGTCCATGAGACCTCATTTTTCTCAGGCATTACCTCAAAGAGTTTCCTAGCAATGTCAACCTGTAAGCCAAACATTTTGTTATGGGTAAAAATATATGGAATTTGCAAAAAGTACGGAACTCGTATTGTTTTGATGGTCGTTCTTTTCTAAGGATTATGTTAGGCTGGAGTAAGGGTGGCCACCAAGGCCTGGACCTTTGTCAATTACATATTTGGTCCCTGTAGTTTGTATTGTGGGCTTGTTTACTTCCAGATTTTAAGCAAAATAATATGGAGTCCTTGAATTAAATCTAGGCTCATCCAGCTTAAAACTTTTGCTTTTGCAGCACAACAATCCAGTACTTCATCATGCAATTCAACTTTTACGAAAAAGAGCTGAGTTTCTAAGCTGCGCCTTTTTGTAGCGTTAATTCTGACTTTTAAAATGAGCTTGAAGCCCATAAACTTTGCAGGACGGGAATTTTTAGCCAATATTTGTATGAAATCGATCATTTTATATTGTTCGATTTTTTCTCTATAGCAAGCGTAATTGATTGCAGGTAAAAAAGTACAGTATGTTTTTTTACATGATAAGTTAGAGCCACAGTTTAAAGATGGACGACTCCCTTACACTCTGAAACTGTCACTCAGATAACAATTTACCAAAAGTAAAATTTATCGGTAGGGGTTATTAGGACATTCAATTATGTACATTATCTAACCTTTTTATTTTGCGCATAACCCGAAATCATAGAAGTCCAAGATATCACATTCCTACGTGGCATTTCGTCAAAAATCTCACGGGCCTCAACCACTCGACCCTCCCGACAATACCCACCAATCATGCTCGTCCTCGCAACAATATCCTTCATTGGCATCATATCAAAGATCCTCCGTCCCTCATCTATGCGACCGTCTTGAATCAACCCACCAAGCATAACTGTCCATGACACCACGTTCCTCTCGGGCATCTGCCAAAAGAGTGCCTCCGCCTTAGAAACCGATCCTTCCTCGACGTACCTAGTAGAGAATAATAAAATGATTAAAAATTTACTTCAACAACAGTTTGAGCCTTTTGTAGAAACTGTAACTTAACATGGTAGCTCAGTAAGTCATGATTATGATTTTTCACAATATACACTGCATCACCTCATTAAATTGTAATATTAGAAAACAAGAGAAAGGAAAAACTGGAACTAGGCCTCCCTTGAATTGGGGTGACTTTTAAACAGTGTTAGACTTGCATGTGACGGGGAGTGTACTCCCTCCATTCCATATTAAGTTCCCTCTTCGGCAATTCCCCCAAATTAGAATTACATTACAATATATGCAGGGGAGCGCAACTAGGTAATGACATGCTGAATCAATGTCCCACCATAATTTACAAAATCCAAAAATAGATTCCATTTCACCCAAGCTAATCCTTCTATCGGCCCTGTTTATATGTAACTACTTACCAAACTCGCCCTTGATTTTCAAATCTACATCTTAATATAGTCTTAATAAAACAACTGATCAAGATTTTAGTACTCCCGCCGTTTGAATTTAATAGCAATTTTAAGGATACGTGCAATTTTGGAATGTAAAATGTTTGTACTTGAAAAGTCCGAGTTACAAATTTCAGAAAGTTATTTGCACCGATACTTTAATTATACTATGAATGAACTTTAAAATTTTGTATATTTCATAATTTAAGGAGACAGATTTTACACTCTTAAATTGCAAGTATCCCCAAAAATCCTCAGGAGTAGAACATAGTATAATAATTAGTACTCTCTCCGTCACTAAATAATTGTACCTTACGAAACTACATGCAACTTTTACTAGCAAAAAAATCTCGTATCTAAGTTGCCGAAATCAAAATATTCAAAATATAGTCACATAGTATAAACATTAAACTATATGATCAACTTTTGAAAATTTCAATTTCGACACGTTAGATATGAGATTTTTTCTAGTCAAAGTTGCACGTAGTTTTGTAAGACAATTATTTAGAGACGGATGGAGTATTGGTTTTACCAAAAAGCAAGATGGGCAGTTAGAATACATGCAATTTTGGAATGTACTGTAAAATGTTTGTACTTCAAAGTCCGAGTTACAAATTTCAAAAAGTTATTCGCACCGATGCTTTAATTATAGGGAAAAAATACATTTACTACACCAAACTATACTGCTGTTAACGATTTGAGTACCCACCTTTCAAATTTTCCAATTTAGGTACCACACTATAATAACTTTCCAATTTAGGTATCACCGTCTAAATAAATCACGGAATCATGTCACGTGACATTTGACAAACATTAATTTGAGAGGCTAATTTGACAATTTTACACAAAAATATGTCATTCTAGAAAAAAAATTCCCCCAATTTCACAAAAAAAAAATTAGCATATAATCCAAATTTTTGTTATGTGTGAAATTGGGGGAAACGCTTTTATAGGATGACATATTTTTGTGCAAAATTGTCAAATTAGCCTCTCAAATTAATGTTTGTTAAATGTCACGTTACATGATTCCGTGATTTATTTAGACGGTGGTACCTAAATTGGAAATTTATTATAGTGTGCTATCTAAATTGGAAAATTTGAAAGGTGGGTACCCAAATCGTTAAAAGCAGATAGTTTGATGTACTAAACCTATAAAACCCCTATAATTATATGAATGAACTTTTAAAATTCGTATATTTGATAATTTAAGGACGTAACCCCATCAATACTCAGGAGTAGAACAGAGTATAATAATTAAATATTATCTTGTATACATTACCCTCTAACCATGGATGTCCAAGAAATGACGTTTTTTTGGGGTATAGTGTCGAAGACTTTTCGAGCATGTTCAACCATTCGGTTCTTAACAAGTCCTGAAACAAGGCCGTTGAACGACACAATGTTTCTTTCAGGCATTACATCAAACAGCTTGAGTGCTACATTTGGTTGTTTGTTTTGGAAATAAGCTGCGATAATTGAGTTCCAAGACGTTACGTCTTTGTATATAATTTCATCAAACACCTTTCGGGCATCATCGATTTGGCCTAGGCGGCCATAGTATGCTATTTTGGAATTAGAGGAGATTGGTGCGTTTGAGATGTTGGTTTGAGTTATTATTGAGCGAATATGCATACGGATTGAAGGGGGGCATGTTTGGTGGCAGCTTTTTAGCATATAAATTGCTGGGTTTTTTTATATTTAAGAATTGAGGAAAATGGATTTTGAGTCCTTTTTAACTACACTGTAGGGAGTACATCTGTTTCCAAGAAATATAGGCCTACCGCTAAAATACACGCGGGAAAAAAAATCTGAAAATATGGGGTTTCTGATACCGTATTTTGACACGTGCCTTATATTTTTTATATTCACTATTTGAACACTTCGAGTCAGATCAGTTGGACAAGTATTGTTTTCGAGATGTATAATGACATGTTTTCGAAATTATGGTAAAATTTAAAAATTCAAAACATGTCATTATACATCTCAGGAAAAAAAAAACAAGACGCATATTTGTGTTCCCGTCGTGAAATCGTGGAGATTTGCATTAACCAAATCTTGATTTGGAGCGTTTTTACGAAAAAGTGTCTAGTTGAGTGTTTTTCATGATATTCATATATACTGCCCCTATATATATATATATATATATATATATATATATATATATATATATAAGGGATGGAACAATTGGAGTAGGAGGGATTCTAAAAAAATGAATATGCTGATATGATAGTGGTTTTATGTGGATTTTCAAAAGGAACATCTGCCATTGAAGCTGAATTACAGGTCTTAAAACTTGATTTACAAATATGTTACCAACCGAAAGTGGATGAGATAATGCTTGAAGTAGACTCAAAAATACTGGTAAACTGATATAAGAAGAAAGAAAATACACCATTAATGTTTCTCAATATTTGAGAGAACATTCTTGATCTAGCTGACTCGGTAGTAATGGCTTTTTCCCATATTTGGATAGAGCAAAATTCTGTTACGGATAAAATAGCTGCTGAAAGAGCAAATGAGATTTTCTATTATATATATATATATATAGAAGGGATGGAACAATTGGAGTAGGAGGGATTCTAAAAAATGAATATGGTGATATGATAGTGGTTTTATGTGGATTTTCAAAAGGAACATCTGCCATTGAAGCTGAATTACAGGGCTTAAAACTTGATTTACAAATCTGTTACCAACCGGAAGTGGATGAGATAATGCTTGAAGTAGACTCAAAAATACTGGTAAACTGATATAAGAAGAAAGAAAATGCACCATTAATGTTTCTCAATATTTGAGAGAACATTCTTGATCTAGCTGACTCGGTAGTAATGGCTTTTTCCCATATTTGGATAGAGCAAAATTCTGTTACGGATAAAATAGCTGCTGAAAGAGCAAATGATATTTTCTATTATATATATATATATATATATATATATAGAAGGGATAGAACAATTGGAGTAGGAGGGATTCTAAAAAATGAATATGGTGATATGATAGTGGTTTTATGTGGATTTTCAAAAGGAACATCTGCCATTGAAGCTGAATTACAGGGCTTAAAACTTGATTTACAAATCTGTTACCAACCGGAAGTGGATGAGATAATGCTTGAAATAGACTCAAAAATACTGGTAAACTGATATAAGAAGAAAGAAAATGCACCATTAATGTTTCTCAATATTTGAGAGAACATTCTTGATCTAGCTGACTCGATAGTAATGGCTTTTTCCCATATTTGGATAGAGCAAAATTCTGTTACGGATAAAATAGCTGCTGAAAGAGCAAATGAGATTTTCTATTATGATAATGAACTTTCAAAAAGAGGATATGGTGTTTTCTGTCTAGATCGTGAAGGTTTAATTACTTTCAGAATAAGATAAAATAACCATTATGCGGCACCAAGGTTTAAATTTACCATGATTCTTAGCTCTTTGAAATCTAGCTTTTCTCTACCGCTGTTATGATTCTTTTAGTCTGTTTGGTTAGACTTAAATGTGTACTTAAAATTCTTTTCTAGCTTTCTTATGTTTCTCCATATGAGCAACATTATAAGTCGTGATTGTAATGATTGTTTTGTAACACTGGGTAAGGTCCCAAATTTGTTAATAAATCTAGGATACTGTCCATTTGCTTAAAATAAAATAAATAAAATAAAATATATATATAGGGGGAATGATCTCTCTCTCTATATATATATATACACGAGTAAAAATTACTCACGCGTTGTGTGTGAGACGCGTAATGACATAAATCTCGTACTATATTTTATTTTGAACATAATATTCAGATTTGATATCATTTATTATAGTTATGCATGTTAAAACGAATTGTTAATTAATTTAGGCTACATCCGTAATTAGTAAAATATAGTGAATACAAATTGTTGATTAATTAGATTATGTATATTTGTAATTATTAAAACGTATTTTTGAAAAAATTGGAAAAAATTGAACAGTCTCATTTTTATTGAGTTGGTTATTATAATAGAATGATATACGATAAATGATAACTCACACCTAAATCTACACTAACTCTCAAATCTCACTATTTTCAAAATAATAATTAAGATCGAGAATTTAAATTAACTCACATAATCTCACAACATCAAATAATACGTTATTCTAGCCGAGTACTAACTTGCATTAACTTGCATTATTATTTATTTGATACAGAACTATTATTATATATAGTTGGTAGTGTGTTCTAATTTTGTTAAAGACCGGTGGCTTGTAACTGTTGTTAGGATATCTGAAGGCAGGTAGGTTATAAATGATCAATCGTTAGCAAAACATAATAATACCGGTTTTAGAATCCGTAGGAATTCTGAAGGTGCGGCTATAGAGACCAGGGAGAAAAAATGGCGGAGTGGTTATTTGAATGATTATTACTAGCATAAAGACATTTGAAATACCTAAAAGGGCAAAGTGAAATCTCCCTTTGAAGTTGAGATTTTCAGTTTGAAATCTTCCTTTGAAAAGGAGATATTATCTGTCAGGTCGTTTGAAACGGAGTTGTTACTTATAAAAAAAAAAGTCTGACTACTACCAGCCAATGGGAGACGAGGAGACGAGGACGACCGGTGAACAATGCAACACAAATGCAAAGAAAAATTAGAGACAAATGAGGGTTCGCGTTTAAGATAACAGGTTACAATACTGAACTTTTCCTCTCCGAAAACACAAGAAAAGACCACATCATCCATTATAGTATAGTGAAAAAACGAAGCTTCTCCCCGTAATGTTATTAACTCATTGTAAGGCTTTAACATCAAATATTCTCACATTCAGATCAGACTCTTTTACATCAAATATTCTTACATTCAAACTCTACATTGTATGAAGGTATTGACAGCTCACCTGTATTAATTCCTAGATACTCGTAAAACCCCAAAACAATATTGCATAAACCAATAAAATGCAACTATAAGAAGCAAGTACACACTAATTTCACCCAAAAAAAAAACCAGTACACACGGTATGATCATATTATTCCAATTTATTAGCTTCATGCAAGTGAGATGGGCTTGTAGTGTTTTATTTTAGTGCTGAGCAGAATTTATTGCCTCATCACTCTATTTGAGCTCAGTACGAAGTTCTCTTCCCCAGCAATGGTGGAATTTAATCTACCTGAAGCCCATCCATTGTTAACAACACGTGGGCCGCCAGTAACACGTGTGCCTTCAATTTGATCCTCATGTTCCGGGAGTCCTTTTGCCTTTCTCTCTTTCCTTAATTTTCTCTCCTCGTCTCTTTCCTTTCTCAACCATTGCTCTACCGTTCTCTGAAGAAAAAAAAGGCACACATGGCATACATTTAAGTGAGTAATAGATAATCTACAAAAAAAACTTGAGCAGAAGTATTCAAAATACATGATTAACAAACAGAAGATTTGTCTATTGTTGTTATATTCTCAAAACAGAATCGTTAACGTTTTGTTTTCTTTCATTCTTTGAACTGCTATTTTAGCTTTGGCAATCAATGACTTAACTTTTGGAAACAGCAGTATTTCCAGTTCATACAACAAAGCCAATGCAAGATCTTTTTCAACATGTTTCAATTAATGTGTTTTTGAATTGAATCGTAGCGGCCACTAGTGTTTTCATATTCAGAATCATAAAGCGAGCTCTAAAATCTAAGCCAGAAAAACTACGCCAAAGAAAAAAAATACTACAAGAGGAAAGATCAGATGTGGAGCAGAACCTTTTTTGGTCTCATTAATAGACAAAATTTCAGTATACATACTAACAAAGGATTAAAAGTCTGCTAATTGACTGCAATTAAGTCAACGTTCCCAAAAACTTATAAGCTTACCATCAGCGACAAATTACTCATCTTCTTAACTTCATCCATGGGCAAAGATAGTTGCAATTTTCCATGTGCAACGTAAACCTACAAGCAGCCAAATTTTAGAGAACTTCAATTCAATATAAATCTTGTAGATGTTTTAGACTATAAAATATGAGCAAAAAAAGGTGGGAGTACATACAATATGAGTTGGCCAATTTTCAAGGCCATCAAATATATGTGTAGCATATATAATTGTTGCGCCTCGTTCATCACATTCCTTGGCAAGAAACTTTAGTAGGTCAGCCCTTGCCAGCACATCAAGATCAACTGTGATCTCATCGAGAAGAAGAACCTGAAAATCAACTACCTCGTTAATTTAGGGCTAAAGTTTCTAATTTCTATGTTTTATAACCATAACATAATAACTTATTATTGAGGTGAAAGGTGATTCGTATCAGCATTATAGTTGTACATGGTGAAAATAGAAGTGAAATGTGATTAAGTGAACTAGAAATGTGACAAAATCACAGTTTTTTAACAAATGACAAGTTCTTTGACTAATTTTTTTGCTAGAAAGACCTGATTGGGATACCTTATATGGCCTTAAGAGACCCATACAGATCTGCACTCGTCTTCTCTGACCATCGGATACTTTGTGCAACCTCCATGACAAATCAATGTCTAACACCTAACAACAAATAGTTCAAACCAAAAACATATCAGATATACTCATTTTGAGTACAAAGGGCACAGTACAAATTGAGATTCATAACATCTCTGCAAAACTTTAGAAGACGTAGATCTTGTGATTAACCTTAATAAGTTCATCTCTTCTTTGTGGGTCTATTCCAGCAACCCCATAAATCATCTTCTCAGCAGAAACATCCATTTGTATAGGAACCTCAAATCCAGCAAAGGCAACCTCTCTCCTCCACTGCAAAAAAAGAGATTTTGTTCATGTTCGACTGCTGTTATAGCCCTTGGTAACATCAATAAGTATCATCATTACAACAGATCAGAATGACCTTATGAGGATTGGGCAGAAAACATTTGGGTGGGTAGATATTGGGCAGACAAATACTCCAGCCTCATTCGATATACTAGTATCATCATTAGGGAATTAAGGGTTTGGTGATGAGCATTTTGTTATGTTTCCTTTCATATTGGCTTTTGTGGCTTTTCTAGTACTATTGGAAGTGTCATGAGTTACATTATATAATATGGTTGTCTATGCATTAAATTTCAGTTGTTTCAACTAAAGGCAGTAACAGATCTCAGATTGCTTGGCAGATTCACACAAAGAGTAAAGGCCTTGTTTCGAAGCACATTTTAAGCCGGTTTTAATGCTAAATATAAATATATTCTTCTAGCTGAACAAAAAATCTAGCTTTTCGGTCATAAAAAATCAGTTTAAGCAAATAAACTGCTAAAGACCAAACACACCCTGAACATTCTACAAAAACTAAACATACCTCTCCTCCTAAGTAAGAAAGATCACCGGAAGATGTCAGGGCGGTATCATGAAACGCCGACCTCCCAAGTACCCGGACCATGTGGGGCTCAACCATGTGTTTACCTCCCAATATTTTCAATATCGTTGTTTTCCCTAAATGTTCACAAAAAAAAGGTACCGAGTTTCAACTTTTTAATTACATCTTACCAAATTAAATAGAAATCCAAATATGATCGACATTGAGATAATTAAAGATTCATATGGTTGGTTACCTAAATACTTAACAAATAACAAACCATTGCACTACTACACGCAATCTAAGTTTGGCGCACTATCCTGTCCAACTTATGGTCTATGTTAGAAATAGGTGTTGGATTTTAGAGTATATATATAATTTAGAGAGAGAATAGTATTTAGTAGCAATGTTGAGCACACTCAAATGAGTTGTGACTCCATCAATTTATAGGACAAAAGTACATTAAATGTTATAACTCCCAAGTACTAACTTTTTAACTTAGTTCTTACTTAGGGTTACAAGCTTCTAGCAACTTGTAACACAAACTAGAATATTCTGATACATTAAACAATTATGTAGATTATTCTATTATCCAACAGAGTGTGCTCAACATTTCTACTAAATACTATTCTCTCTCTAAATTATATATATACTCAAAAATCCAACATGGTATCAAAGCAGTTCGATCCAACTTGTTAGAGTCTACAAATTTCCGCTTTGTTGGCGGGCGGCACTTGCCGTCCGCCCACTATATTACTCTCTTGTCCACAGCCTTAATTGCTGTTTCCTCCCCTTTATGCATCCTTTATTGCTGCATTCTCCCTAATTTTGGGCAGCCTTCATTGCTGCAGTTTTAAAATTCATTTGCGGTCTTCATTGCTGCTAAGTTTTCCTCTCGTTGCAGCCTTAATTGCTGCTGTTTTACCCCTAATTTTGTGGCCTTAATTGCTGCATTTTTTATCCTTGGTTAGCGGCTTTAATTGCTGCTGTTTTTTCATCTTATTTGCGGCCTTAATAGCGGCTCTTTATCTCTCCTATTACAGCCTTCATTGCTGTTATTTATCTCCTTCTCGAGCAAGCCTTCATTGCTGCTGTTTTTCCTTATATAATAATAGCCTTCATTGCTGGTATTCTGCATTTATTTGCTGCCTTCATCGCTGCTGTTTCTGTTAATCATTTGTGGCCTTTATTGCCTAACAACCATCCACCAAGTCTAACTTTATCGCAACCCAACAGAGTCGAGCAATAAACTCGTGATCGGGTTGAGTTCAGTTTGGAAGAGATGGAAAAAACTAAGACTTCTGGAATCATTGGAGTAACTGGCGCATGCTCTCTTGCAACATCAGGATCGGGATTCAAAGTAGAAGACTTGATTTAGCATTAAAATGTTTCAAAGACTAACCTCCAAGCTGGAAATTCCAGCTTTAGGGGGGTGTTGGATAATATAATAATCTACAGTTTAATGTATCAGAATATTCTAGTTTGTGTTACAAGTTGCTAGAAGCTTGTAACACTAAGTAAGAACTAAGTTAAGAAGTTAGTAGTTGAGAGTTGTAACATTTAATGTACTTTTGTCCTATAAATTGATGGAGTCAACTCATTTGAGTGTGCTAAACATTGCTACTTAAACAATTATGTAGATTATTCTATTATCCAACAATAGGATTAACCACAGAGATGATCACTATAGTTTCAAGCAAGCAAGATTCCATTTTGTCACAGTATTTTCAGTGCGATAACAGTGGTTTACTACCTATTATGGTATCATTATTAGGCCCTATTATGAACTCAAAGTCGACTTCAAAATCATATGAATTGACTATTTCTGTTTTCATTTTTGAATATAGTCTATTTATATTATCCCTTAGTCTAAAATTACTTGAAGGTTTGACAAAGTCAAACTTTCTCAAGACCTCAATTTCAGATAGTATAGATTTTTTTTTCTCGATTTTTTTTCTTCTCAATTATATCATTTGTAATGAAATAAATTAATTGTTACCCTTCATTTGACATTTCAAAGTATGTTTGAAAATATAATAATTGTGTTTCTAGAAAAGTGCCAAACCTCCAAGTAGTATAAGACGCGAGAGAGTAAGTTCGATAAATTGTAAGAATTAAAACATAACGATGGTTTCCATATTTTGATCAATAACTTGAACAGATATTATACTGTTAATCCCAACTTCCATCGGTAACAATTCAACAGTAAAGGTCCAGTGACACATTTGATCTTGACATCAGAGGAAAATCGTCCTAATGGATGAAACTGGTATAGAATATCTAAATTATCATTTTTTTAAAACCTTATTATGTGAACATTATCTCATAATATAATCAATGGAACGGCTGCTTATAAGAAAAACAACAAAGGAAAAGATCATTTCCATGTGACCAAATCTGTAACTAATTCTAATTTTTTGGGACTGTTAGTATGGGTTTCAAATTTAAACCCCAATGAGAGCATTTTATGAAATGGTATCGCATTACGGTCCGTTTGACAACATATTATTTGGTCAAAAAATCAGATTTAAAAAATATGTTTAAAAAATCCAACCAAAACCCAGTTTTTTAATTTTTTATAGCCTTTTTAGGCTAAAAATCTGCTTTTCAAAAGCTGAATAATCTGAATGTCCATTTAAATCCAAATATCAGCTAAAAAATTATGTTGACAAAAGGACTCAATACAACAGAAAATGATTTGAATGAGAAGAAGTGTGTGTGTGAAATATATGTAAAGCTTGCATTGGTAGAAATAATGAAATAAGAAGAAGGAAAAGGAATGATGGGAGAAATAAAAAGCAAATACCGGCGCCATTAGAACCGACGAGGAGGCAGCGGTGGGAAGAGGAGAGAGAGAGAGAGAATCCTTGAATAAGAGGCTTCGACCCGGGTGGTGGATGTCCGTCTATTCCTGGATATGTAAAACTCAAATCCGATATCGATATCGTTGTTGTTTCCGAATCCTCTTCCCTTTTCACTCCCATTCTTCTTTCTTCTCTTCTTTACACACACTCACAAAACCATACAATACTCCTATATATTATATACACACACACAGAGAGAGAGAAAGATAGAGAGAGAGAGAGTATGTATGTGTATGTGTGCAGGATCTATATTTAAAAGATGTTTGAACGGAGCTTGAGGGGAAGGCGTGGCAAAGCGTTCGTCACTTGTTTGGAAACTTATTTCGATCTTTAATAATCACTATGCTTCTCCTTTCAAATAAAATTAAAATGACTATGCTTCTACCGACCTTTAGAACCAATCATCTTGCGCCACGTCACATAAATTGCACAATTATCACTTCTATTGCCCATTGCTGGACACAATTCACATATTTGCGCTGACCGACACCGCCTATTCATAACTTCGTTTTTTCATCAATTTACATCACGTTAATAAATTCATTCAACTCTTAATTTATCTGTTTGACGACAACCATTAGTTATAAATTGATGGGTAGTTAAATAGAGTTTGATGTCTAGACTATTAGCGGGTGTCAGTTTCCTAACTAACGATAACACGATGATGAACATGGCCATTATTTTAGTTTTTTATATTATTTGTTTATTATTATAACTATTAGTTTAGTTATACTTTATGGTGGACCTCTTTGATATTTGATATTATTGTGTATATTTGTTTTAAGCATAAATTAATAAAAACATACTATTTTTGAAACTAAATTAATAAAAATATATCTAAAAATCCATACCCTAATTTGTATATTTGCATACACTTGTTTCAAAAGTTCGTACACTTATTTTAAAAGTTGATACACTAATTTGTATATTTTCATACGTTTATTTCAAAATTTCATACCCTAGTTTCAAAATTTCAGTCCACCTTTATTTTCAAAGTTTATACCCCAATTTACAGAATTTATATCGTTACTTACATAATTCATATCCATAATTTTCAACTCCATATACTTAATTCACGGAATTTATACACTTATTTTTCAAGTTTATACACTAGTTAATAAATACAACTCTTACCCTCATCCGATCTCGAATTACCACGTTGTCGTCGTCTGCCTCACATTCGACATCAATCTCGAGTTTTCGAGTTCACTCTACACATTCGCCGTCTATTTCGACGAATATCTCCGTCTCATTTTCCACCGAAGAGAGAGATCGAAAAAATAGAGGGAGGAGGAGAAAAAGATCGGAAAAACAGAAAAGAATGATGAGAGATATCAAAAATAGAGAGAAATGATGAGAGATCGGAAGAGCAAGAAGGAAGAGAAAGAGAGATCGGAAGGAAATAGGAATGATGAGAGATCGGAAAGAGAGAGAAAGAGAAAAAGAGAGATCGGAGGGAGGAAAAAGGAGTAGGAGAGAGATTGGAGGGAGAAAGAAGGAGGACATAGCGAGGAAAAATAGATGCATGGATGAATGGATTTTTTTCTTATTAATTATTAATTAAATGTATATTTTTGATAATGTAATTTTTGAATGTATGTTTGTTTTAATGTTTGCTTGGAACTACTATTAAGTTCCCCAACTTTAATAGGTTTTATAAAAGAGGGTTAAAGCTTGCTTCTCTCTCTTTAGAGATGGTGTTTTTCTTTTTCTCTTTCAGCCTCGTGATTTATATCATTTTCTCCCTATTTCTTATGGCGAATACTAACGTATTCATCATTTGTTAAGAACATGTCGTTCTTCGGTTAAGTTTTGGAGACCTAAATCTTATTTTTCTCACCCTTTCTCCAAATATTAAAAAAAGAAAAGAAATTATCATGAGTGAATCATTTTTTATTGTGGTCATTTTTTTTACGCTACATGCCCGATCACTTTTGATTTATTACATCAAATATTTGATTCTTATGGTTGTGCGGATGAAATGATCGCATCAATAATAAAAAACCAAGTGTTGTTAGAGTTTCGATCCGTTCAAGAAGTTGTTCATTTAAAAAATTGTATGGATGGACGAAATATATATGACAATTGTTGTCATATGCTTGTTCGGTATTATGATATGATTATGGGCTATATTTAGATGATTGCGCTTCCGATGATAAAGATGATGGAATTAATTTAAAACCAAGAGAAAAAGATCCAGTCGAGGCCGAAACCCTGACCCGAACATGTCAAGCCGAAATATTTATGGAACCCACGGAAGAATAAATTAGGGTTTTGATTATTAATATTTTTGAATAAATTGGTTGTGACCCGATTACTTTAGTGGATATTTTAAATCGAATCGGGAATCACTTCAAAGTGGATTTCAACCATGGGGAGTCTGAAGTGGATATTGAGCTCGTTAAAGAATATTTAGATAGTTTAAGCGACGACGAGAATGAATCTGAAAACATGGATTCAGATTCAGAGTTAGAAAACGAGGCCATGGTTGATGAGGAGCATCCTACGACTAATCAATCATTACCTGCTAAGGTGATAAACCTAAATTATGAGGTATATTTGGAAAATCTATTTTGCGATAAACCTATTAGCAATTATATTGATCCATATGTGGTTGGTTTGTTTGATATAATTTTTTATGGTAGCGATAATTATATAAATCCTATTGTGACAGTCAGAGGAAAAGGAAATCTGAATGGATTTTTACAAGAAATTAAGTCCTCTAATAAATTATTGAGACCATGGGAGTATAAAAGATTAAACACTGATGAATTTTATATTAAGTCTATGGTTTTTGACGAAGTACCAGAGGAGTTTTGGTTTATAACAATAGTTACCATGTTGGTGAAAGTGAGAAAATAATGTTATTTGATGGATGGTATGATTTGTTTGGACAGCCATGTGATCGTGGTAAATTAGATAAAACAATATTGATGTGTTAGTATTTTTCCGGATAATCCTTATTGAGTTAGTTAGAATTGGGATTGAAAATAATATAAAGTTCGTTGGTTCATTGGGTGACTATCACATGTATAAACAAAATATGGTGACTTTATCGGGTTTTAAATTTGTTCGTTTCGGTATTTGCGAAGAAAAATATGGGTATGCATTAATATTTTGTGCAAGAATTGAATGGAAATCGGCTATGTATGGAGATTAACTTTTCCGTAATCTTTTAGATGAGGTTGAAGGATGTAAGTCCGTATATTTTAATTGTTGGGTTAATATTGTGGCGTGTTCTTATGGCGAAGAGGCAAGTATTGCTAAATTTAGTCGCATTTTTGTTTGTGTTGGAAGACATAATCGGCCAGATACAGCTTGTGTGGATTATGATTTTGAGGTATTTCTATTTGGTGATGGAAGATTTATTAATTATTTGGATAAATTCGATTCTTGGTTAGTTTTTTTATGTTGTGACTATTATAACATTGTTGCATAAAATAATTCTTGGTATACCAGACGATCATATTTTTCTAAACTACTTGGTAGCCATTTAGCCTTGACATCAAGCAGCGTTTTGGGACTTGGATCAGTCCATTCGAACAAACGGACAATTAATTACGAATTTTCAAAGCTGAGTATATGCCCAGATTTTTGTTTTCTGACAGCTCGACTGCTGTGTAGAAAAATGATTGTTTTCCATCGCAAACAGCGTCTGATTTGTTTGAAATTTTGCGGGTCAGTAGAGGACTCGTATGTGGTCGCTTGGCGCTAAAATTGATGCATTTTGATAAACGAGGAGAGAGATATGGTTTTTCAAAGCTCAGTGATTCGGGCTGTCCAAACAGCACCTGGACAGGTATGACACTTCTCACAAAATCAATCGTTGTGATACTTAAAAGTCATCCAATTTCTTTGAAACTTGACGAGAATATAGGCCACACAGCTAGGAAGGTTTGGCGATTCGATTCTTTCTATTCGGATAAGCAGTTAATGAGTTATAATTTTCAGAAAGTGACTTAATTTTTATTTGTGAATCGTGATTATTATTGAGATTCTGTTGTTCGCTGGGGTATTGATACTTGTGATGATCTCATGCCTTGCTTTTCGGTTGGAAATATATGTTGTGGTCTCATTGCTTTTGTTGATTGCATTGGCGAGCTTATGATTGATCATAAGCCATCGAGTAGATACCTGGATCCGTATTGGGATGACTTACTTGTTTGGTAAGGTCGCGACATGGTCAGACATTGAGGGATACCGCCATGCATGGGTTTATAGTTGTCATCGCGATATTATTATGTATCTTTGGGCCTTGTATGTTGTTCGTGATACTTACACGTGGGATTTTGAGATTCGAGTTTGGGGTTATTTGTTTGGTCGCGCACCGAAGATGTAGGGTTGTTCTTTGTCGGGTTGCCATCGTTTGATAGGCGTTGCACATGACCATGGGAGGAGTCGCTCAAGGGGATGGAGAAGTATAGTTGGCCTTCCGCCGGACCGTGGAAAGTTGTACGCGCGCGATCGTGATTCTTTGGTTCAACCTTGAGGACAAGATTGTTCTTAAGGAGGAGAGAATGATGAACATGGCCATTTGGTCATGTTCTTTATATTATTTGTTTATTATTTATGAGAGAGGGTGAACTATTAGTTTAGTTCTATTTTATGGTGTCTATTTGTTATTTGATATTATTTGTGAATATTTGTTTTAATGTTTGATTGGAACTGCTATTAAGTTTCAGTAAAGCTATTTTCCAAGTTAACTACTTTTATGAAAGAGGTTTAAAGCTTCTTTCTCTCATCTGGTGTCTTATTTTTCTCTTTCACTCTCCTTTATTTATATGGTTTTCTCCCTATTTCGTGTGCCGAATACTAGCGTATTACGATTGACAATCCGTTTAAAAACTTTCTTCATGCATGTAGTGCTGTTTTTATTTTAATCTCTTTACTATGTGACCAGCAGAAATAAGTTGGGGGTTGAGGATTCACAAAGTTCGGTCGGTATTGCTGGGATGTGCACGGTTGAGATTTTCTATTTTAATTCGTACATTTCTCCTTAATCTGATCATTGACCAAGAAAGTCAATCTCAAAAATCGACGAATCCCCATACGCGTTTCTAATATTCTAATCTATAATTAAAATAAGAAAGTTAAAGAAAAAAGTTTTATACATTAAATAATCACAAGTTACTGTGCGAAAACCATGAGCATACATGTGTGAAGCGGACATGTGAGAAAACAATAAACACACATGCTTATAATATATCAATAATTAGGGATTCAAATTTTGTAGAATTTATAATGCACTCACATCCTTTATAGTTTCATCTAACATGTGAAATTGAAACAATCTAATGATGTGAATTTATGCGTGAGTTTTATAATTTTCTTTGTATATAATTTTAATATATAAAATACAAATTATGATTTTGTAAATTAAAAACTAACTTTACAACACAATAAAAACTCAAATAAAATTATAGAACCCTAGTTGAGACTACACTAAATTTAAATATTATTTAAAAATAGTAAAAAAATCAATAATTTTAATATATCTTATATTAATTACATATTAAAATTGTATAAAAATAAAATTACAAAGCTCACACATAAATCTAAACCATTAGATTATTTTAATTTCATCTATGATATGAAACTCTATAGCATGTGAGTGCATTATGAACTGTATAAATTTTTAATGCAATAATTAGAATTAGATAGATATTGAACTATTGTGCCGACGGTATTCGCTAGTGTTTTGTAATCATGCGATAATTTAAATGGGAAACTTCTATCACCGTGTTACTGGGAAAATTACAAACTCATAACCATCACGCCAATTACTCACGTATTCAATTCATGAAATGTTTTAGTTAAAAACATATCTAGGATTATATAAAGATCGAAGTGATCAAAAGATAACAAGACAATATTATGGTATTTATAGGTCGAAAAACTTTACAAACCGGAAGCAAACAATGTGTAGAATTGCAAGTCGCTTGAATACACTTGGAAATGCTTCCAATAATCTACTTACATAGATAGATATAATCATTGGCAAATTGCACGCTACAGACAAAGTGATATGAACAAATATTGGGCCATATAATCTGAGTTGTAGATGAATTAACCTGAAACTGTTACAAAGTGTAACACTTTCAAACCGGAGTCGAAGACGTCGCCATCACAAATGCTTGCAACACCGAAGGTTAATTATTCTCCTAACCAACAGAGATTCTTCAAATGATCCGTATTACTTTACCACTAAAGCTAATTTACTCATACTTCTAATACATTGGTAGAAAAATGAAAGGAAATATAAAATTGTCAATATCTATTTGATGTGTTTAAAAGTCCCTTTCTTCATGACAATGCATTTATATTTATAAATTCTCTTCGTAACTTTCATAAATCACCTAAATCTCATTTTGACACTTGTACCACTCTTCAACTAACCTCTTTAGCGGAGAATGATCGTAGAAATACATGACTTGAACAATTGAATACTTTTATCATGCTACCTTTTAAACGTGTTCTTCTGCATTATAATGGAAACGTAGTTTTGACCCTTTAAACAAAAGAATTTGGAGTGTATTATAGAGCAGATTATGAATTACGTAGCGATATCATTCCTTGTGAAGTAGTGCATAACTTGATATTTTTGCTCTTTTGCTAATCAACAACTTATATTTTTATCCAATAACATATTGACACTAGTCAATTCATCACATCACCCTTTTATTTGGATTTTGGGATTCAATAAAATTAGATTTATATATTATTTAATATTAAAAAAATAATAATATATAATAATTGTTAATTTTTATAGTGTATACACACCGAAAAATATGTTTGATAAAAATTGAATGAAAGGAACAATTTATAGGGACCAAAAAGAGTAGGACTGGTATCACTGTAACAAATCTGAAGTTACTAAGCTCACCTCACCATATTTAGTATTTAGTATTTACACAAAGAAAGCTAATTACATCATACGATAAAATTCTGAAATCAATCAAATATTTTTATTTGGGTGGTGATCAATATAAATGGCGGCAATATACAGTCTTTATATAATAAATAAATCTGGGGGACTCATCTTCTACAAGGTCACTTTCAGATCTCACTCTGTCTTCTTCTTTTTTTCTCTCTCACCTTTATAGTTTTTCGTTACTCCACTTTCTATAGTTTTCAAGTTAGATGCTGAAGATTGATTTTAGGATATTTGTCAGTTAGTATTACAGAATTTTGATATATTGTTATTTGATTAGATGATATATTATGATTGCAAAGAATAAAGGGAAAAAATATGTTCAGTGTACTATACTAATACCACTAGTGGTTAACAATTTAGGTACTCGGGTACCACTTTTAACAATTTAGATACTGATCTATAGATTTTGTCACAATTGAGGACCTTACGTTATACAAAATGACGGAATTGCACTCACTTACTCTCATCTATCACATAGTGAGTGTAATTCTGTCAACGTCCGTCAAAAATAGATCCCTAAATGTGAGATATAGTGACCGAAAGTTCGTTGATTTATGCTGTTAGGTCCTTAGTTGGGTGAAAATTGGTGGATTAGTACCTAAATTGTTGAAAGTGGTACTCTAGTACCGAAATTATTAACTACCGGTAGTATAGTACGCTAAACACGTATTTTTTCCCGAGAATAAGAGATACTAAAATGCAGCATGTGACTGAGACGTCGGTGTAGATTTTTTTATACGTTAGGTTTTTTGGATTTATCAACAAGAATTAATTGTCTTCATTTCTTGATTTTTCAGTTGATTAAATAACTCTCTCTATGCTTTAAAAAAAATGCTTCAAGCTAGAGACTGGGTCTGCCGATAATGTTTAGTACTGTCCATGTCAAATACAGTTTTCAGAATTATAAAGAAAGTTAAAATTAATTTTGGGGGGACTAATTCGATGTTATAAAAGCACAGGAAAAAAGAGCTTGCTCCAGTTTTTTAAAAAATATGCACCGTTGTGTTTGACACACCTTAGCTTTTTTACTTATAAGTGACTTTTAACTTTCTTTCACCAAGTTGTCATTTTTGTAGTTATTTCATCTTATAAGTGACTTTGAACTATACCAACAACTTTTATCAGAAAACTTATATTTTTTGTTATTTTTTGAGTGAAAAAACTGGAAGAGCATCCAATTCCCTACTTCTCAGCTTTTGTGCTTCTTTTAGCTTTTTTACCCAAAAGCTATATTTTGAAAGGATAAATAAGCTAAGAAACCAAGCACGCGCGCGCACACACACACACACACACGTATATATATATATATACATATTCTCTGCAATGTATGTACTTTAATGGTCTAGCTATGTTGTGAGTTTGTTGTATTTTGGTGGTTTAAATCTAGTTGAAATTGCATAAAAAGTTCTCCCTATAGTTTTAGGCAATACCTGGAAGCATATTTCCTGCCATGTATATTCCTTAAAATCAAATAAAAGAATTTTCTATTTACATAAAATGTTCAGCTTTTATTGATATTTTGGGGGGCTTAGCTGAAATGAATCATGGACAGTATTCTTCCTGGGTTTTTACTAAACCCCTTGAAAATGAGAATGATACCGCCAGCGTTGATATGCTTTTTGGAAACGAAAACGGGTTTTCAGAATTATGCACAGCATTAAGGATTATTTAGTTGAAAATGATTGGGAAATATGTTTATAGGATTATGGATCGGCAGGGAGGATGGATACAAACGATAGCTTGAGGATGGCGAGTTTATGGCACTCAATGCACGCCATATCTCAGCAGCTATCGCCCGTATTAGGTTGTTCAGGGATCGAACTTCTAGAAGCAGATTCATTCGATCTGCATTGCTTCCAATCACTCACTGGTATGTGTTGTTTACAATTTTTTTTATTAATGCAATCTTTACTTTTCTTTTTGTTCTGCTGTTATGTACTCCAAAGCATTATAGTCAATTGCTCCAACTTGATCGCCAAAAATCGAGTGAAATTGCTAAATTATTGATGTATCTTATTTTTTGCTTTTTCAAAACACAAATTCTCTGTATGGGTTGTGTATGCTTGTAACTATTATGCTTTAACTGGTGCAAGGATCTTTAGTGGAAAAGTGTGACAGAAAAATGCTTTTCACATAGTCTAAAACATGGATCCAAAACAACACTTTATTTTCTCTCACCGTCTCATGTCTTCCCATGAGAATCCTTGCACCAAAGGAATCTGTATGAATGGAGTGGATTTAGCAATGTTCTTTTCAGCTCAGTATGTAAGTGATATGATCAGCAGCCTGGCATATAATTTAGAGCATCGGTAATTTATGCTTTCACATTGATATGCAAAGTGGGTACTTGTTACCGTGGATATAGTTTTCACTTTTCAGTTTATCAACCCAACCTTGGAAATTCAGCAAGTTGATTGTTTTCTACAAGTAATTTGGAGGGGTTTATAACAATTTTTTTGTGTGGAACTCAAAATGCTATTCGTGTTGATAAGTAAAATTCGAGTTACCCTTTGGTGGGAACAACTTTAGTTCAATTTGCTAAGTCGCGTGACATGCGATAATTTGATACCTGAGAAGTTGCTCTCTGTTTAAATTCAAACCGTAGTCCATGTTACGCCCAATAAATTGTGACTAAGGCTTTGTTTGCTAGTAAAACATTTACAAGTGGGAAACTTTTACGTGGAAAAGTTTCACACTGAATTCTTTTGTTTACAACCTATTTTCGGATGTTTGGAGCACACGGACTTTTCCATGTAAATTTTGGAAGAATTGAACCCCTCTATTTCCTTCACAAACTTATAAAAAAACAAAATCGACTTCAAGAAAATAAGAAAAGAGAATATAAATCTAGTGCATAACAAATTACTTATAAGGACCACAACAAACAAAGAGTTTGAAAAATAAGTTATTTTTAATATAAACTAATCAATCCATATGGTTCTAAGTTGATTCTTTGTTACTATTGATTTGAAAAACATATCCTAGAAAATAATTATAGGAACAGAAATGGAAGTGTTAAAAAAAATAATGTTATGTAACAAATGAAATAGAAATAACGAAATATCCACTAAATTTTTTAGAAAAAAAAGTCAAAAAGTAGAAAAATATTATGCGGAGAGAAAATGGTAGTGTGATGATCTTTGTATTTAAATTGACAACTTATGATTCCCGGTAAACCGTTTCCCTTGTTTTTTGTGGGTAATTTGTTTGCACCAGTTTTTCTTGATATGGGAGAAACATTTCCCCAATAATTTTACTTTACATCCAACCAAACAACTGTAATTTTCTTTCAAAAAAAAACAACTGTAATTTTCTTTCAAAAAAAAAACAACTGTAATTTTCTTTCAAAAAAACAACAACTGTAATTTCAGCTTTACCCGTTAATGTTTATTTCCCCTTATTTTACCACAAACAGAGCCTAAGTGTCATGACATCATTTTCATCTCATACTTATTAACTTGGAGGATGAGAAAGCTAGACACGCTTTTATTTTAAGCTAGTTTGGCTGCAGCTTTTATGTTTAACCGTTTTACCTTATAAGCTGTATTTGTTCTGGTTTGATCAGCTTCAAAGCTAATTTTTGTTTTCCTGGACTGATACAATAGAAATTTTAAGCTGTATGAACCATTTTTTTTATTTATAATTATTCCAGTCCCATATACCTAAGCGAGCTGCAGAAAAATTTAGATGTATGTTCTGCTTAACTACCAAGTTGGCAACCTTATTGTCCCCACACTTATAACTCATGCTTCCTTATGTTTTGGTCACATTGTTGGTGGCTAAATTTTGAAGCTATATTATATGTAAAGTTCCCTATTATGTTTGGAAGACATTTGGATATCTTTTTGGAAATTATTTCTATCGATTGAGCTTTTTTAAAATCACAATTGTTTCTAACAGGGACAAAATTCTTTGTGGTTTCCGAGCCCGGAACACTACATATGGACAACTTGCTAAAACACATATATGAGCTGTACACCGATTACGTATTGAAGAATCCGTTTTATGAAATGGAGATGCCCATTCGGTGTGAGCTTTTTGATATCAATTTGGCACAGGCTGTTCAGAAAGATCGTGTCGCTTTGTTGGGTCGATGAAACTTCTCTGAAAAATATCATGCATGTAATAATTACATGACAATCTTCCTCTGTGTACATCTTTCAGGGTTATAAATGTCCTCTAATCATTTTGTTTACTACTGTTTGAGTTTTGATCTATGATCTCGATTTGATTGTGCATTATTTTTGTTCTTCATACATTTTCAGATTGGATCTTATTATTTTGACGAATTGAAAATGATTCGGTGAAAGTAAATTTATCTTTATGAAGTGTGAACAGCAAAGGTGCTTAAATCATACGATGGCTAAATGTCATTGTATGACCATTTCAAAGCACTTTTAGGCGCTGTTTGGTTGCAGCCTTAAGCACAACCTCTTGTTTTTTGCTTTATAAAAAACAAGTATAAACCTTGATTGCAGCCCATTATTTGTACTTTAGGTTCTGCATGTTCGACTGGGTACTACCAGAATTGCTACTACAGTCGTATACCTGTTCCAGATCTTAATTGGTAGCATGTTTTAGGACTAGTTCATAAACACAACATTTTCCAGGATGTATTTAATTTCATTACTTACAAGTTACAACAACATTTTCCATGTTGAAGTTGCCAAAGACGATGTAATACCGTCTCATTGACACTACTAACGTTCTTCTTGTGCGACTTTAAAAAGAATAGTTTTCCTTTCGCTGCCATATTATATTGTATAAGAATTGCAATTGGAAACCCTTTGTCATCCAAGAAAACATACCATTATTATTCATTATAGACTTATAGTAATGCTGCGTTTCAGTCTGCCCTGTTAACTTTTTGTTTTTTTACCCTTGTCGGTTTTTTTTTAATTAAATATTTTTTTTTTCCAAAAGTAGCAAATACTTTTTTACATGGGTCATGCCCCCATGATAGCAAATTCCGGACAAATCCGGTAAAATGAACTGAATATATAACTGAAATACAAAACAAATTTGGTTACAACCCTAAAACTACTTAACGAGAAAAAATGTCTGATAACCTGGTTTCATCTGAGCAATTTTAACTGGAAAAAAAGGATCAATTAACCTTTCATTTTATACTTATAACTCCTATCCTTATTTCTCCACTATAACTCCGGATCAATATGATTAAAAAAGAAAATATTCAGCAACCAAAATCTCAGCAAAACAACTCATGGAAAACCTTGTATCATCCATCAAAACCTAAGCAAAGTGACAAATGATATACCTGACGCTTAAAAATATGGTAGTTAATCTTATATTCCACTTTTGAATCCTATAAGGTATATCACATGCTGTTTTAACGAAACATAGATCATCGGTGACGTGGTGGGATCTATATCATACTATTAATATAAGTTAATCCAAACATTTTGATACTGTCAAATTTTGGCTAAAATTTTCAAAAATACACTCACTCTAATATTGTAATTACTCTTAAATGTCATCACTCAATTCAAATACATAAATAACTTTAAAAATGTTATTTTACACACATTATGTTATTTTTTATAAGAGTAAAACATTATATTACTTTTTTTATACGATTGTTAATTAATTATATTTAATCATTCGATATTTAATTTTTTTTTTAAAATATTAATTTTATTTGTCGGAATCACATCTATGTCACTACGTATCGCACACGCAACACGTGAGCAACTATTACTAGTATTATTAATATTCATATTACTGCTAAATAAAAAGAGCCGGCACGAGTGAGAACTAAATCGTTAGAGTTATAAAAATTAAAGTATGAATAACATAAAATCGGAATTTTACACGTTTTTTACCCTGATTTCTTTTTTTTTTTTACCCAATTTCTATATTTTTCTCCTTTTTGGTTAATTTAACTCTCTTTTTCAAACAGTAAAAAAAATCCGCAGTAATAAAGTCACGTTCAGTCATGTGTCGAAAGTTTCAGATACCCTTATCGGTTTCTTTCTCCTATCATCTACATTTAAACAACGCGTCATCCAATTTATCATTTTTAGATTCAGTCTCACTGAACATCTTTAAATTATGTTTATGCACATGCAATTTTATTGACATTTTATGCATCCGTATGCATTTTTATTGACATTTTATGCATCTTTCATGCAACCGTATCAACTTTTATGCACTCGTATGCAATTTTATTGACCTTTTATGCATATTTTATACACTCGTATACATTTTTATTTTTATTGACCTTTTATGCATTTTTTATGCACCCGTATACACATTTTACCCAATTTTTATGTACTTTTATTGACTCGTATGCACTTTTTATATACTTTCTACTGACTCATATGATTTTTTATTTTATTTTATCTTTTCTTGATTTAATTTATTTATTTCGGGCTTTTTATATTTTTTGATTTTTGTAATGAATTTTTATATTTTGTGACATTTTTATGCACCCGTAAACAATTTTATTGACCTTTTATGCACCCGTATGCAATTTTATTGACCTTTCATGCATATTTTATACACATGTATTCACTTTTATGAGCTTTTATGCACTTTTTATACACCCGTATGCAAATTTTTTGACCTTTTATGCACTCGTATGCACCTTTATTGAGATTTTATGCACTTGTATGCACGTTTTACGCAATTTTTATGCACTTTTATTGACCCGCATGCACTTTTTATGCAATTTCTATTAATTCGTATGATTTTTTTTTTATTTCAGGTTTTTTCGATTTTTAGCATTTTTTTTTATTTTTTAACATTTTTATTTATTGACATTTTATGCACATTTTATGTACCCGTATGCAATTTTATTGACCTTTTATGCATATTTTATGCACTCATACGTATCCACTTTTATGAACTTTTATACACCTTTTATGTACTTTTTATGCACCCGTATGCAAATTTATTGACCTTTTATGCACTCGTATGCCCTTTTATTGACTTTTTATGCACCCGTATGCACTTTTGTATGCATTTTTTATGCACCCGTATGTAATTTTATTGACCTTTTATTCACCCGTATGCACTTTTTATGCATCTTTTATGCCCCCGTATGCACGATTTATGCAAATTTTATTGACCCGTATGCACTTTCAATTGACCCGTATGATTTTTATTTTTTTATTTTTTCTTGATTATACTTATTTACTTTGGGTTTTTTGGATTTTTTTTTTGTGAATTTTTATATATTTTTTTACCCTTTTATACACCCGTATGCATTTTTATTGACCTTTTATACACCCGTATCCACTTTCATGCAGTTTTATACACTCGTATGCAATTTTATTGACTTTTTATGCACTTGTATGCACTTTTATTGACCTATTATGCATATTTTATGCGCTCGTATGCATTTTTTATGCACTTTTATGTACATTTTATGCATCCATATGCACTTTTTATGCATCCATATGCACATTTTATGCACTTTTGATGGACGCGTATGATTTTTTTTTCTTGATTTTATTTATATATTTCGGGTTTTTTCGATTTTTTTTATTTTTTTGTGGATAAACTATTTCTTGTGTGAAAATTTTATTTATTTTGTGAGAAACTATTTTTTTGTTAAAAAATGTGATATTTTTTTATTTATAGATTCTTGTAATTTTGCAAATATTCTTGTTTTTTTCATAGGTATTTTTTTTTATAGATTTTAATAGAGATAAATAATAATTTCTAGGTTGGGATAATGACAATTTTGTAATTTGGTTGAATTTTAAAAAAATATGACTTATTAGGGATGTAAACATTGATATGTGACTTTTTAAGGATAAAATATCAAAAGTGTGACTAATAGAGAATTAGTCCTATTTTAAATCTACAAGGATAACAAATTTAGTTAAATTTGTTTAACACTAATTATAAAAATTATACTAACATTCAACAAAAATGGTCATATTTAAGCCTAAATTCTTCCTTAATATTGTTAATTAACCTTTCCGTATTGTAACCAAATTCTCAACTTTTACCATATCGTCATACTTATATCGTAGCAGGTAGGATACTCGTAGCAGTGTAACATAGATAGAAACAAACACAATAGGCCATACTCCAATTTTCCAAAAATGAATGTTTTTTTGTGTGATCTGAAACAAAATATAAATAGGACAAAACAAAACATATTCTGCTTCAAACACTACCACATCAGTTTTTCTCACTTTCCCGACTGGATGTAGAAAGTAGAAACAAAATAAAGTAAAACAAGAAAGAAAATACTGAATATCCTTGCTCTTTCTTTGAACCATTTCTAATTCACTGTACAGTAAGGTTTCTGATGATACTGTATCGACACACTATTCTCACATGACACCATCAAGAGGCCCAAGCCCCAACTCATCCTCTATATCATCTTCTTCTTCAAACAACTTTAAGAACCGTGCATGGTCTTTCTCTCTCTTCCTCTTTCGCCAATACTTGTATGCAGCTACAAGTATAAGAATAAATAGAATCGACCCCAAAACACTGAATGTTACAATCACAGCCAAATGCTTGTTGTTCCCTTTTTTATGTGATCCGCTAGCATTACTCGCTTCTATACGAAAAAAGAATAACTAATCAAACATGTGTGGAAATTAAAAATCATCAAGGTGCCAAGTCAAGCATGGGGAATTAAGAAATTTAAAATATGAATGCTGTCAAATATTATGCTTTCAAGGGATCATAAGAGCCAATCTGATGTATCCTGATACAGCAAGTACCCACCCACCAGTTTCACTCCATCTTTGAGACTTTGCAAAGAGCAGTTATGTTTCAAACAATTTTCATTATATTTGCATTCGTTAATATTAAACTGGAAATCAACAGAACTATTCTTTTTCTTTTTATCTCATTTTTCTTTCCGTTTGGCAACATCTTTACTGGGCTGAATTTTTAATTTTTAATTTTAAATCAACGCATTTGGACAATAAGATTAATTAGCTTTTAAAAGCATATTTTTAGGCCAAAAATAAAAATAAAACTCTGGAAATTCGTAGGATTTTTTTATAACTTTTTTAATGCTGAATTTTTGCCAGAAATTAGTTGCGAAACAGGGCTACAGTAAGAATGTTGGAAGTAGTTAAGAAAAAAAATCTTAGTTCAAATAGATTTCCTGCAAGACTAGTTTATCATATGTTTGTATGTTGCAGTCTTTCAATTTCCTATACAACATTTAAACCTAGCCACTCAATTACATCAGATGAGTGATATTAAAAGGTAATTTTTATATTTAATTTACAAATGCGCGAGCACACACACATTTATAAATAGAATAAACTTCTAACAGAACCGACAAAACTCCTTACTAAATCAACAAAGACTGAAAAGCTGCACGCTATCGAATCTAAGCATGCAAGGAAATAAATTATACTTCATAAATAAATAATCAATTGTGCAACTAACCGTTTTGTGGAGGCGTCTTACATTCCAAACACAAAAATGTTGCATTAAATTCCTTCTCCTTGAAATGGCTATATCTTCCATCAATAAAATCTGAAGGACAAAACTCCCATTCATCAAACTCATCAGCTTTTAAGATGTCTTTCTCGTAAAAGCCACATCGCTTGCACTTTTTGTCTGAAAAATTTGTCAAGGGCTGCAATTTTTTTATAGCAAGTGTCAACATCAGTGGAGATAAACATCATAATCTACAAGATAAATAAAACTAAACCAACTAAAAGATTGGAGTTTCCAGCAGCTTTTGATGAAGGACAAAACTCCCATTCATCAAACTCATCAGCTTTTAAGATGTCTTTCTCGTAAAAGCCACATCGCTTGCACTTTTTGTCTGAAAAATTTGTCAAGGGCTGCAATTTTTTTATAGCAAGTGTCAACATCAGTGGAGATAAACATCATAATCTACAAGATAAATAAAACTAAACCAACTAAAAGATTGGAGTTTCCAGCAGCTAACACTAACTAAAGGAATATATCTTCTCAATCAGCTCTCAATAGCCGTCACACACTACGAATTTGCTATATATACTGTGATCTTTCAAGAAAAAATTGTTCTCAACTTGAATTCTGAGACAACAAGATAAATGACGAAAACAATATGTTTTAAGGGAACTACCTTACAGCTGGGGCTACAAAATAAGCCCTGTCAGTTGAAAATACCTTTTATTTATTTATAAATAATCAATAACTCTTAACTTTGGAGGTAACCCACCTCAAACTACCTTGAGAGTATAAAAGAAGCAACACACAATAAATCTTCTCAGACTCGTCAGGCTTGTTTCCTTACATCTTTTAAGCAAATCAGCTGGATATTTAAGCTACATTTCATCCATCTTAAAGCTTCTCGCTAATTCAGGCTAAAAAAACCAGAAACCTCGTCTAATTGAGCTTATTATTCAAAAGGAGTTAAGGAAAAAGGCAAAAAAATTATGCTGCGACCAAACAAGGAGATAGCTCAGCCACAGCTTTCATAATTGTTTAGGTAACCAAGTTAAATTTGGAACACAGCATAAAGTGGTACATTATGTTCAGATTTGCGATATAATTTTCAATGTCTCAGTATTATGTAGAATACTAGGAAAAAGTTAAGACCATGTACCTGCCAAGATTCTTCACCCTTAAAAGTATAAGAGACATGCGTTTTCTTGACATCTGGAAGATCAATCTTATTTTCTCCTTTGCAATTAAAATACACTGTTGGTTTGCCTACTAGCCACTCGTGTGTCTTGAATATTTCAATTGAATCCAACGTAACAACTGCGGAAAATACAGTTCCTAGAAGAAAAAATATATATACATGATGTCAGGCATTGAGAGAGTGAAAGAGAGTTTATTCTTTAGAAGGCATGCAATGATGCAATAAGAAATTCAAAGACATAACCAGTACCAACAGCTAGCCAAAAATGAAATCTGAAGTTTGTTTCAAGAATTATCTCAAGAAATAGGAATTGAATCGAGCGATTTTTTTTTATGCTTCATAGCATTTCTCAACGTGAAAACCCAGAAAGCAGCTTATATTAGAAAAATCAGCTTACTAAAGAAAACATCCAGATTTGAACCCAAGGGCTAAGACTGATGAGAAGATGCAGCAACAAACCTCGCCAGCATAGTGATTTATATTGTTCGACGAAACAAATACAACTACTAAACCGATATATATACATGTATATATCAAAGCCGAAGGTTTTTAAAGTAAGGTTAATAGGGAAAGTTAAAACTTCGTAAAAGCAAAAAATCAAAATAAAGAAGGTTTTGAAATAAGGCTAATAGGGAAAGTAAAATCTAAAAAAGGTTTCAGTATTAGGACAATTTAAAGTCTCATTCCTCGACAACTTATGAAGAAAACAGTAGTAGAAAGACATAAACTCCCAAGTTAATTTCAACAATTAAAAGTGTCATTGATGGGTTTTCGCAAAAGAACCAAATAAAATGAACTAACTTGGAGAAAATAAATTTGATGAGAAGTATACAATCACTGACTGACACTAATCAAAGGGAATGGGATTTTTTCACCTCAATATAATAATGAATTTGAAAGTAAAATGGGGTGAAATCATTAAAACGTAAAAAATACATTTAACTTATTTCTATCTTTTTATTTATTTTCGAAAGTGCTTAGTCAATAAAAGGAGCCCGTGATACCAGATTGCCTTTCCTATTACATGTAGGAATAGAACTTTAGGGTGGCTGACTATTATAAATAGTCCTTAAACTGCTGAGGCAGATCAGACATTGAATTATTGGATATTTTTATAAATACAGAGTTTTTATTTAACTCTTGAAAAAGCTTAGGCTTAATTCCCATCAACGATCTTATCGGTTTTCTCTCTTCTATATTCTGTTTGTGTCGTAAAATTCACAGTCCTACATTACTTTTGTAGTACTTATAAGATGCAACCAAATGAGGCCACCATGTTGAAACAAATTTTAAATATTATGCTAACGGTGAAAGACAAGTATATCGTTGAATATTAAAACTCTCCTGCGTTTTGTCTCTAAATGTATATTTTTTCCCAATTTGGTATTGATTAGTTAGATAGTGTTAAAGGACAAATAGAAGAAGATTATAACACATTTTAATTGGGAAAAATGCTAAAATCATACCCAACCTATCGGATTTTAGCAATTTAGTACCCAACTTACATACTTTTCTAAATTGGTATCAAAGCTTTGTGTTTTACATTTAATCAAGACACTCATGTCCAATTAAGCATTATAAATATGTACCAAATTGGGTAAGTTTTGGTACTAGTTTGGTCACGTAGGTTGGGTACCAAATTAGTAAAAGATTGGTATAGGTATTAAACCATGTTTTTCCAAATAGAAAATAGAGCGGGAACAAGCAAGAGTGTCTGGGTATCAATTTAGAAAAATAGGTAAGTTGTGTCATAAATTGCTAAAAAGTGATAGACCAATTTAGCAATTTTCACAGTTTTAATTCTTTTTTGAATCATATGATGTGTATCTACATGTATTGGTGTTGTAGTTACAAATCAACTATTGTATCTCCTCATTAATCACATATTAAAAAAATAAGAAAAAAAATCTAATAGCGCGGATTAGATTATGAGGAGTAGGGAAGAGAAATAATGAAATAAAATGAAAAAAAAGAAGGAAGAAAAGGATTGGGAAATAATATGAAGAAAGTACCTGGAAAGAAGCAGCATGTGAGGAGAAGAATTGCATAACAACTTAACAACTTTCCAATATACATATCATAAGTATATACACACACATATATATGTATAGATATATAGAGAGAAGATATAGATATATTAGCAAGAAGACGGAGGAGTTTATCGATCGATGAATTGCTGTGTGTGTGAGAGAGAGAGAGAGAGAGAGCAATCGTTGACACGGGTTAAGATTTCTATGATAAGTGGGGCTGGTCCGTTCGTTCGGTTTTTACGAGCATATATATTTTGGGTTTGTTTTTTCGGTTTTGCGTTTTTTATTTTTTTTACCGAACCGGACCGGTTTTTTCGGTCCAGTTTCGGTTATTTTTCGGTTTTCCGGTTATTTTTCGGTCTTTTTCTTCGGTCGTTTTCGATTTCGGTCTTTTTCGGTTTGATTTTATTGAAAAACGAAACCGACCCGAATTTTTTTCGGTTCGGTTATCGATCCGATTCGGTTTTTCGCCCAGCCTTACGTGACCATTGTATTGTATTGTATATAAATAGAAAAATAAACCAAATTTTTGTAACTTATATCGTATATTTTTTCACATCAAAAATTCTGAATACACAACAAAACCGTAAGTCAAACTTATATACCGTATGATTAAACTTACGACCTTGATCAGAATTGATTTATGGTTAGAACCGTAAGTTTTTACAGTATGTACGTACTTCTAACTTACGATTTTAGAGTGGATTCGGCCTCGGACACCCTGTTTATAAAAATCTGCCCAAAAACAAAGTTCACTTACACAATTATGTCAAAAATCTTAATTTACAAATGATAACAGACAAACTCATATGTTTCATGAAATAACCACACATGCATTTATCATTTTTATGAAATGACTTCACATAGCAGAAAACGACTTCACCATGCAATGTTTATACTTTGAAAATGACTAAATCATAAAATTTGACGTTATTTAATTATCGATCCTAACCATCTATCAAATAAACATAGAACACTTATAATATTTACTCGAATCCTCTCATTCAAAAAGAACTATTTTTTTTTCAATTTGACACTCACAAAGAAAATGAGTTATATTGGTGAATATGACGACAATCACTCTTGAAACTCACTCATATGTTGTTTTCTCAACTGACTCTAATTCGGTTGACATCCACTATAGCGCTCATTTCGTAAACGATAAGTGTTGGAATACGATAAAGCTGATGTTTGCTGATCTTGACGACGTCGCTAAAAAATTGGGTTTTTTTCCTCGATTGTTAGGTTTGTGCGGATGGGTGGGACAAAAACACCGATGATTGAAATAGTGTATGATAAGTATGGGTCTTACCGACAAAAGAAACCCTCATTCACAAATTTAGGTACAAAAAACTAAACTATCCCTTTATGATTATGGGGGTTACATGGTTAATAATGAGTGGAAGTATTATGTGAAAAATGCATTCCATAACCATCCATTTGCAACTTAACTTCAATGGCAAGCTCGTGCTGCTCGTTTATTAGAGCCCGGAGAAGAATTTGTTAATTTTTTTTTTTAAAATAGTTGTAATGTTCGTGCAATTTTAGAGGATATACAACTTCAAAACCCAGAAAGTGTGTCGAACATAAAAACGATATATAATTGTATGGTCAGTCTTAAAGTGAAAGAGCAAGATGGTAGAAGCCCGATACAAAAACTGCTGCATTTGTTGGACCAAAATCAATATACTTTCTATTATGATAAAAACCAAGCAATTGACACTCTATAAAACCTGTTTTTTGCCCATCCTGATGTCGTTAGGCTGTTTCGTACTTTTCCTCATATATTGTTAATGGTTGTACATATAGAACAGACAAATTTAATATGACATTTCTAGAAGTTGTAGTGGTGACTTTCACAAACCAAACCTATTCCGCAGTTCCGTTTTTATGCGGGATGAGACAACCGAAAATTATTTCGAGTATTTTCAAGCATTAAAACATACATTGATGGATTGTGTACATAGGATCATCGTAACCGATATGGATATGACTTTGATGAATGTGTTATGCATAGTTTTTCCTACTTCCCATAATTTATTATGTACCTATATTTCAAAAAACCTTTTAACAAACTGTCGAAGTGTTATCCTTACTGATGATTGAGAAAAGTTTCTAAATGAGTGACATGAAGTGGTTGAATCTGAAACGATACAGTAATATTATCACGCTCCGTATTAGAAAAGAAAGCAAAACAAGACATGAACTAAAATGTAAAGGCTTTTTAAGAAAGATATAACAAGTTTGAAACGAAAATGGTATTGAGCATTTCGTTAAATAAAAAAGGAAATACGATTCCGAAACAAATATCATAAATCTATCCCCTAGGCTACAACTTCAAAATGTAACTGGGTTTGGAAACAAAATGGTTCAACATGAGAATAAAATGACAAGATGTTCAAAACTAAAAAAGTTCAACAATGCTAAAAATTAAATAAAAGCCCTCCCATGTTTTCACGGTGACGATGAACATAGTCTGTGATGCCTTTTCATTTATCACTACCTGCAAGAAATGGTAAGGGTGAATTTCTACGCCATGTTATAAACAAGTCCGTACATGCGTGCGTGTACGATCAATATAGCGTGTGAATTAAATTGAACAAAAAATATATAAAAAAAACATATACGTACTTCTTCCAAAAAAAACCATATCTTCCAGGGAAAATTATCAAAAGATACAACTATTTTAAATTAATTACTAAAAAATTACACCCTAACACTTTATTCCCAAAACATACAACTAATTAAAATTATAAATACTAAATAATTTATATTTTTTAACAGCTCTCTCTCTCCCCCTCCCTCTATCTATATATATATATATATATACACACACACATACAAAAATGTCAACTATAATATTCACCTATCTCCACCACCTTCCGTCGCACCTCCCTCCATCTCCGATCTCGTCACCACCTACTCAAATCCCAACCCTCCATCTTCCCCACACTCCTACTTTAACCTCAATCTCCACCGTCCGATCAAAACTCATTCCCCCAAGAACTTCATTTTTATTTTATTTATATGAATTAGGATTTTGTTTTTTTTCGATCGGAACGATTCTCATTTTTGGGCATAATTGGTAATTAATTAAATAATTGTGAATTTATCGCTTTCATTTTCCACCCTAGCCATAAACAATATATTTTGTATTCATTAACACTTTCTCTTTTTTGTGTTTTTGTTATTCATACACAATATATCGTTTATACATGCTCTTTAATATAGTCATACACAATATACAATTATACATGCTATTAAATACATGCATACACAATACGCTTTTCATACATGCTCTTTAATACATGCATACACTTTTTGTACATGCTCTTTAATACAGACATACACAATACACAATTTATACATGTTTTTTAATACATGCATACACAATACACTATTTATACATGCTCTTTAATACAGTAATACATAATACATATTTTATACATGTTATTTAATACATGCATACACAATACACAGTTTATACATGTTTTTTTTAATACGAGCATACACAATACATTATTTATGCATGCTCTTTAATACAGACATACACAATACACAGTTTATACATGTTTTTTTAATACGGACATTCACAATACACTATTTATACATGTTCTTTAATACATGCATACACAATACATACTTTATACATGCTATTTAATACAGGCATACACAATACACAATTATACATGCTATTAAATACATGCATACACAATACACTTTTTATACATGCTCTTTAATACAGGCATACACAATACACTTTTTGTACATGCTCTTTAATACAGACATACACAATACACAATTTATACATGTTTTTTAATACATGCATACACAATACACTATTTATACATGTTCTTTAATACAGTAATACATAGTACATATTTTATACATGCTATTTAATACAGGCATACACAATACACAGTTTATACATGTTTTTTTTAATACGGGCATACACAATACATTATTTATGCATGCTCTTTAATACAGACATACACAATACACAGTTTATACATGTTTTTTAATACGGACATACACAATACACTATTTATACATGCTCTTTAATACATGCATACACAATACATATTTTATACATGCATACACAATACACAGTTTATGCATAACAAAACATTATTTATACATGCTATTTAATACAAACATACACAATACACAGTTTATACATATTTTTTTTTAATACGGGCATACACAATACACTATTTATACATGCTCTTTAATACATGCATACACAATACATATTTTATATATGCTTTTTAATACAGGCATACACAATACATAACTTATACACGCTCTTTAATACAGTCATACACAATACATTATGTATCCATTGACAATTTATACATGTTTTTTTAATACGTGCATACACAATACACTATTTATACATGCTCTTTAATACATGCATACACAATACATATTTTATATATACTTTTTAATACATGCATACACAATATATTGTTTATACACGCTCTTTAATACAGTCATACACAATACATTCTGTATCCATTGACACTGTCCATTTTTTTGTTTTTTTCTTATTATTCATACACAATACACTTTTTATACATGCTCTTTAATACATGCATACACAATACATAATTTATACATGTTTTTTAATAGAGCATACACAATACATTATTTTTATATATTTTTGTGATTTTGGATTTTTCTTGGTTTTTTTTTTTGCACTTTTTTGGAGATTTTTCGGGTTTTCGACTTTTTAAAGTTTTTTTCAGCACTTTTTTGGTTTTTTCGGCTTCTCGACTTTTGTGAACTTTTTTCATTCTTTTTGTGATTTTGGATTTTTTTGGGTTTTTTCGGTTACCGACTTTTTTAAAAGTTTTTTCAGCATATTTTGGGTTTTTTTGAATTCTCGACTTTGTTGAACTTTTTTTTATTTTATTTTATTTTTTGTAATTTTGTAATTTTCTTGTTTTTTTTTGTTTTTTACCATATTTTTGGGCTTTTTTCGGGTTCTCGACTTTTCTGAACTTTATTTTTATTTATTTTTGTGAATTTGGATTTTTCTTGGTTTTTTTTTTATTTTTTGCCACTTTTTTGGAGTTTTTTCGGGCTCCCGACTTTTTAAAGGTTTTTTCAGCACTTTTTTAGTTTTTTCGGGTTCTCGATTTTTGTGAACTTTTTTCATTCTTTTTGTGATTTTGGATTTTTCTTTGTTTTTTTTTTACTTTTTTAACCATTTTTTGGGCTTTTTCGGGTTCCCGACTTTTTAAAAGGTTTTTCCAGCATTTTTTGGGTTTTTTCTGATTCTCGACTTTTTTGAACTTTTTTCATTTTTTTGTGAATTTGGATTTTTATTGGTTTTTTTTTTTATTTTTTAACATTTTTTGGATTTTTTCGGGTTCCCGACTTTTTTAAAGGTTTTTTCAGCATTTTTTGGGTTTTTTCGCCATCTCGACTTTTTTGAATTTTTTTTATTTTTTGTTGTAATTTTATTTTTTTCGGTTTATAAGTCATTTTAACATTAAATAAGATAGTATTTTGTGGGAAAAAAATGATGATTTAGAAAGAGAGAGGAGAGAGACGAGAAAAATAAATTTTTTGATAGGTGAGGATAAATATATATTTTTTTTCTATTTTGGGTCAATTGTATGTTTTGGGAATAATTTGTTTGGATCGTATGTTTTGGTAATATTTCATAACAGATTGTATGTTTTGGGAATTGACCGTATCTTCCACTGTATAAACATTAAACTTCTTTAATTAAGTTTCACTTTACTTCTTTTCGATGGTCATCAAACTACCCCATTGGTAGGTACAACTTCTCCCAAGCCATTCGTGACCCTGTTGTCCCCGACAAAAGAAGAGACAAGGGCCAACTTCGTATATTATGTATTTTCAAACCAAACACTTCTCTTATTTAATTTTAAAGTTGTTATTATTTCATAATACTTCTACTATCCCACGTTATAAACTTCGCCCCTAGCCTTTCTTGATGCCAATGCCTCCGCCTAAGAAAGAGGCAAGGACCAATATCTTCACATTCTTCACGGATAGCTATTGTATATGAATGTGTATTTATTTATTTAGTTGTAATATTCCAACATTAATATCCTATGTCACCAATTTACTGCTGCTCATATACACTCTCCCCCCCTAGTTTTCTCTCTCCTCTCTAACCTCTCTTCCACATGTATAATTTGTATGAGGCTGGATTTTTCCTAAAAAATCCGTTTTCACGTCTAAACCGTAAATCCGAATTACAAACCGTAATTCTGATTTACGGTTTACCTTTTTATTTTTATTTTTATTTTTACAAAAAAAAAAAAATTGAAAAAAGCCAAACCGTAATTCTGAATTACGGTTTTAGTGTGAAAAAATATTTTTTTTTTGTTGAAAAATACAATCTCAATTTGTATATCTATAGACTATAGTGAATCATATAAATATGTAATGAACCATTTCACAAATCATTACTTTCTTTCAAATGATATTTGTCTCTAAATAATTTGTAAACATTATGTCACAATTTATGGTTATTGAACCTTGATTTTTTTTATTGACAATGCTTGTTCATTTTTGTTAGTATTAAATTTTAAAAAAAAATCGACTGTTCCCAAACCTTCATGTTAATGATGCTTAATGTTGAGACCTTAGGCTTTCTATATTTATCGTATACATGTAACTTGTTGCACCCCTCTATTATATAAAAGAGTTAGTCTTCATATTTTGATACAACACACATTGATATGAATAAAAATTATACTTTGATATCTCTCTATATTTCTTCCTATGTCAATACATAGCTAATGGTTGTCACACAACATGAGTGATATTTTTATTTTATGTTATCATTTATTTTATTCTTTTCGAAAATATAATTAAAATAAGTATGTGTTTTTTAAAATCTGTAATTTAGATGATCTACTAAAGAATAGATGTGCATTTTAGAAGCATGTATTTTAGATGCTCTGCTGTGAAAAAAATGTATAATTAGATGACCCCCTGCTGCAAATGCTTCTAGTAGTTACCATTACTAATTAATAGGCCTACTCGGGGGTTTTGCCTCTCATTTTAATGAGTTTGGCGTCTCCATTGTCATTCATGATCAATAACATTCAACCTTGAGCTTTCTCGTTATTCTTTTCTATATAAAAGTAGGAATACTTGTCTTAATAACTAGCGAGAAGTTATTTTTGATCGTTTTAGCACCGTTAGAGCTAAGCCGACTGGTTGAGTCCATCAAATTGTACTATTCTTGTTTTTGAAAAATAAGTATACATTGAAAGGTGAAATTACAGAAAATGAACAAGCATAATTGCAAAACATTAAAAATTAGTAAAGATGTGCAAAGGGATTGCTAAGTTGACGAGCCAAGAAGAAGATAAAAAAAAAAGCAACCATGAACTAGATCAAAATACATGGATGAGCTGGTATTGTCCTGAACAACAAGATGCAAGCTCCCAACTAGAACCTAGAGTTGTAAAGGATAACAGCAGTCTTTTTCCTGCCTAAAGGGGTATCACAGGTAGAAACAAAATGGTTGTATCAACAGGAAAAAATAGGGCAAACGGGCAAACCCGGTCTGTATTTACAGAGACGCACACACACACGTAAACTTCTAAGGTATTTGTCAAGAGCGATAAGAGCGATATCTTCTGCAGTATGTGATTATATATATACCCACCCACTTGTAACTATCAAGCTTCGTGAACAATTATATATTTAATATTAGTACAAATTTACACCTTGAAGCTATTGACACAAAATATTAGCCGGAATTCGTATTGGAGGCCATAATATTATACTCGATCAACCAGGAATTGATAGAGGTAAACTGTCCGTGGATGCTTTGGGCTTCACTAAATATATTAACGAGATCTGCCCTGGATTTGAATCTGGAATGACCTCTTGGAAAGATACTTCAAATGCAAGAGACTGGTACAAACATATCTCATCCTCCTTACAGTAATAAACCTACAACACAGCAATCCTCATTTTCTTAACCACCACGACTAGCAATAATCTCGAGTCCTCCAGGTCTGGTTTATAGTGGGTTTAATGGAGGAAATGTTTTAATAATTTTAGAAAACACCTGAGAACTGAAAAGGCGACTCATCATTCAAGTCTGGAAATGGTTCTTGTACTGGAAAATATGTATGGAAAGTAATTATTGGAAAATAAATTATATACAAAAATTAAACAAATTCTTACGTGGCAAGGTCCAATTTTATTCGTCCAAAATCATGAAACAGAATTAACGTACATAACCTTGCCATGTAAGTGTTTGTATACCTTTTTTACGCGTGCATTTGTATGCAGCTACACATATCATGACTTATGTATTTTCTTCTGAAATTTACCTTGCAATTAATTCTCTCTAAGGAAGTTGAAGGGGATGATCTTTTGTAATGAAGCAATGAAGAACCTTCTACGCTGAGATAACCATCAATTGGATCTATACTAACTGAATTTTCTGGGTCAATTTCTACACTGAACTTGCTCCGAGCTTCCTAAATTAGTCATAGGTGTTGAAAAATACAAGCAAACTTGTTACACCACTGATAAGGAGAAATTACTATTTTGTACACTAACATATCACCTGATTTGGATTTTTATCGCACTAACCTATAGAAATTAACAATCAGTACATGAACATTACATTTCTCGATAATTCCTGTTCTCCATAGGAAAATATCCATAGATTGGGGTCAAAAACTAAAATAGAATAAATGTGATAGCCATCAATTGGATCAATACTAATTGTATATTCGGGGTCAATTTCTTCACTGAACTTGCTCCGAGCTTTCGAAATTAGTCAGGGTTAAAAACGTGATAAAATAGTGTAAAATTTCTTTTTCTGTTTTTGTACCTATTGAAAACTCCAGTCTAGGATTTTTCTCCGGATTTGATACAGTAATTGTACTGCTCAAACAATCGACAACGGTTACGTTCAGTGTACCAATTGCTAATTTTCATAAAATCATGTACAAATACAAATTCAGGTGATGCGTTAATGTACCGAAATTTGACCCCCACTGATCATGAAACTGTAAATAGAGAGAAGACCTTTGAGAAATGGTACCCTTCGGGTACAGATATCTGAAGGAATAAGTTGCCTTCATTTGACGTACCACCATCAACTGTTACAGTCACTGTATCTACTGATACTCGCCTTCGAAGACGTTTTGGTGATCTTGATTTAAATGTCGGAGGCTGGACTCCCTTAAGTTCTAGAGTGATAAGTTCGGGATCTTCCTTACCCAAGTCGAGATACCTAATTACACTATTGTTTGTATCTGCTAAGAACAGTCTTCCTGCATAATTTTAGTTAATGGTGTTCAAAGACAAATGGCAGTAATGAAACTTTAAAGGATTGTAAGATGAATAATATCATACAACAATAACGAAATATCATATAACAATAACGAAGAAAGTAACAAAAAGTTTTACCATTTTGACCCTCTACAATTCCTGATGGCTCAGAAAGCTGCAAAAAGTAAATTGTATAATCATATGTAGCAATAAAAGGCAACGATTGGGATTATTATAGACAAAAGCAAGTCCAAGAGCTTGAAATAAGATGAAATGATAAGCATAAATCCTTGAAGTCTCTTCAAAACAAATACTCAAAAGATTTATCCATACCAAAACATCATAAGTTGCCTAATCTATTAAATTCCTAAAAGAACCTCAGAAGATGGATAATTCAAAAGTGGTAGTCTGAGTCCAGGAATTTATAGTTCAGAAAACGTTTTTTTTTTCCTGAAATGGGAATCAAGTAATCGAGAATGATTCCAAATAACTTACTAAAAAAGAATGAATCCAAAAATAAACCAATATATTTTCAATTATTTTTGTTCCATATTAATTCCTAGTTTCCTACACATGATCCGATGTATTCCATTGAAAGCATGTCGGTTTGAGAAACATGAGATGCTCTAGAAATATAGACATGCTTTATTTCACCCCCATTTCCAAAATATTTCCGGAGCGAAAAAAAGAAAAAAAAACTACTGCATATCGAAATATGATATATGTACAGTTCCATGCTCTCCAAGCATTCTATAGTATGCCATTCTTAAATAAAAAATATCTGTATAAATTTTGCAGTGCGATGTTAATTAGAAAAAAAAAGATAGCAAGTGCTGATCAACCTGAGCCATGAGGGCCTTCCCATCCTTAAACCCAGCTTTTCCAGAACCTGCTATTGTATACACTCTATTACTCACTAGATCTAACATCTTGATCTGAAATTGGAAAAAGAAAGTGATCAGGACACATTCAAATTTCACAACAGCACAGGTTCATACTTCAACAATAATGTAAAAATGCAACTATTTCAAAAGCGATAATCATTGATATTTGCAGAAAGAAATTAGTGGTAAAGGTGTTTCTGAACAAAACCACCTTTTTATTGGGCGAAAAACTCATGATGTACCTTGTGATTATAAGAATCTGCTATATAAATATGACCATCCTTCCCACATAAAACGCCCAAAGGATGTTGAAGAAGAACTTCAGTAGCTACTCCATCATGATCTCCGAACTAGAAAATTGAGTATAATTAAAAACATGTGAATTATATCGCTAGTAAGACAAACTAGATCAGTATTGTTTTTAATCAAGCGCTTTAAAAATTTAATGAGTAATTCTTTTTCGATTATGATATGTGAATTTGGGTTAGTAATTAAAAAAATAAACACCTTGAACAAATTGTCTGAGAAGACAGGGTCACCACCAGCCAATAGTCTCGACCCTCCAGTCTTAAGATCGAGTGCTCGAATAGAGCTACTTTCACTATCAGCAATATAGGCCATCTTCAAATCTATTAAAGCACGTTTGAGTAACATAATTAATAAGAACCTGAACCTACATGTCTGAAGTTCAAAGGCTTGTAAGGTGCCAACTTATTTCAACATAGTACCAGGTGACAACGAAATTCCAGAAGGTTGGGCAAAGGATGTGCTTGTAGAGCTATCACAGATCAACAAAACAAATTGTCATTGATAGTTAACCTTTGTACGATGAGATTACAAGAAAATATCAAGAAAAATAAAGATTAAGAGTAAAAGGAAATAGCAAAATAACCGGTCTACGTACCTTTCGCCATTCAGATTTCTTTCATAACCATCGCCACTAAAAGCTCTTGTTGTCTCATCAGATGCATTAAATACCCAAATCTGATGCTGCCCGGCCATTGCTATGTATACGATATCATTAACAGGATCAAAAGAGACATCCCATGGAGAGTTAAGAAGCTGAAATTCAGTAATAATGTGTGAGCGTAAAAATGTAAATGTCGGCACATATGAGCCTATATAATTACGCCAAACAAAATTCTAAAGAACTAGTGAAATGTCCATAAAAAATCACAGTTCTCATTTTCTACCTGAGTTTTTCCCTTTCCGCCACCTCGGTAATCAGAACCTTTAGTACCATTTCCAGCAAGAGTTTGAACCGTCTCGTTAACAAAATCAATCACCCTAGAACACAGTAGAGATTGAAGAACTCGCTAATCATAGTTAATACTAAGGAGTAGAGAGATCAGGTTTTCTACCTTAAGGCATGGTTTTCAGTATCAGCTACATACAGGAGATTTTTCTTCGCATTATAAGCAATACCCTGATCAAAGAAATAAAAATTAAATCTACTTCGATGTGCAGAAAATATCAGAAAGAGACAACAGAAACAGTTTCAGTGCGAATGAAGCATCTTCTATGTATAAGGTACAGATGGTAAACATTTTGTAAGTTATCACCTGAGGGCGGTTAAAGCCGGCATCATCAAAGTTACCATCCCTTAAACCTTCTTCACCTGTGCTCCCAATTTGGACAATGAAATTTCCACCTAGATCAGTTACTACCTAAATAAAGATGAAAAGGGTTAGTTAAAACACCTCCAATCGTTCTTCATTTAAATGGTGTAACCATATATAAAACCTGAAGGAGGAGAGTGAACAAAAATACAGAGAGGGAGAGAGGGAGAGAGAAGATACTATTCGGTTATGGTTACTGTCTGAAATAAAAAGACGATTGTTGACAACATCAATTGCAAGCTTTCCAGGAAACTTCAATGGAGATGTTGATAAGCGAGGATCGTTATCCTTCTCCAAATTCAGTGGAATGGGTTTATTGTCCAACATCCTCTTTTTACCGTAAAAGAAAAGCGCTGCTTCCACTAAATCATCGAGGTCCTGTGTCAATAACAGAGAGGGATAGAGAGAGAGAAGGTTTTCAACTGTTTTAAAATTAATGTACTCTATATGCTTCAATTTGTAGAGAAGGTAGAGCTAAAAACCACATGAACAGGCCAAAACCACATACAAAAAGGTGCGTTCTGCTCACCAATCACCTTGTTAAAAATTATACAAGCAAGAAGAACTGGCCCAATATGTGACGAGGTCTTGAAATAAGCATATATCACAACTAGAGCAAGTTCCAAGGGGAAATAGGGTTGTTCTCTAATTTTAGCTTATTATTTCGTAAGAATCTGACATAAATTTGTTAACTAAATAGTGTTAATTTAACAAATTTCCATTCCATTTAGTGCAACTGTTCCAGACAAACAGAGACTATCATTCAAGTAGATGATTAGTTCATAGATTACAAGGAGCGGAAAACCGAATATAGATTAGCCATAAGACAATCTAGCCATAAGAAATTAGAATGCATAAGGAGTGCATTGACATATAGTTGCATAAATGTATTTTGGAAATAAAATTTTAATATGACAACTATTACCTTTCTACGACCTTCACCAGTTAACTGTGCAAGGAGCTTTCCATTTGGCCCTACAATAGCAAAAGTTGGCCATGAATTGATGCCCAATTCCCGCCACAAGTACATATCCCCATCGTTGACAACCTAACACGTGTAAGAAAACCCCAATTATAACTGGTTTGTAATAAATAATCAGAGATTACTAAAACACAAAAGTAAATAATGCCCAATGTTAATAAACGAATAAAAAAGACTAGTCCACGTGAAGTGCATAGCGTCCAATCTCATGAACAAACAAATGAAAAAAATCCCAAACTTACTGGGTGAGAGATTCCGTAGCGCAGGACTGCATTCCGAATAGCTTCTAAATCTTTCTCATTATCAAACTTCGCCGAATGTACTCCAACAACAGTAAACTGCAAATTAGAAATCAAAATTTTCAACTTCATCCACAAAACTAAATTTAACTTGAGGTAGTCAAGATAACAGCAGGTTTATCCCAGGACTTGTTGTTATACGTTGCCTTCTCCTACATATGTTTGTAAAAAATATTCATGCATTATATGTTTGTAAAAAATATATATAGTGAAGGAAAAAAGATGGTAATTACTACTTGGTACACTTTCATTTTAGCATCTCCTCAAGTTCAAATTGTTTGTTGGCTACAATAATACCATCAATAATTACGTACAAAAGATTGAATTCTACCTACCTATGAAAAGATCTACACACGTATTGAACAAAAAAATGCTTAACCGAATTCAGAAAAGTAGATACATGTTGGGGATGAGTTCGAGTAATGGGAAGAAAACAATTCTTCAAATTAGAAAAGCCATACATATTACTTATCAAAAATGAGTCTGATTGTAGTTATACTATCATTAGTTTTGAAAGCAAGCAACAAAATTTGTTAGCAAAAGTTACCTGACTTCAACATTCTTTTTAGAAAAGGACTTACAAAAACAAATCAGTGAGTGACTTGAAATGAAGGATTTGTTCTTACTGGCATATCTTTGTATTTCCTTTCCAGAAACTCAAGATCCGGCAGCACATGCATGCAATTTATGCAACAATAGGTCCAAAAATCCAGAAGAACAACTTTTCCCTTTAAATCCTGTTTGAACAAGAAAATAGTCTCAAGTTAGAAGCAAATACTAGCATAAGTTGTCATCATTATATCATATATGCCATAATGTACATTTTTGCCTAGTGCTATCATCCAATTCATCTACAGCAAGGTCAGAATGAGGAAGAAAAGACAACCACCACATTTCAGATGGACAACGTGTAAACTGAAAGTAATCAGGTTTAAAAAGGTAAAAAAGAAGTAATCATGTTTAAAATGAAATGAACCCAACAGTAACATAATGAAACACACTGTTTAAAGAACTTGAGATAAAGACTATTTTAATTAAAACCCATAAAAAACAGAAATGAAAAAGTATGAGAATGAGAGAAATAAAGACCTCAAGGTTATTAAGATAAGAACTGGACCACGGGTAGAATTATAAATGTAAATGGGCTTACCTTGTTCAACTTAAGAGGAGCTGTGTTTAGCCAATCAAGTTGTGATGGAAACTCTGGCACAAGAGGAGCACTTCCCCTAAAAGAGGAGAGGGGGGGTGGGAGAAAACAAAAACACAGCACGTCAAACTGGATAATGGATTAAAACTCGAGATGAACTATATTGGCAAAATGAGGAAAAAACTGACCTACTTTCCACATCTGTTATGTAGCTCACATACTGTTGAACTCTAGCAGAACGAGTTATACCTGTAAAATGTAAAAATATTTAAATTTGCACATTGTCTTCACAACTCGAAACATGGTCGCATCCCTTGATGAACAAATTGTTGTTTCTTATCTATCTTTTACAGGCTCGTCTATTTGACAATTAACATTTAAATATAGAATTTATTAACAGGTTTTAGAAAACGTTGTTTAAAGGAAGTCACATAAACGCAAAATCAATCACCACTATCCAACTATTTGAAGGAAGTCGCTTGGTCAAACGCAAACTCAATTACTACTGTCCAACTACAAAAAGCTACAAATATATCATCTTCACATCTTTTGGTTTTGTTCAGGGACTCACTCAAATTCTAAGTGATTTGTTGTTGAAATGTCTCATAATACGAAAGTTGGACCAACTCATGACAGAAAAAGAAGAGAACCTCTAGGTGGAAAACTCCACAACTTACTTATATATCATTATTAATGTAAGCTTTTTAAATTATTCATAAACAATGTGTTTTGCAACCCATTCAAAATAACGTCTTTTCTGGCAGCCCCATAATGTTTGTGCTGACTCTGCCGTTGGACGCTCCATTTTTATATGTTTTAAGATGTTTCCTTTTTTTATTCAGCTTACCTCTGCTATAAGGGATAGTGATATCTTTAATTTGTTGAAATGCATTTTGGTCACGTTAACAATAGTAAAAGTCTAAAGAGGTCATATTGAAATATCAATACCTTCATTTTCTTTAAAAGAAGGACTTCTGACCCCAAATAGCACGTTCCATATGGCCTTTGGAGATGCATATTGCATAGCCTGAAAAGCATTTTGAAATCCCAAATTAATAAATTATGTATAAAAGATATAACATATATCAACACCTTTTTTGTGTCTTTCATCTATTTTCTGTTCCACACTCATACCTTCCGATTAGAGGCAATGAAAAGGACACAAGAAAGAGAAATGCCCAAACTGCCATACTTGATAATATCACGCCGTGAGCCCTGCAATCTGTTCGTAAGTTATTTCTGCAACTGAAGACTAACAGTGTCCAAATAAAGTTCCAATTTGCATTTATTTTAAGTGCTGTACGGTGAATTAACCCCAAAAAATTATTTTATCACGCAAAGAACATGTCAGACAGCTATCATGCTTGTCCATCAGAAAGTTAACAGTATAATTATATTATTGGAATATGCATCACCAAGTGGCTATATCTTATTAAACAAATTCTATTGTAAGTAAACTTAAGAAATGGGAGCCTAACATAAAAAGTTTACGCATGTTATACAAGAACCTCGGAGTCCATATTCTACAGTCATTCTAAAACAAAATAAACCAGTACATAGATAATGAACAAGATTGATTACAAATAAAAAATAAAATAATGAACAAGATAATAGAAACTTGAGATCACAAAAAGGCCTATCTACAAATCTCAAGAAATAATGGAAGATATTCCTAAGATAAACTTGACTGAAAAAAAAAAAACACACAAAACTTAGCAATGAAGATGATGTTCTGTTAAAATTACTCCAATAACAGTTTTATTGGTGCAATTTCTACCATGAAGGGTTTGAAAGGGAAAAACACTCTAAATTATCATTATCCAAAATGGGAAATAGATTAAATTTCAAAATGCGAAAGCGTAGCTATAGGGTTACTGCAAGCGCTTCACTAAAGCGTAAGTTTTTTGAGTATAAAAATTGGAAAAAGCTTAAAAAACATAAGCTGTTCAAGCTTTTTCGCAAAGTGGCTTCTTTTGTCCATACGGGAAAAAAAATGAGCTTCTTGAGCTCAAAGTAGAATTCTCAAAGCAGAGACATAAATAGCGAAATTACCAGTCTGAAACAGATTTATTGTATGGTTTTGAGCATAAAATCTACCTTACCCTCCAAGTGAAAAGGCAAACTCATTCGCCGAAGTCGTTACCAAGACAGGACTACGTTCTTCTCTCTCCTTGAGCAGTGCTTTCGAGCTTTGTGCCGTAGTATTAGTTAATTGAAGTTCCTGCATCTTCTCATCTGCAATAGCTTTAATCAGGCCAAATTCCACAGATGTTATGTCAATATAAATGACCAAATAACTCCTTCATAGTATTGTAGTTTAAAAGAAATGTAGTTCCTTCTGCTACCACAGTATAATCACAAACCAACAAATACTAAGGGAATGAATTGCCAAGATATACGCCACTTCGAAACAAGTGACAAACTACTAGTATCCAAAATGTTGATGGCAAGGGAAAAAAGAAATCACAAGCAAAACAAAACTCTGTTGCAGTGAGAATATAGAATTGTTTATATAATTGTTGAGGTACAGAAAAAGTATTTGGGATTAAACTGTTAAAACTTCATACTATGGCGATTAGAGCCGCCACTGAGAATGTCATCAATTGAGATATCTCCTATCTCCTGCCTAATAAATGCTGGACCAGCTGCCTCTAAAGCATCTTCTGATAACGTCGTTGTCACAGCTATGCATCTGTATGAAGAATCCATTGCATCAGAAACAAAAGGATGGGGTTTTAGGGTTACGGAAATCATTATCAAGAAAGAAGATTGCAGAAATAAATAAGTTTCCATATTCCCACTTCTCTAGTTCTAAGTACTTCCTACATCCCAATACGGTTTCAGGTTAATGGAATGCATTTCAGTAATGGAACACCATTATTACTAATATTTTTTCTATAATAAGCCCACAGTGGCCTGAACCTTCCCAACCTCGCGCATAGAGGGAGCTCCGTGTGCCGGGTTTGCCTTATGTTCTCTTTATGAGTGGTAGTAGTTCATCTGATTTTATTAAAAATTTAATATATTGATTTGCTTATGAAAAATATAAGGCATCGGGTTATCAGATTACAAAATCAAATACATTGCTGAACTCTATAAATTTAAGTAGTCCGTCTGTCCAACAATATTAGGGGGTTTAAGGGGAATGCAAATTTTTAAAGAAACATCGTCGTTATTTAAATTTATTAAATTCAATTTTGTTTCTCCCATAGATGAATATTACTGTATTAGTGGTTCAATGGGCTAAGGTAAATGAGAAGGGTAAAACTGGAACTTAACAGAATGCTTCTTTGGCCTTTAGCACATCGATCAAGCTAAATGGGACATCACAAATGTAATAGTGACCGAAAAATGGGACAACTAAAGTGAAGAACATCAAACTTGTACAGTCACGACTGGCGAACTGAAATTTTAATATAATTTTATTACACAGAACAACAGAAAGCTTGCACATTCAACTATGTTTACCTCATCTTTGCAGATTTGGCAGCTTGCACTCCAGCTAATGCATCCTCGATAACAATGCACTGGCAGATCATTCACTTGATATTACTCATTGATTTACTAAATTGCAATTGCGGAAAAAATAATCATGATATAAGCTACAAAGTATTAACTCGAGGCTCATGTCATTAAACCAGGTCCAAGAAAAGATTAAAAATGGCCCACGTTTGATGTGGTCACATAAAGTACCCTTTCACTTGACTGATATAGTATGCAATAACTAAATATGTGAAATAGATAAGTACATAATTATACCTCATTAGTGGGCACATTCATTATCTTTGATGCAGCTAGAAAAATATCTGGAGAGGGCTTCAGATTCTCAAATGCATCTGCTGATACAATAGCATCAAACCTGAAGAAAATAGCTATATATCATCACAGATTTGCATTTAACTAGGGAATAAAAGACATATATTCATAAAATTCCGCTAGTAAAGTGCTATCTCAAATAAGCACACAGGAAAGAAGTTTGAGAAAAAAAGCATATATACAAAAGAGCCAGGCCATAATAAAGTTACATAAGTTCCTTTATGATTTAAAGTTCTAGAAAAAGAAATCAAATAGACAATTATACAGTTGAATAATTCCAAACGATATACACAGTCAGTCAATTTGTTATAATAATATACTGACAAGTTAAAGTCATACCTATCTACAAACATGTATATACATCTAACTATATAAAAGTGGGGTTGACTAGGAGCTGTGCGCTTGTGTCATGGCCATGAGCTTGGTTCACCTGCTATCACGCGTGCACAATATTTGTTCTCTTTTAGCAAAAACTATATAGTGCCCCAATAGCTTCAGTTATACATCTACCTGGTCCATTACTTGTAGACTAAACACAAATGGTGTTTATTTTTGGAATTTATATGTTTCATTTTTCGTATTTCCTATTAATATTTTAAAAGCAAAGACAATACATGATTCTTTACGTATTATACGACTAATATAAGTTTCACCTTTAATAAATAGGACAATAAAGTTCAGGAATCAGGAATCAATTGAAGTATCAAGTATTCATAATGAATATAATACTAATATAGTTTCTTAATTATTTATCCCGTTCCTATTTTTGATGTTATAATGTTGATTCCTGGTCAAAATCTATGTATAATCTTTAACTCGGAAACAAACAAAGATGCAAAAAAAGTTTCCAGAGTTGATTTTAAATATATTCTATAATTTTTATTTACGGCCCTAATTGGTTCCCATAGTTTTAAATGCTTTGTATAAATTATGGATTAGACAACCTTGTTATACGAAGTGATATAGATTTAATCCTTGTAAAAAATCTATAAGAACTATTGTTATGTTTAATCCAATTAAAAGGATGTAAAAATTCTAACTATCGTTTTGCATGATATATCCATCTCATACTTAGATCAACAAATTTGAAATTATCGCTTTATAAGCCAAATATTACTGTAACAAGATTTAAAATTAAAGAAAATTTCCGCCCGTGTCTTACATGGGACTTCCTGGCTAGTCCTTATAAAAGAGCAAACGTCAAGTTCAAGTAGTAACATTTTATCATAAATAAAGTGCAAAAAATTATGAAACACGTAAAGGACTTGCAGGAACTCCACCGACAGATTAGGTTAACTTTTATACTCTCTCTTTCCCTAATGATGGTCTTTCTTTGGGAATAACATTTTTAAGATGGGACAATATTTACATATGAAAAAAGAGCAAGTATCCTCACTTTAAGCTAATCACAAGTAAAACCAATTTTTACCATTAATTTATATATGTACATATATATAGGAGGGCAAGAAAGTAACTACATCATAATTTACCTCCTCATTAAGTAGATAATTATTAGGGACATTCCAAAATAGAAGAGTAGACTATTAGTTAGAGACGGGCGACTAGTAACCAAATACTTGTGAAATACAGTAAAGAAACGACGTTTGCTTACATCGACAATGGTAAACCTGCAGCAGCTAAGTTTGCGTCAACCTTGATACGATCTGCACTAGATGCCACAGCAACTTTGAGACCCTTTCTTTTACACTGGTATACAACAATATACTATATATTACACCAGTTATGTGGTAAAATGTAGTTTTTACCACGATATGAAAAAGCATGTCCTTAATACCTGAGTCACGAGTTCTAGAGCACCAGGAAATCCTATTCCAGATTCTGGGTTTGCATACTGCAGATTAAAAAACTCTTCAGAATTAATTATAAGCTCAGGTATTAACAAAACAAGAGTACTAAAACAGGCAGAAATTGTAATAATTAAATGTTTATTAGATGATTCATAAGAGGAAAATGATATAACATGGGAATTTAATAACCTTCTCTAGGTATATCTCGAAAAACCTTTTCTTTGCTGCGTCAGGGTTGAATCCTTCAACACCCTTCAAATAAGCTACACCTCCCAGAAATTTTGCTTCACCTAATTAATGTTCAAGAAAACAAAGAAAAAAGACTACATAATGCTAGTAATGGGGAAAGAAAAATAGGGATCCCAGCAACTTTAGTAAATCCTATGTCCAACATTGTAATGCAATACGCAAGAAAGAAAGAAGACAGACAAGGTATTCGCTTGTTAAACTTGCTTGTAATTTCTACACTGCATTGAGTAATCTTGTTCATCAGTGATAAAAGGTTCTTTCTTTCTTTCAAAAGCATCTGGTTCACATAGATACAACCACAAGCAGGTTCTAACAGTTTTGAGGTTATTTTGTTAAAATTTCATCTAAAAGTAGTGCAAGACAAGTTGGAATTCCAGTTGAGTTTCCTTATGCATTCTTTTAAAGTTTCCTTACACTATGGCCTCGTTTGGTTACGGGACTTGTAGTCCCGGGACTACAAGTCCGGATCGGATTAAGATGGATTTCAAAAGATGATGGGATTACTAGTCCAAGCCAAATAATCCACTTCTATGTTTGTTTACATATTTCTTGTAATCGGACTATTGTACAAATTTACATTTTTGCCCATTCTTAATACACAAAATAATTCTTCAAAAAAGATATTGAAAAAAGATATTTAACTAACAAAAGTTGAAAATTCAGCAAAAAAGATAAAACTTCAAAAGCTTAATCATACATAAAATGTAAATATTGAGGATATAATTTATTTATTTTTGTGAATTAAATAAGAGAAAAAACTGACAATAATTACAACAACGAAACAAATCTGGAAATTAACAATAAGAAGCTATCCTCAATTTTGCAATAAAAAGACCAGTACAAAGCAACAGTTTTTAGAATTGTTCCCAATTTATTGCGAATTTGAAATGAAAAAAAACTGGAAAAAGCTGCTTATTTATACTCAATATGGACCACATACAAAAAAAATATACATATTTAGAAATATAAAAGGTGGAAACTTTACTGTGATTTGTCATGGTTGTTGGTATTGGATGTGTGTATATATGTATATATCGGTGTGTATGTTATCAGTGAGAAAATAGAGAGAAAGAAAAAGAAGGGAGACAGTTGTAAAGGAGAGGGCGAGTTGGTATATTTTAATTGAAGTCTGGACATGGATTTGTTATCCCAACCTTTCCCCCCTGTGCTATTCTATATACCACGAAGTTGGGTCTTTTACAGTCCAATAGTATTTGTAGTTGGGTACCGGACTCCGATTAATTCCACAAAGTTTTACCAAACGTTGTATTAAGTGAGCCCAGTACTATTTTTTATCTAATCCCACCCTTATATCGCTAACAAACAAGGCCTATGTCTATGTGTGGTATGAAAATATCAGTCAAATGCAAGAACAATGGAACTGTTGCAAGTACTAGTTGTTCTTTTTCGTCACATACAGGACATCGTTTCACTATACCAAAATGAGCATATATGTAGACATAATGTTTCCCTTATATTTCCTAAACCCTCAAACCAAAGTCCCTAGCGGATTAAAGGCGGGAGGTGGAAACTGGGGGCCTAGTTAAATAGGTGAAGCCTAGGCGGGAAAACTAAATTTAGACATGTTTCGATTTTTTTGTGCTCGTTTGATATATATGTTGTAAATTTAATTAACAAACTAAATTAAACTGATAGTAGAAAAACTAGAGAAAAAATCATGCATTTAATGCAGGGAAGGAACTAGAGAAAATTCCGAATTTTTTCCATGTATTTTATTGAAAAGTTGACTATTATATACTTTCATCACCCCCATAAATATAGAAAAAAATAAACATGCATTCAGCCCCACCCACCTTCAAATTCTAGTTCCGCTGATAGTAGTAATACTAGTTAGACCATCTCCAACGTGTGTCTACAATCCCCCTATCACACTATAAATGGTGTAATTTTTGCACTAAAAGTCTCTTCAAAATAGTACTAAAATGGTGTGGTTTCAAATTTTGATACAAATGAATAGTGTTTGCACTCTTTTGACAAAATTATTTAGGACAGTCAAAAGTAAAAAATAAAGGAGTAAGTACCAGTGCCCATGAAGGGGAGGAAGTCGTTAACAGTGACGTGGACGCCGAGCTCAGCAAAGAGGTCGACAGCAGCAAGCCTAGAGAGCTCCTCGCTGTTGCAGAGCACTCCGTCCATGTCGAACAGCACTGCCGATACCTTCCCCCACTCCTTCTCCTCCTCCTCCCTCTTCATCAAACACGCCTTCGTCTTCACCGTCACCTTTCTCTTCATTTCCACTCTCCTCCGCCATTCCATCAACGTAAAGTTTGACCCGCCATACGCCCATTTTGCCGAGGAGATTAATGAGCTTCTTTCTCCTCGTGCTTGTGATGGAGTTATAACACCTGCCGCGCCTGACCATGGTAGATGTAACGCCATTCTCTCTCCCTCTCTATATCTATATCTATATCTATATCTATCTATGTATATGTATCTGTGTCATGTTATATCGGTATACTTATCTCTCTCCCTCACTAGACCTCTACTTCGAGTGGCGGGGAAAATTTTGCATCTCCTGATATTTTTAGACATTTTTATTTTTTTATTCTCGTTTGATACGTATGTTTTATTACTATTGCATCTGAAATAAGAAAATGTTTGTGATGCTTATTTAGTTATATATCTAGTATCCATTGTTTCATATTGAAATATACCAAAATAAATCATACATTTTACTAATTTAGCAATAAAAATAAATATAAAAATATTATATTGTCCTCAAATATTACAATAAATAATTGACAATAATAATGATTTGCTATAAGCATTCTCATCAGTGGTCAAGAAATTATTGTACAACTCTACCCTTGTACAGCTCTTTAAGAGTCTTAAATAGAATTTTATTATATGGTGCACAACAAAATAGATACATTTACATACTATGCTAATAAAATAGTAAATACTAGTATTAATTTCCTTATTATATTTTCCCCAAAACGAGATACAGTGTAATATTCTCCATGGTTCCCCCCGTGCGATGCATCTCACAGATCTTGGGAGTTAAATTTATCAGTACTACTACTACTATCTACCAATTAAGGCTATTTAGATAAGCGAAATTGAATTTAGATTAAAATCGGGTTACACATTAGATTTGGCAAAAAATAAGAATTTTGAGGGAAAAAGATGGCCTGGAAATGGGAATCCAAGATCTTCTTCAGATCTGTTTCTCTGGATAGGATTAAGTGACGGAATAAAGAATTGATTTGGAGGGTAGAAACATGAAAACGTTGGAAAATGGAGAAGACAATGTCTCCACTTTGAGAGAGAGAGAGAGAGAGAGAGAGAGAAACTCTGGGTATGAAGAAAAAACAATTTTTTTTCGATTTTGTCCGGCAATAAAATAGGACTCCTTCCTTCCCGATTAATACAAAAGTAACTGCTGCAATTTTCATCGGTAATAATTTGTATTAAAATTATCGAAATAAATTTTTTAAAAATTTAACATTAAATTATGTTTTATTTTTAAAAATTTTTATTTCGATAATTTTGATATATGTTATAAGTCGGTCAAAATTGTATGTAATTTCGTAAATGACATAACAGATAATTTTCTGACATTTCTCTCTACATGTAGAGAGTTTTAATATAAAAATATTAGTAAACGATACCCATGCGTTGCGTGTAAAATCCTATAAATTGTAATCATTTTATAAATATTTAAAAGAATAAAAAAAGATGTAAGAAAAAAATACGATATAAATTATAATGATGATATAAATATTTAGGAAAAAAATATAGGATATAAGAAATTTTCTAGGATGTAAAAGGAGTTTAATTAGTTTTTATTTTTCTATTTTTTATGAAAGTAGTTAATGGTAATTAAAAAAAGTGTGTGAGTATTTTTGAAAAAAAATAACTAAATTTGACAGTTTCAGCTTTTATTGAGTTCACTTATATCTTTTCTTGAATTCACTGTATCTTTTCTGAATTCACTATATCTTTTCTTCAGTTCACTTATATTAATAGTATGATAACCTTATAGATATATATGGGTGGTTATGAGACACATTTTTTCTTAAATTTACCAACTTATATAGTTGAAATTATGTTTGGATTTAGCAATTATAACACGCCGTTAATCCTCTAATATCCTTAAAGGCGAGTTTTTTCTCATGAATGCTTACCCGAATGATACCCACTAACATCTATACTTACTTCCTTAGTTTTCAAATGTAACTTCAACTGCGAAGATTTAAACTTCGACCAAAGGCGAATTTTTTCTCGTGAATGCTTACCCGAATGATACAAACATCTATACCTACTCCTTTAGTTTTCAAATGCAACTTCAACTGCAAAGATGTAAACTTCGACCAAACATGTGAACACTTCTGCCTCCTAGCTACAAATCAACAAAAAAATTGACAGAAAAAATCACTGATAAAAGTAATGTCAATTAAGCTCGAATAAGAAAATTGCAAGTCAATATATAATCTTCAGCTATATCTGCAATTCATCATCGAAGATGACCAAACTTTGAATAGCAATGATAGTTTGTACTTTGTATAGTTCATAAATTGAATACAGAATTTGCATTTCAGTTCTTGCCAGAATGGCATGCACCAAAGACTGACAAAAGAAGCTGGACCAAAGAATGGTGGGCCGCATGAACAGATGAACCCCTTATAGATATTAAAGAAAGAAGAAAAAAAGTAGCAACAATAATCAAGATGCTATGCCCGTCTGCACGTCTCTTTACTTTCAACATGATTGCTACATTATAACAGCCACACGATATAAGCCCCACTTCCCGAAGCTAGCGAGTATGAGCAGCTAAAAATGTGCATTGCAAACTGTGATTTTTATGGCCTGCTAATAAGCATATCGGGTGCTCGTCACATCTCCTTAGCCTACAACACGAGTTGGAACAGATTTTGATGTTATCAGAGTAAATGCAAACCTGTAGGTCAAGATTTATACATGCACTTTCACTACCTCGATCTAAAACTGTTAAAATATATTCATGTAACAGGGACTCATCGAAGCTCGTCAAAACCGGGGTAAGGCCACAAGAATAGTTACATTTCTCATCCTCAATAGTATATCAAGTTTTCCACTTGAATATACAGCACAAAGTTATTTTAGCAACATCTTTGTAATGAATGGATTTCCAAAAGAGATTGAAGCTCGATAAATCTAATCAAATCCAATCTAATGAAAAGAATCTCACCACTGCGTGGCCGCATCACTGAAAGTTGGAAAAATTTTCATGAAAGGACCAAGCATCGCCACCCATAATCCCATAAAAGCCAGGAGATAGTGAACCACTTACATCACTTGTTAAATTTTGACCCCAAACTTGATGATGGACCCTTGAGTGGCTTGGTGTCGTGGGTAATAGTCCCATACTCGGCACAGGTGATGTGAAATTATCGTGTGAATGTCCCTGAGGAAAGGTATTATAAAAGGACGATGTTGTTTCGGGTCTATTAATAGCATTTTGAGAAACTAATCTCCTAGTCCTTCCCCATTCAACTTCTGGCCCCAACCCAATATTATTTGCACCAGATCTACCCACAAAATGTGCTATCTGTTGGTGTCTCCGACGCCTTTCTCTCACTGTTTGTACCTGTAACAATACACCAGGAATGTGACACTTGTCAGCAACAATTGCTTAATTACAAAACTATTTCAGCTATGAATTGACTAAATCAACTCATTGCTAAAGAATCAAAGATGAATATTCAAGGAGGGAATGATTGCAAATAACAACAGCATTTTTATTTCTCGCCACATCAAATTCAAGTGCTGCTCTAACTAATCTGTAACTGTATACATAGCAGAGCTGGCCCAGGGCCCTGTACAGTCCGTGCCAGTGCACTAGGCCTCAAAAAACTAAAGGGTCCCAATTATTTTTAATACTTAAGGGTAAATAGAGAATATTTAATTAGATGAAATATTAGTATTTGTGTTTGTGTAAATAAACTAACAGCTTGTCCCAGCGAAAGAAGCCATTCTTTAGTTCTAAAGGTTTGAAGTGCGACTTTTGTTCCTTACGCTTTTAACTAAAAAAAAATTTTATGCTCAGGTGCTAATCTACAGAATTGCTCCCATTAGCCTATTATGTAATTAGTAGTTTGACTATATTGGTCTGTTCTGGTTTTCAACAAGTTAATTTGAGGAAAAAGTAATTTCAAGTATCGTAAAAGTTAAATACGTAGTAACTACTGCTTCATCGGAATTCTTTTTGAAATACATTAAAGTTTCATAGTTTTCTTAATTATTCCATTTATCTTATTAAGATTCACTGGTGGTCAACTTAACGATCATATTTGTCATGCCGATTCAATTTCACTTTCTTGAACAACCTATAAGAGGATGGAAAAATAACAATTGACAAATTCAATGATATATGAAAAGATGGAAAAATAAGTAGCATTGATTCCATGACATATTTTATTGTGTTAAGATAGTTATAAGTTAGCCTTTTTAATTGCATTTTTCGTCTTAAATAAACTACAAATTTTGTTTTGAGTGACAAAAAAGGGACTTTTTTATTTTACGTGCACCGGGCCTTATATTTCTTAAGGCCGGCCCTGATACATAGGAACTATAGAATTAGTGATGCCTGCATATGTTTTATATTTCTAGACTCGAGACTTGTTTGGTTGCTTCTTTTAGCCAAATAAGCTGGATATTTTAGGTTGAGAAAATGTTGGATTCATCCAGCCTAAAGTAACTATGCTTTTCCAAGCCAAAAGATTAGAAAACCTCGGCTTCTAAGCTGAACAACCAAACGCAGTCCAGCTCTTAAGCACAAAAGCAAACAAGCAGACCTTAAAAGTTGCAAGCAAACAAGAAATTGGTTCAGACTGGGAGAGTTTTGGCCTCTCCAATGTTACAGTTGTAAAAACTTTTTTTCTTCAATGGCAAAAGAATACCAGAATCAATTTGAATCTCCAGTCTAAATTCAGTAATGAGAGTAAACAAGTAGTTAAAAGTGGCTTTACCCCTGCACCTAATAGGGACGAACTAGCTCGAAGATCCGCACTTACAGGTCTAGGATACAAAGATACACCAGTCACATCACCTAACGGTGTTTCGGGTTCATAAACTCTGTTGAGGTCTATAAACTCTCTAACATTTTCAGAAGGAGATGATACCCTGGCAGACAGGTCAGTAGTTGTTCTCTGATCACGAGGAGTTTGTGGGGTTGAGGGTCCAAGAGCTGTTGGTCTACAACCTTCACAATACCAATTACCTTCTGGTACTTCGCTGAGACCAACACAGTAAGTATGGGCTGGCGAATCACACAAATCGCATAGTAACATATTAGCATCGTCACCACCATGATTACATTCTGTGCAAATTACGTTTTCGTACGGGTCTATATAAGACCTAAGCTCTTCTTCAGATGGTACATAAACCTGCACACAAAAATATCAAACCAGCAATCGAAGTTCAGCAAACTTACCGGCCTCATATGGTTGCATCTTATCCGTAAAGTTAACTTTTTGGGTGGAAGCGAAAAGTAAACTGTTATCCGCTTGTTTGGTTAGAGCGTTTAAGCAACTAAGATGTTTTTATTTTTATTTAGAAAAAGGTGGTGTCAATCAACTAAAAGCTTCTAATTTTTCTGGCCAAAATCTCAAAGCTTGCCTTTTAAGCTGGACAGCCAAATATAGTTCTGCTTTAAGCGAAAAACACAAGCTTATAAAAACTGGAACCAAATAATGCCATATCTTACTTATATCATATGTATGGTCGGTTAAAAATATAGTCCCCTTTCTGCATACATCAAAAGGTGAAATAGGAAAAGAAACATGCATAATTAAAAAAAGTGAATAGTATCATATCTATGCTTAAAAAAGAGTATATACTTTTAAAAAAATGGAAGTATGCTTCTTTTAGTTCAAACAAACAACATAGTTTACTATTGTACTTTCAAATACAAAAAATACAAAAGTTAAAGCCTTCGTAGCTGGTCTATAAATATCCTATAACGTAAAGTTTGGAAAATACCTGATCGCGTTCTGGGACGTCTGTTTCATCTAAATTGGGTTTATAAATTTTGGTAAACCTTTGCTTACACAAAGGGCAACGAGATTCAACTTTCGACCACTCATATATACAATTATAGCAAAAATAATGACTGCAACAATCTAATGTCCCTCTCACAGTTCTCTTCCCTTCCTCTGAAAAACATATCCCACATACTTGCTTTGTTGCTTCAATTTCCGAACCTTCTAATTTATCTTTACCCTTTCTCGTTTTTTGTTTAAATTTTCCTTGATGGAGATTCTTTTCATCTCCTGACCGCTTTTTTGAGGAACATTTTCTTAAAGCAGCACCCAGACCCCCACAAAATTTGCTAGCTTCTAGGACTTGTTCTCTCTCCTCCTCGGATACAGTATATTCCTGTTCTAATAATAGCGGTTTGGAACGAACAAAATCCGAGTCAGAGTCTACCACTAATCTCCTCCTCTTGCGAACAGAATCCCTCTCATTTGTTTTACTGGCCAAGGATTTACTCTTTCGAACTTTTTTGCAACGACCAGAAGACGATTTTCTCTTCAAGCCACGTCTTTTTAACGGTTCTGTTCTTTTAGATTTAACGTTAGAATAAATCCTCCTTCTTCTCCCTCCTGAACGCCTCCCCTGAGAATATGCCTGTCCAAATTCCTTAGCTTTCTCCACAACTGCAATATCATCATCGTTGTCAAATTCATTTTCATCTAAAATAAAGTCTTCGTCATCGTCATCTTCTTCCAACTCTTCATCATCCTCAACATAATAATCATCATCATCACTACATTCATCTTCCTCAGCTTTGTATTCATCATCATCACTTTCTACTGCCAAAGCCTTGTTTTCTTTAAGTGCCTTTTTAACTCCATATTTCTTTCTACTTCGAATAGAATCCAGCAAATCCTTCCCATCTTCATTATCATTGTAATCATTGTCTTCATCATAGTCATCATATTCAGGTTCTTGATCATCATCGTCGTCTTCTACATACGAAGCCTTTCTTCTCTTAACTATTTTCTGGACCCCTTTTTGCTTTCTGACGGGACAATCATTGCGCAAATCATTTTCATCTTCGATATCAGTGTCATCATCACATTCATAATCAGCATCGCTTTCTTCGGAACAAGAGTCTTTCTTTTTATCAAGTGATTTGTTGACCCTATTTTTTCGCAAATTCTTTTTATCTTTGCTATCATTGCTATAATTGTAATCATCATCTTCCTCACATACATCCTCCTCAGCCTCATAATTATCATCACTCTCTTCGGAGTAAGAGGCCTTCTTTTTCTTAAGTGTGTTGCCGACCCATTTTTTTTTTCTACTAGGACAACCTTTCTGAAGTTCCATTTCATCTTCGATAACATTGTAATCATCATCATCATAACCTGGATCATCCTCAGCTTCGTATTCATCATCTTTATTATTTTCTTCCTTATATTCATACTTATTTTCCTTAACTACCTTTCGAACCCCATTTTGCAATTTTTTGTAACCTTGGCTGTTAATGTAATCCTCAACATCCACATCATTTTCTTCAGTACATAACGCCTTATTTTTCTTAACTGGTTTCTGAACCCCATTTCTTTTCCTTTTCGGGAATCCCGTTGCCCAATTCTTGCTACTTTCTTCCTCATCATCATCTTCAACAAAATCTCCATCACTCTCTTCTTCATATAGAACCTTTCTCTTGCTAGACGTCCTTCCAACCCGACTCTTACTTTTGCTATTCAAACCATTTTTCCTTTTCAACCTTTGAGTCCCTCTAACCAGGTCATCTTCTGATTCCTCTCCAGCTAAAGATGAGCAATACTCGTCAGAATCATCAAATTCTCCGTCATCTTCAATTTGATAGTCATCATCTGATTCATCAGATTCCTCGTTTCTGATTCTTTGTCTATTAGCACCTTTTTTTCTTATTTTCCCTCTCATTGCCATTTGGTAATGCACTGAAAGGCACTGCACAAATAGGAACCATAAAAGGGTCACTGACTAAGCGCTACTTAAATGAAATAAATCTGATAATTTCATGCCTAAGGACAACAACGTAGGAAATTGATTAGATTGATGTTAGGCATTCAATTTCATGATTCGGTTACATCATGTGCTTCTGTTACACCATTTCATCTGGTCCATAATCCCTAATCAGTAACTGAAATAAATAGATCAAACAGTTACAGACATCATTTTTCATACTTTAATTATTTTTAGTCCAAGGTGAAGAGATACTGTAAATCAAGTTTCAAACAAGGAATCAGCAAAAATATTATGTAACAGCAATTATTAGAGCAAATAACTACAGGCATCATTTTCCAAAATGATTAGTATAATTTTTAGTCCAAGGCGAAGGAGAGATATGGTAGATCAAGTTTTAAACAAAATCAGCATAAACATTAAGGAATTATATGTTATCAAATCCGACATTAAGGGGAAAAAACAGCTAATTCATCTCTGTGAACTATCTGGTCCATAATTCCTAATCAGTAACAGCATTTAATAGACCAAATAAGTACAGAGATCATTGTTTTTTTTAAAAAAAAAAAATTTAGTCAAAGGCGAAAGGGATACAATAAATCAAGTTTTAAACAAGGAATAAACAAAAATATTAAATATTGATATGATATGCTATCGTGACCACAGTTTTAGGCTGTTTTCAAAACCGGATCAAGTTTGAGTGTAAATCAAGAATCCAAATAAAGAATCAGCACAAATATTATACAGCCATAACTCATAAATTGCTGTCAGGAAATAGCATAAGCCCTAGAAACAACTCAGAATCAAAGATCTTTCCCAAATCAAATCGGCATTCAGTGATCAAAATTATTCCAAACAAGGAATTTATCATATTTAGTCCTAATGTTATTTGGGGAAAAAGAGCAAAAGTAGTGTTCTCTGATAACTCCCCAAAATGACTATACGATATATCGATCCCTTTCCCAAAATAACTGAATTGAAATTCATATTAGTATTTCAAACAAGGAAATGATGACAAATACTAAGCAATCGTAGAAATAACCTATATAGTCTAATATAATTGGACACACATAAAAAACAGCTAAATCACTAATCGGATCGGATTTCATTAATTACACAAATATCAGCACACAATCTTTAATATCAGTATATACATCAAGCAATTATAGATACAGAATCAAACCCATGTTATTAATATCACAAGTTAAGCAAATTATCCCCAATTTCAATTCATAATTTCGTAATCATAATAACTGTTTAAATTTCATATAAAGTCGTAGAGATTACAAAAAATAAAAGAATTTGAATCATCAATGATGGAATTAGAAAGGGAAAATTGTACCTGAGAATAGGAAGAAGGCGATTTGGAAAATCTGTAATCAATTTAATTCCTTAAAAGTTTTTTACAATTAATTATATTAATTTGGATTAAAATGGATATACAGATAATTAATGGTATTTACTACTATACAAGGGATGGGGAATTAAATATAAGAATATTGGAGGAGAGCATCTAGAGAGGGAGAGAGAAGGAAAGGAGAAGAAATACCCACGCAAACTACATAAATCAAGAAAACTACGCCTATCTATATTATAATTTTATTATTTGATGATTATACTTATTAATTTACCGTAACACCCACCTGTTACGTGCTACTGCATAGCTGCCTCAACCTGTTCCTTTGACCTCCGGATATACATGTAAATTTTGTAACGTAGGGGGTGATAATTTGGCAAAAAAATTTTATGCTAGTTTCCAACGGTTCGGTTTCGTTCATTGTTAAACAAAATGATAATAAACAAAAATATACATATACTTAACGAAACAAAATGAACTTTTCTGATTCGTAGCGAAAACGAAACGTTGAAAAACCTAAAAAAACTAAACAAAACGAAAACTAAATAGACCGTATTCGTCTCGTTTCGCCTCATTCTCACCCCTACTTACATGCGATGCTTTTACTTGAGGTACGCACGTAGGGCTGAGGATTTTGACCACCCAAAGCGGTAAGTTTTATTTTTCGATAAATTTTTCTATAGATTAAACGAACCGCACCCGGATATTTGGCCGGGCCGCCAGGTTCGGTTTTGGCCAGCTTGAAACTTTTTTTAAAGGCTCTTATCTTTATGTTTTATAATGTTGAACTTAGAACTTTAGTTAATAAAAATCAGTTTTGAGGCACATTATTGTTTATGTTTTTCTTTTTGTGTGTACTTCATTATAATTTTTCAAATTTCTCAAAAGAAAATGTTAAAATAAGAAAGTATGAATATTAAATGCACGAATGAAAATAAAAATCGAAATTTATTATTAATGTTGAACTTTTAATACAATAGTTGAAAAAAAAGTCAAAATTTGAAATAATAATGAAATTATGAAACAAAAATAAAATCTTCTCAAATTTATTCATTAAATTCCAGTTGAAAGGAGAAAATTTGAAATCTTAAAATGTAAAACTTTAGTCGTTGATGGTCAAATCTTGAATTTGTTCACACGAGTATAGCTTTATCTTTGATTATTCGACGACATACGAGCTGAGGCGCACCCCACGTAGAGAATTATGAGCCTAGCTTGAGTTTATTCGGTTTATATCTACGGAAATTTGGAATCCCACGTATGGCCACGGCAAGGATAGGAGAACCGCAAAACAACAAAAATACGAATGACCTCAAATATTCTAAGGGTTTATAAGCCAGTGGAATGATCACCACCACCGACTTATTAATGGCGAATTAGGTACGAAAACGTCACCGGATTACCTACAATGGTACAGACCTCGGACACGCCTTCTCATAAACCCAGCTCTTCTGGAAGTGCCAGAACACGGTGTTCGTGCGACTGCGGGTTTGATCACTAAAATGGTAAAAAACTAATTTAGTAGACTAATACTAAATTTTATTTATTTTTTTTTTTTTTACAGAAACATTTGTTACGCCACAGTTACAAAACTTTTAAACGGCTCAAAGTAAAACAGGAAGTGGAATATTTAGCCACTGGAATTGCTGAATTGAACATTGATCCAAAATGGTCGAGTGATGAACCGTCGGAGGAGGATGACGATAACTGTGATGGCGATTAACCTGATTATGATGATTTCGATGATCGTGAGGATCGCCGATCAATCGGCTCTGAACCCCGATCAATCGGATTGCTTATATAGTTCCCCATAAGTTCTAGTGTTCTTCGCCGATCGATCGGCTATGAACCCCAATCGATCGGCCAGTAGAGATTTTTTTCCCTCCCTTTTAGTCTCCTGCGAAATAGATATACATACATAAAACGCATCTCTCTCTCTATCTACACGTATAAACCGCCCCCTTTCATATAACTCTCTTAAATCTTCATCGAATTTTTTTTTTTGTTGTTAAAAACTCTAATTTTCACCTAGTGCATATCTTTCACATCAATTTAACCTTAAATCCATTGATTTACGCCAAATCAATTGGCTATTTTTCTATAAATTTTAGTTTTCTATAAACCTAATTTCTTCAATTTTTCAAAATGGTTTGAAAGACAGGCTCTTCGAAGGCGACTTTTCAAGACACCGTCTCATCCGCTCCTGGTTTGGATAAGATTTCTAAAGCTAAAGTCGAAGATACTATCGCTAGTATGAAAATAGTTAAAGATAGGTCCCCGTTCTGGATGTGGAAAATAAGATTTGAATTTTTCCAACTTTATCTTAATCTCGTCGAACTATTTACTAAGAATTTTACGTACTACAACCCAAATATTTTCGAGGGTGCTAGAATTGATGGAAAAATGCGATTTTATCTTCGACTGTTGTTGTTCAGCTTGATTACTAGTTCTATTATTTAGATGTGTTGAAGGGTTGATATAACATACAACAAACTTAGTGAAATATTCATTTAACAAATTGGTTATATAATTAAACACATCAGGATACGAATTATAGGAGGACATGAAAATAACTACGTTATAATTGTACTACTCTATCGTTTCGGCATCAACCACTAAACTCCAATCATCTAGAAACTTTTACCAATTTTTCGAAGGGATTTTTGTTTTACACTATTTCAAAACGTTTTTTGAAATATGAAAAGTGCATAACAAATGATAAGAATCAGAAAAAACAATGCACATCGCATTCATCAGAGTCATATTTCTGTCGGTTATAAAGACTCTATGTAGTGTACACACTGCCAATGTATCTTTAAATTTTTACAAAGCCCATATATAAATTTTGTCCAGTCTCATCCTGCATAAAAACAAAACATAAGCAATATATTTGGTTTGTCGAATTCATCCCCACAGCTTATAGAAATGATATATTAAAGCGGTTTTTCCTATACGTAAAGTCCATTAACACCACATAACTTTGAACAATATTATAGAATCGGGGTGAGCAGAAAATAAGTTTTCTAGGTGATGACTTATTGAGTTCTTTTTATAAAGGAAAGTATAATGATGCTTGTCCAACAAATCAAACGGCTCTTGTGTCGGTGTTCTACAATCTCGCTCTTTAAATTTAGTAGAAGCAAAAAAATAATGTAATGTTTTTGAGTTTGACACATTGTCAAGGGTCTCGAACTTTTATAGTGTCTAATATTGCACTACTTTAAAAAGTATTTTGCCTTAATGACCTAGCCAATTCCTTTTCGGGTTTCGATAACGGGCACGCCATGCTTGCCTTTGCAAGTAAGTGGGTGGTTATTGTTTTCATTTTTCACACGACACCTCCATTCATCATTCATCAAATAACATTTAATGGAAAATAGACAACCTATTTTTTTTTGTACCTGAATTAGTGGAAGACGTCTTATTTTGCTCGTAAACACCCGACCTATCACACCATATCTCAACATACGGTACTCTTGTCCCGTAAACCCCTCCTAATCTACAAATTGAAAGAATGAAACCCCAATTTTCAACCATGTCTGAAAGATCTTTAAGCATGTCATCACTTGTATCCCAATACAAATCATCAACATTGACATATTTTTTATAATCGGTTAGTTCCGTATTTGAGTTACTTGAATAAGTAAAATAATTAGTCCCAATAGTGGTTGTCGTCATATTCCGCCATGGAGAACCTATATGAAAATAAACAATTTGACCAAATATGTTAAACGGTTAAATATGAATAAAATCAATTATTTTTTCAATTTTCCGTAATCAAAACAAGAGGCGTAATACATACAATCAATAATAGCTAAACAATTAGTAAAATCTATGTAAATTTTAAAATTCAAAAACTCATGTAATCCAAACAATATATATAATATCAACAAACTATTGGTAAGACCATCTAAATCCACATATTTTTCTAAAAACATTAATTGGCACACGGGTACTTATGAAATAATATACACAGTCAATACATCATAACCAATTAGTAATAACCAATTATTAATCAACAAATTAAATTAAATTTTATATTATTACCTACATTATAAATTTAAAGTAAATAAAATAGAGAATAATAAAAAAACTTTGATAAATGGTATACGTGAAGAGTATATAATCCGGTTAATACGAGTAAAAATATGGTTTAATCGGAGTAAATGATGGGTTCGGAACGAATTTGATGAGGATGACGATTTGGGGTTTTTTTTACTCCAAAAATATGTTAAGTGAGAGAGTGGGAGGTAGGTAAGAGGAACGGAAAGATGAAAAGTGATAAAGTAAAACATTATGCAACCGATCGATCGGGGTTTAGAGCCGATCAATCGACGAAATTCACCGGAAAATGTGTTGAATTTTGACGCATGGGCAATTTTGTAATTTCATAATAAAACCGTAAGTCAGACTTACGGTCCGTAAAAACGACTTACTGTTTGATTTAAGTTAATAACTGCAAGTCAGACTTACGGTTCGTAAGTCAGAAGTACGGTTCATAATTTTTTTTTACAGTTTGAGCGTGAATAAAGATAAAGTGCAGTCGAAAAATCTAACTTCTACACAGACCGGGTGTCAGAGAGATGAACGTGTAGTTTTACAAATTAGAATTTTAGATCTATTTATATTTTCTATAAAATGTGACTAATTTGGAAGAATTATCTTGTGTGTGACCTTTTAAAAATTAAGTTCAAAAAGTGTAACATAATTGAGCATTTTTCCTTTTCAAATCCATCCGTCGTTAATCATCTGCCCGCTTTCCAGCAAGATAATATAGTATTAATCTACAAGACTTATGAAAACCGTGAAGATCGCTCCCCTATTTTGTGCAGTTATTGAGTTAGAATGTACAATGTCCAGTTGCATTTACAACCATTAGATTAAAAAATGAAGAGTTATATGATACATTTTTAATAACTAATTTAATTTTTCAATTTTTATTATATATTAGACAGATTAAGATTTAATAAATTAAAAACAAATTTTACAACACAATAAAAAACCAAATAAAAATATAGAACGTCCTTAATGGATACTATCTTAAATTTAATTATTAATCAAATTTTTTAAAAAAATAACAATTGAATATTTATTTTTAAAAACGGTAATTTGTGCCGTTTAATTGATTTACTAACAAAAAAAACTCTTGAAGATCAAATATTTGTAAGGTATTAACTAAAAATGTTATGCACATTAGTGGTTTTTCTACATTCACTCCAAACCACAGGTTAATTACAGAATGCCCTATTTGGAGAACATAGCTCCTTTAAGTTGCCTAATTTGTTTCTATTAAATCATTCTGAAACCCAAATTCCTAAGGGATCCCGAAACCTTCAGGGGGAAGCTGCTTCCCACCCTTAAGCCATTAGCATCTTAAAGATTCAAATATAAATTTAGGAAAAATAAAAAAGCTTTATTTCTATTTTTTCGAAGATAAAAGCAGATTCTTTATACAAAACATGGCATCAGGGAAAAAGGTCGCTGCGCTAAGCTTCATGGCTGTATTATTGGTGGCGATGGTGGTGGCTGTGACCATTAGTGTCACCAGAAAAAACAAGGATGAGGCAGAACATATACATTCTAATGAAAAAGCCATAATGACTGTGTGCGAACCAACGGATCATAAAGAAATTTGTATCAAGACCCTGAACGATGTTGCTAGTAATACTACCGAACCTCGAGAACTTATCAAGATCGCGTTTGCCATTACAATGAAGCAAATTGAGGATGCCGAGAAAAATTTCTCAAAGGTCTCAGCTGATCTTGCGAAGGACCCGATGACGAAGAAGGCCGTTGAGCAGTGCAGCGAATTGTCTCAACTAGCGATAAATGACTTGAACCGTACATTGGAACACATTAGCAACATTGATATCACAAATATGAATGAAATGCTAGCCAGCATGAGAATCTGGCTAAGTGCCTCTCTTAACTATGAGGAAACTTGTCTAGACGGGTTTGAGAATACAACAGGCGATGGAGGAAAAAAAATGAAAGAATATTTGGCAAGCGCAATGGAGTTAACGGAGAACACCTTGGCCATGATCACAAAGATCTCGTCGACCCTATCTGGCCAGGGCTTCAAGCGCCGTCTGTTGTCTACCGACAGACTTCCAACCTGGGCAGGTGCGTCAGCCCGGAAACTTCTGTCTGTTAGCCCGAAGGACATCAAGCCCGACCTTGTCGTCTCCAAGGATGGTAGTGGAGCATTCAAAACCATCACAGAAGCTATTGATAGCATTCCAAAGGTTAGGAGTAAGACATTCGTGGTTTATATCAAGGAGGGTGTTTATGTTGAGAAAGTAACCATCCCTAAACACTTGACTAATTTGGTAATCATGGGAGATGGACCAACCAAGACTAAGATTACAGGAAAATTGAACTATGTTGATGGAACACCAACATTTCAGACAGCAACTTTTGGTATGGCTTTATTATACTTAAATACCATTAACTATAGTCATATTTTCGCTTTACTACCATTAATTATGAATTTTTCCTTTAAGTACCGTCGTCTATACGGTCTGTTTTATTTTAGTACCATTCTTTCGGAAAAAATGGATGGAAAGTTGACATGTGCGAGGCACATACATAATTTCAATACTTTTTTTTTTCAACACATTAATAACCTATCTTATAAAATAAATTCCTTTTTTCTTTAGTAAAACAAAAGTTGACAAAAAGAACAATTAATACAAATTGGGATAACCTAATACACGTGACTTATTAGGAAATTACCAACATTTCGTCATTGCGGTAATTTAAGTAAATAAATAAAAGGGTCAGGTCGGGACTCCCTTGGGATTAATTCCTACATCGTGTCCCGATTCCGGAAATATTCGGGTCGGGACAAACCTGAATTTTTCAGGACGGTACAACTTTTTGTCGGAAAAAATCAGTTCAGAATTTTCAAGATTTTTACCAACCCCTAGTTCGTTGATATTCATGTACATAGATTATAACCTTCTTTAATTCTTTTATTATTTGGTGCCTAAAAAGTTGAAGAGGGCGAGATTATTTTCAATTGACTACTAGTCCGTCCACTAGACTCTATGAAAACATATATACTATGATGCTTAGTGTTCTAAAAGGCACGCCTAGGTGTCGCTAGGCACAAATTATGCGGCGCCTAGGTGGTAGGCTAGCCTACAAGGCTAAGAGATTATGTGGATTAAGCGGATTGAATGCAAATTAGGCGGCGCCTAGGCGGTGATTAGGCATTAGACGGTCAATTTCGCTTAAAGTTCGTTTTGCGCCTTTTAGAACATTGATGATGCTTATAATCGCTTATCAATAGGGATTGTTGGAGCGATAATCGAACTTTCAGAAAAAGTGTAGGATGTTTATTTACTCAACCAGGCCGAGGAAATAGTGTCAGGTTCCGCATAATAACATAAAAATAAACGGAAATGTTAATAAGGTGATGTGGATCGAACTAGAAGGGAATATCATACTGACAAATAATTCAGCAAATAGATTATGAGCTACTAATATATTGTTTTAGACTTTTAGTAATTGGCACATAACAAGAATTGTTCAACTGAATATGCAACAGTGAGTATGAATTTGAAATGTTGTCATGCATTTAGTCCCATGTGACCCAAATTTAACCTGTTGTGGAAGCTTATGATGAGGACTAACTCTCATGTTTACCCCAGTTTTGATGGCCGAAAACTTTGTGGCCCGAGACATCGGATTCGAGAACACTGCAGGAAGCGAGAAACACCAGGCGGTGGCCGCTCGCATCAGCGCGGACTTTGCGGTCTTCCAGAATTGCCGCTTCGATGGCTACCAAGACACCTTGTACACTCATACATATCGCCAGTTTTTCCGCGACTGCACCATCACCGGTACCATCGACTTTATCTTCGGGGACAGTGCTGCCGTCTTTCAGTCTTGCAACCTCCTGGTTCGGAAGTGTGGTCCCGGCCAGTTCAACGCCGTGACCGCCCAAGGACGAACAAATCCTCGCATGCCTACCGGTATTGTTCTACAAAACTGCACCATCAAGGCCGATCCAGAGTTTCCTCCTGAACCCGTGACCAAGTCCTACCTTGGCCGACCCTGGAAGGTATTATATATAGAATGTTTATATCCACTGTTACATCATTCTGATTTTATTTTCACTTTCTCATGATTATTTAATTAGGGATTGTTTGGATGAAGCTTCAAGCAAATAAACTTGTTTTTGTTTCGGCTAGAAAGATGAAGTCTTCAGCTGGCTTAAAGGTTCTAAATTTTTTCGAAGCAAAAATCGGAAAATGTTGGCTTTTAATTTATAAACTGATTAACCAAATGCAAACTAACTTTCGCCCAGAAAAGCGAAAGAAGTGGAGCTTAAAAGCTGCTGCCAGACGAGCTAACTAAGTATATCTGTATATCTAAATGTTTTGTGATATGACTGTACATTCAAATACTCACAAATGATATAAAAATATCACTCTTACTTTGAAGGAAAATTCAAGGACGATTATCTTGGAGAGCAATATTGGAGATGTCATTGACCCCGAGGGGTATATTGAGTGGGCTGGTGATTACGCGGTTAACACGCTTTTCTACTCCGAGTACAATAACCGAGGGACCAGAATGAATAAGGCTATGAGGAAGAAGTGGGGCGGTATTCATGATATCAAGAAGGAGGTGGCGGAAATGTTCACTGCAGCCAAATTTTTGGGCGGCGATTTGTGGATCCCCGCAACCGGAGTTCCATACAATGGCGGGTTAAGTTTACCGGCGCCAGCTGATGTTGCAGGTGCACGGGGATTGGATTACTCCGGGGAATGGATGACGGATCTTAAGAAAGGAGATTATGTTAAGAAAAAGAATTGATCGTACAAAAGTTGTTTACAATTCTGTGATACTTGCATGAAATATTGTTTATAGCAATAGTACATGGTAACGGTATCCCTTTTCGGCAAAAATATATGTTTAATCTTCACCGTTAAACATTACAGTTATCGGACTTATTGTTGAATAAAATACAAGTTGTGTAGTCTCCAGCATTTTTAACACCCAAGACAAATAAAAAATATCAATGTTTTTTTGTACAAAAACTTTTTGGTGCATCAATAAAAATGATCACATGTACGGAATAAACCAATAAGTTTATGGTGCATCAATAAGTTTATGGTGCATCAAATATTGCTAGTTACTAGCAATATGTCAATGTAATTAAAAAACTTCTAAAGCCGAAACAAATTTATCAATCAAAACAAATAAACCAAACTTCAAACATTCAGTGAACTAAGCGAAACTAACAATATTGTGACAAACGGAACATTTAGACCCTTCTTGCATGCTTTCTTATAAGAGAATAGTTAAACATTTAGATGATATCATGTTTCAGGTAATTCTGAATAGTGCACGAAACCTCCAACTCTCATTTGTTGCGTTACTCAGCTTGTCCATGCAAACAAAAAACCAAAAGTATCCTCAATTTTTGAAAATGCTTAAATATAGTCTTTCTTTTTTTTGGCAGAGGTAAAAAAATTCATTACCAAGAATATTTACAGATACAGCCCAAATCACAAGAGGAGTTTAAATCAAGATTAAAACACTGCTAGAAAATAACAAAGGTACTAGCTATCTATAATTTTAAAACCACTCTCAAGTCTTCATAGCAACGAGCATGAAAATAGCATCATCACATAGTTGCCTTGTCGTTTTTGATCCACGACCATGATTTCTGTCATTTCATTCCCTCCAAAATTTGTAAACTGTAATAGAAAGTGCTCATATATAGTTGTAAGTACTGTAGAAATAGCAGCATAAACTATATTTAGAAAATAATTAATTTTGAATTTTTCACTTGACTAGGTTCATCTCTAACATTCTCATCAGAAAACTTCTCTTTATAACAATACAGGTTTCATAAAATTCGGGTTCGATCCCAAGTTCAAAAGCAACTCGTTCAGCTCTAATTTTGAATTTATCATACTCGGTGTCCTTGTAAATTTTTAGAAAACAAACAAGGACTTTCAATAGTGGGGTAATGTCAAACGGGTACATTTTATAGACTGTTTTACAAACAAACAAAAAAACCCGGTGTTTTTTACTTTTATGTACTTGGTTATAAAAATTCGGTAATTTGGTCAGTTCTGTCACTGTAATTAGGTTTCCAGATAGGATGATGACATGAAAGCATCACGATTGTCGGTGGCGGATGATGATGATGATGATGATGATGATGATGATGATGATGATGATGATGATGATGATGATGATGATGATGATGATGATGATGTGTGTTAAGATAATACTATTAAACTGTCTTTTTAATTAGATTTTGAACCATTTGAAATTATTTATTTTATTAAAATTGATTAAGTTTTTTTTTTTTAATCCGTGTTCATACCTTTAAACTAAACTGTATGAACTTTACGTTTAAGTTTATGACTTTTTACTTGAAATAGTTGCACTTTTTAATACCCATTTTTTTCGAGATCATATCCCGTTTTTTTTTTAGTTCATACATTTTTTTTTTGTTCATAACCTCTTTTTTTTAATTCATACCTTTTTTTTTTCGAGTTCATCTTTTTTTTTTAGTTCATACATCTTTTTTCCGAGTCATACTTTTTTTTTTTTGGAATTCATACCCCGTTTTTTTGAGTTTATACCACGAAATGATATATTTTATGGGTTAATTCAAACATAATTTGGCAAGTTTAGAGTTAATTCTTATGTATTTATGCGTTTTTTTGGTTAATTCTGTGTTTTTCTAAATAATCTGTCATTATTTGTGTTTTTTAGATAAAAACGCTGATTTGACGTAAAAACGAGACTTGTATGAAAAGAGAATTCGAAGATGGACCAAACCAATAAAAAGAAGACTTGCAAGATCAAAATCATCCCAAATATGAATAAAACAAGATATGGGTCGAGCCCAATGAAGCCCAACGAAGCCAAAACCTGATTCGTGAAAAGTATTAGATGGGGACTTGACCGATAAGCCTTACTGGTTAGGCCTGACCGGTCAATGTTATTATCAGTACTGCGAAGTTGAAATCTTTAAAAGATAGATTTTTGTTAGGGTTTTGAGAGGTTATCGTATATATTCGACCCCTAGCCCCCATAATTAGTACCTAAGCCTCGAGAGACTAAAAATCTCTCTAAAACACTCACTTCTCTCTAAAAAAAGCTTCAATTTTTATATACATGTTTTTGGAATACTTTTGTCATCACAAATTGTTACCGCAACCTTTTAAGTTATTTTTTTTTATAATCTCTATCATTTTTCGGTACTTACTTATGGTTTTATCGTGTGATTGGATATTTGTTTTAACTAATACTTTTATTTATATTTTTTGCATGTTAGGAATTGACGACTTCTATATTGCATAATATAAATTGTTAGAAAAACTCACTTAATCGAATATATCACCGTAATTTGCTAGATTATATATGTTAGGATTAACAACTCTCGCATATTATTTAGTTGAAATTGTTTAGTTAGTAGAGAATATTTTGATCGATTATTGGAGAAAAAGAGATTAAAACTCAAATCTAGGAAATATTTAAACTAATATTGAACCTGGTTAGTTCTCCGTGAAACAAAACTATACTTTAGGGGCAGTCAATATTTTGATGCCGTTGTTGGGGAATTAATTTCAAGTTGATATTAGTTCCCAAAACGAATATGTAAATTGGACTACAAAGCTAACAAAAAAGCATTTGATCTGTTTATCCAAAAAGCTGATCTCGATCCTGACCGACTATACTTACCGGTCACACCCTTAATATTAAAAACCCTTATTATTTATCTTGTATGGAGAGAACGATACGCCAAACGTTACTCGTTTATCCACTAACGATTTTTTCTACGTAGATTTAAGTTTTAAAATAATTAAATACAATTCTTGGTTTTGCCGAATTCTGCTCATAATTCTTAATCTCGTAGTATTTTTAATATTGTTATTGCTATTTTTGTTAAGATACTAATTTAAAAAAACTGGATTTTTGTGACGACCCAGATTTCCAGAAAGGAATTTCTGTGGTGCGGTGTTGTGCGTCAGTCCCACATCGCCCAGATATGAGAGTACTCATGTGGTATATGAGCTTAAAGATTCATTTCCTATCAACAACGCCTTTTAAAGCCGTACGACACAATAACGAGAACGGAACTCCACAGTTAAGCGTGCTTAGCTTGGAGTAGTACCAGGATGGGTGACCGCTCTGTGAAGTTGTGCCAAAGCGGACAATATTGTTGATACAGGCGTGGCGGTTCGGTCCGTGGGGCCGGGTCGTTACAGATGGTATCAGAGCCTCTATCTGGCCGGAAATGTGGGGACTAGCACGTGTGTGTGGATCCCTGAAGGACGATGTGCCCGACGAGGTAGTCGTGCCTAAAGGGGGGTGATTGTGACGACCCAAATTTCCAGGAAGGAAATTCTGTGGTGCTGTAACGATCCGGCCCCACGGACTGAACCGCCACACCCGTATCAACAATATTGTCCGCTTTGGCACAACTTTCCAGGACGGTCACCCATCCTGGCACTACTCCAAGCTAAGCACGCTTAACTGTGGAGTTCCGTCCTCGCTATTGTGCCGCCCGGCTTTAAAAGGCCTTGTTGATAGGAAATGGATCTTTAAGCTCATATACCACATGAGTACTCTCATATCTAGGCGATGTGGGACTGACGCACAACACTGCACCATAAAAATTCCTTCCAGAAAATCTGGGTCGTCACAATCACCCCCCTTTAGGCACGACGTCCTCGTCGGGTACGTCGTCCTTCAGGGGTCCACACACACGTGCTAGTCCCCACATTTCCGGCCAGATAGAGGCTCTGATACTATCTGTAACGACCCGACCCCACGGACCGAACTGGCACGCCCGTATCAACAATATTGTCCGCTTTGACACAACTTACCAGGACGGTCACCCATCCTGGTACTACTCCAAGCTAAACACGCTTAACTGTGGAGTTCCGTCCTCGCTATTGTGCCGCACGGTTTTTAAAGGCCTTGTTAATAGGAAATGGATCTTTAAGCTCATATACATATCTGGGCGATATGGGACTGACGCACAACACCGCACCACAGAATTTCCTTCCTGAAAATATGGGTCGTCACAATTTTATTAATATAAATCCGAAAATATATATATATATAAAAGAAACTAAAGTATTGAAAGTTAGTTGAAAATAGATTAAATTCCAAATTCGATAAGATTTTATCTTATTACCAAATCTTCAAAAAATATGTTCCTAACTAAATTGGATAAATAAGATAAATTAATTAAAAATAATTAATATTTTTTTAGAACCTAGTTCTTCAAACCAGAAGAACAATTTTGGAATTTTCAAATTTTTTTATTTAATCATTTAATTAAATAATAATTAAATTAAATAATTAATAATAAATTTTTTATTTTTTATTTATAATTTTCCTGATTCCTTAACTAAAAAATAATAATAATTAAATTAAATAATTAATAAAACAAATATTTGGAATTTTTTTTTGAGTTTTTATTAATTAAAAATTTATTAATTCCGAATTATCTATTAATATTAATTAAAAATATTTTAATTTCGGAATTTAATTAAATATTTAATATTCTGAAATGTTTATCTTATTTCTTAAGATTGAATTAATTATTAATTAATTAAAAAAAAAATCCGACAACATCCAAACACTTCTATCCGTTTGTTCTAAATGGAACTGGGGAGTGCAGACGAAAACGAGGAAACAATCGAACAATGTTTAAACCCTGTTGTAGTGGTTGGGTTGTCTTGCATGGTGTTTGACCCCGACCAAGAGCAATTCGTTCTGCACTATTTTCATCTTATCAAAATTCTTCCAAACTTCTCTGGCCTGAATAGTGAGAACCCTTATTCACATTTCGAGTATTTCGCCGATACATGATGGTGTATAACGGTTGAATCCTGTTTTGATCGGATACAACTCAAGTTGTTCCGCGTTTTTCTAAAATAAAATGCCTTAAAATGGTATAAAAACCTACTAAGGAATTCAATTAGAACTTGTAGTGCTAGGTAGACTTCTTTCTTAAGAACTTCTACCCAGCTTTTCGTTTAGGTGATGCTCGTAATCAAATTCAAAACTTTTTGAACCTTCCAAAAAATACCACGAAGCGTGGTATAGATTTAACAAACTTCTTAGATATTGTCGATCCAATGTACGTGTAAATTTGACCGGCAAATATCTCGTACTTAAATTATTAAAATATAATTTTTTTTAAATTTGTTCATATAGTTTAACATTTTAACTATGTGATTAATTTTTAAAAAGTTCGATTTCGAAAACTTATATTTGATTTATTTATCGGTAAAAATTGTAGGAGAGTATTTATAATTAATATTAAAATGGAGTAATACCCCATAAGCACCACTTTTGAACTTTAATTCATACTAGATACGTATTATAATTTGCATTGCTCTTAAATACCACTTTTTTATACTATATAAACTAAAAAAAATATAATTTTATAAAAAAACAGAAAATATCTCTCTCTCCCTCCCTCACTCATAAATGAAAAAAATCACAAACAATTATAAAAAAAAAAATGAAAAAAACCATAAACTTTTTAAAAAATTACAAAAAAAATATAATTTTTTTTTTCAATATATCACTTTTGACACCGAAAAATCTGTTTTTTCATAAAAAAACACTTTTTCATCAAAAAGTGAATTTTATGTATTTAACTCTCGTTTGACTCATTTCAATGCTGGTTAAAGTTTGAATTGCCTTTTTAGAAACTAATTTTAGTAAATAATTTTAGATCCGTAAGCTCAAATTGGTAAGAGCGATTGCACCCAACACCGATGTTCAAGAGCTTGGTTGTTCGAATCCACCAAGTTTTTTTTAACTTTAAAGTAAAATATATGCATTTTTTGTGTTGTACTATATGCACTTTTATTGGAATTTATGCACTTTCGACTGTATTTGATGCACTTTCGACTGAACTATATGCACTTTCAGCTAAACCAGATGCACATTTTACAGAACTATATGCACTTTTATTGAACTAGATGCACTTTTGGCTGAACTATATGTACTTTCAGCTAAACCATATGCACTTTTAGCTGAACCAGATGCACTTTTAGCTGAATCAATTGCATTTTTGACAGAACTATTTGCACTTTCAACCGGACTATATTCATTTTTGACTTAACTATATATACTTTCGACTAAATTAGATGCACTTTAAGCTAAACGAGATGCACTTTTAGCTGAACTATATGCATACTCACTTTTATTGAACTATATCTACTTTTGACTGAATTGTATGCACTTTCAACGGAACTAGATGTACTTTCAGCTGAATTGAATGCAATTTCGACTCAATTTTATGCACTTTTGACTAATTATATGCACTTTCGACGGAATTATATGCACTTTTATTGAACTATATACGCTTTTGACTGAACTTTATGTACTTTCGACTGAACTACATGCACTTTCAGCTCATTTAGATTAAAAAAATACACATTTTCATGGAAAAACCATTTTTTGTATAAAAAAAATTCACTTTTTGATGGGAAAAAGTGTTTTTGTGATGAAAAAACAGCTTTTTCGGTATAAAAAATGTTATATTGACAAAAAAATTATATATTTTTTTGTAAATTTTTAAAAAGTTTTTTTTTTTCATTTTTTATAATTCTTTTTATTTTTTTTTTATTTTTTTGTGATTTTTTAAATAATATTTTGTGATTTTTTATAATTTTTTATGATTTTTATAATTTTTTATAATTTTTTTGATTTTTTATAATTTTTTGTGATTTTTTATAATTTTTTTAATTTTTTTAATTTTTTTATTATTTTTTTTGTATTTTTTGTGACTTTTTATAATTTTGTGATTTTTTTCATTTTTTTGTGTTTTTTTTAATAATTTTTTTGTGTTTTTTTTTTTTGTAATTTAAAATATTTTTTTGAGTTTATAAAGAGATAAAATATGTCTATTATATTTTAATTTTTATAACTATTTAATAAATAAAATAAATAATTAAAAATTGGTACAATATGAACGTATCAGTATATCATTCTTGTTGTAAGATATTATTGGACTATTGGGCTTACTCATAGCGGGCCTAAGTTGGGTTTTCTATCTTGTATAACCTTAACCTCTAGTATATAAAGAATGTTAGGGTCCCTTGTATTCATACATTCTGATTAATAAAGACCATGTTGTTGTCTCTCTCATACTTCTCTCTATATCTATACATATCTCTATATATATCTATAACGAGCTAATATGTCACACAACACGTTATCGGCACTTTGCTCGCGGAGAATAGGATATACGCTCGCGGATATTGGAGATTTTTGGTAAACGCACGTATATTGGGTATTTATAAACCTTGAGGTTTATCCGGATTTTTAGGGTTTTACTATATCGACCTTCACCAACATACCGTGCGTAAGATTGAGGTATTTGTTCGAAGACCAGGGTTTAAGTTCGAATATTGAGTTATAAACATACGACCAAACCTTGAAGTTTTTTTGGTGTTCGATCGGTCTTCCCAAAATACGAGGCGTACGGTACAATACTTTACATATTACTATGATTATGTATAAAATAATTATGCAATTGCATGTGAAATCATCTCTGTTCATACCATGACAAAAGTGTGAAATTTTGGTAGTAGTAGAATATAAATATATATGTTTGTACCATAAATCACCACTGTTTACTTGTATGTGATGTCAAACTCATAATATGTATATGTATGACAGTATTATTCGCAATAGAGCATACAATATTGATTAAATGAATAATCTATTGGTCTATCTTGGTTAACCTTGAAATTGCATGAAATAGATATGGCCGTGATAGTGTTTACTCTATTAAACTTGTAGAGTTGGAAAACTAAATTTTTTGAACCGAATTTGTAACCTATTAAATCTACTGGGACAAAACTATATCTTGCCAGAATCTTTTGGTCTGACTATGTAATAATTTATTGAAATTACACGCATGGTCCTGTAGTAATTACTTATATGCAAAACAGTTTATATGTTTGATAAAAATCAATATTCGGTCTAAATATTCACTCACATGCATATATATATATATATATATTTATTAAAAAGGCAAGTGAATAAAAAAAATTGCACGTTAATGGAATAAATTGATATGTTTCCATGTAAAATTTAACCACTTTGCATGTTAAAATTACCATATAGAATTAATTGGTAATTAAGAATATATTACGTACATGAATGATTTAGTTACCATGTATAGAACTTACACATATAGCAATAGAATAATTAAATATTGAGTAATATATTGCTTAGTGTAAATTGGTAAATTTAGATTGTGCTAATATGTACTACCATGCTACTGCTATATTATTTAATCATGCAAGCAGATACGATCTATGTATTGATTTACTGCCATGTACACTTGTGTAAAATATGGTAATTTGCGAAATCATATATTTTCACATTTAAGTTGGAAAAATTATGAACCTTCCCTAAATAGGCTCACCTATTTGGATACGATGTCTAGGAAAGATATAGGCGGAAGTCGATATCCTAATGAGGTCGGGTTTTAAGTGGCATTCGTGCCCTCCACCCTCACCGTCTTTCCTGGTCGTTTTTCAAGTAGAGCTACCGAAAGGGGTTGACTAAATAATAATTTCCCCGAGTGTGTTTATATAGTGATGTATGTTCCCCTGAATTGGTGTCTCTGTATCGACCTGTCGTTCGATCAATGAGAACCTATTCACATTAAAAGCAAAACTATTTTTCGAACCTGTCGTTTCGAAATAAAGTTTATGCTTGTGCAAACCATAAACATATAAACTAGTCGTTTTATATGATAAATAATCCAGAACTCGCAACACATGTTGGATTCCATCTATGATGAGAAAAATCGTAAAAACATACTTGCGAAATGACTGTTTAAACGTTGATTTTAATCCGTCACCACATGTTACTCACCCTGATGTGTGAAAATGTGATGCCCAAAAATTTTTTTGGATGCCATCTTTGATGAGTAAAACACGAGTTTGTTGGTACCATCAGGATGAATGCTAATGCGTTGATTTTATTCCGCCACCACATTTGAGACGTAATGACGTCTATGGTGAACAAATGTCTGAAATTGACATATTGGAGCAATCCTTCACCAAAATACTAGCTTGGAAATTGTATTCCATAAGCAGTATCGTGAATTTATATTCACCATGTTCCTTTATCGCTCATCTGTTATTGGATAAGAAAATTGCCCATGTGAGTAGTTTTAATCCTATTGGGTCAATGACGAATTGTTTGTGTTGAACTTAGAGTTCAATAATAGATTTTGATTATAACTTTGATTATGTTTTTAATGATTTTACGATTTCTCTATTTCGTTGATATAATGCTTGTATTTTCCAAAAAGAGAATTTGTATATTTCAGCATGCCAGAAAGATAGAGCATTCGAAAACGAAGCCGACGGTTCAAGCGGAACCAGAATCGGAGCTAAAACGAAGGAGTTATGAGCATTCGAAGAATAACGAAAATACTGAAGAAACGACCGATCGACTGGACAAAAACGACCGATCGTTTTTTGTCCAAATTCTTCCAGAGAGTTTAGTATAAAAATGACCGATCGTTTTCTGAAAACGACCGATCGTTTTCTGAAAACGACCGATCGTTTTCTGAAAACGACCGATCGTTTTCTGAAAACGACCGATCGTTTTCTGAATAACTACTGATCGACTGTAGAAAACGACCGATCGTTTTCTGCAGAATTCGAAAATAGCTTTTCAGCTTATTCTGGAAAGTTGCTTAAAACTGTTGGTTAAAACCCTCAACCACTTCCAACGGTCATAACACCCAAAAACAGAGTTTGCTGGATATATAAACCACCCAAATCTCTCTCCAAAGACATCCATTAATCTATATTCATCATCGTTCAACATCTCTCAATCATAACCCAAAATATCTCCATTTTGGTGAAAATATTCGAAAAAGAGGGAAATTAAGGAGAAAGCGATTCAAGCTCGAACTACATCAAAGACTCACCAATTAGCTTATTTAGAAGCAATCAAATTGTGGGTGTTGTTTTAATTTTCGATAAACTTGTAAAGAGCAAAATTATAAGCTCATTGTGAGTGAGTGTTTGGGTAGAAGCTTTTAAGCCAAAGTGTTGGTTAAAAGTTCTAGGTTAAACACTTGGGTACTCATATATTGAGGGGGAGTCGTTGACTCGTAACCGTGTTCTCTTGCACTTGTATCAAGAGTAGGAACCTCGGGTAGAGGGTGAGCCAATCAGTCGATTGAGCTCAATAGGATTTGTAAAATCGGGAAGATTATTTTTAGTGAAATACTCGGTAGTGCCGAGGAGAGGACGTAGGTCGTTTGCCGAACCTCTATAAATCACGGTGTCATTTTCTTTCCCTTACTTTTACTTTCCGCAACTTATACTTTTGCTTATTATCTTGCTTGCGCTTAGTAATAATAGCAACTCATTAACTCTTGTTAATACGCTTATGCATAGAATTGCATTAGTTGGGTTGTTAGTTGTCATTAAACTTTTAATTAGGCAAAAAGCGCCAAAACCTTATTCACCCCCCCTCTAAGGTTTAGCCACCCGGGCCAACAATTGGTATCAGAGCCGAGGCTCTTGCATATAGGAATCTAACGATTTTAGAGTTAAGATCCCGATGGCTAATTTGTACAATTTCGCATCCGGCATAGCTTTATCCCCAAATATTCCACCTTATTTTGATGGAATAAATTTTTCATATTGGAAGGATAGGATGAGCATGTTTTTACAAAGCTATAATGTTAAACTTTGGATGACCATAAAGTAGGATATTCCGCACCTACATCCGAAAATAGCGAGAACCCAATCCCCGTAGAGGACCTAGATAACGCTCAACTAGAAGCCTACTCTACGAACGCCAAAGCGATGTACGCCATTGTTTGTGCCGTTTCTCCTAACGAGTACAACAAAATTTCCGCTTGTAAAACCGCTAAGTGTATGTGGGATAAGTTAGTAGTTATGCACGAGGGAACTAACCAAGTTAAGGATTGCAAACTCCAACTTTTAGTTCATGACTACGAACTTTTTAAGATGAGCGAGGGTGAAACCATTTCCGATATGCTTGCTAGGTTTACCACTATTACTAATGGATTAACATCTCTTGGTAAGTGTTTGTCTTGTAAGGAAATGGTCTCAAAGGTGATTCGGAACTTACCGAAAGAATGGGAACCAAAGGTCACCGCAATTCAAGAGGTGCACGACATGAACACCTACACTCTTGATGCATTGACGGGTTCACTCATTACTCACGAGATCACCCTCAATAGTCACAAGCCAATCTCGAAAAAGAAGGAGATAGCTTTCAAAGGAACAACTTGTGACGAAAGCGATGAGCTATCCAATGACGACGAAAATTCAATGCAAATCATTCGAATCGTCAAGGAAATACTCAAGCTAAAAGACCAACGCAAACACAAAGGTAAATCGTCAAATACTTCAATTATTTCTAACGATTTTGTTTGCTATGCTTGTGGTAAGGAAGGGCACATAGCTAGAGATTGTATCAAAAATCGCAAGAGCAAAGGCAAGAAGAAGATATCCGCTTCAAGCTCTAGCGATAGCTCTGACCAAGATGAAGTCGCTCACCTTGGTTGCTATATGGCCATGGAAGACAACTATGAACAAAACCTCTCATCCTCAAGCGAAAGTGACAACGATGAGGTAAAAGAATTCTCCCATGATGAATTAATTCATATGTGTGGAATTTATTCCGAAAAACTTCCTAAGCTTGTAGAGAAGGTTAAATCTCTTAAAAGGATAAATTCTTCCCTCAATGAAGAAATAAGATCCTTGAAAATAGATAAAATTGAAAATGAGTCTATTCCGAAATCGTCATTTTCTTTAAGTGATATAGATGACGAAAAGGAATACTTGAAAGATAAAAACAATGATCTCATTATTCAAAACGAGTCTTTACAAACCGAGATCAACTTTCTTAAAAATGAGATGTCTAGACTTGCTAAAACTCTTTCAAAATCCCCTTCTATAGATTGCAACTTAGTAGAAAATTTTGAAGAGTTAAAGGATGCTTTCGATAACGTTAAAAGAAAAAACAAGGTTTTGAGTTCTCATGCTTTTAACTTAAATGACAAGGTCAAGTTTTTGGAAACCGAGAATGAAACCTTGAAAAATAAAAACAACGATCTTGTCATTTCCATTGAAAAACTTAATTTAACAATTTCAAAGTTTTCTAAGGGTAAAACCGTTTTAGAAAACATTTTGAGTTGTCAAAAAGATTTCAATGATAAGAGTGGTTTAGGTTTTGAGTGCATTAGTTCCTCTTCAAATAAAACCCGCTTCGTCAAAGCCTCTAATATTTCTAAAACTCCTACCCCGCCTAAACAAGAGGTTGTTTTTACAAAAGGGAGTTCTTCCAAGATTTTTGAAAAATCTTTTAATGATAGAAAAGGGTTAGGTTTTCAAACCAAATTGGATACTCCGAAAACCCTTTCCAAAACTACGTATAACTCTCGTTATGCGAAAAAATCTAGGCATTGCATACATTATAGTAGAATTGAGCATATTTCTTCTAGATGTCCTTATCGCTTCCATGTTAGTAGAAGCGATTTGAAATGGGTAGTAAAGACCCGAGCCACTAACAATGTCGGACCCAAAAGAAATTGGGGACCAAAAGACAAATCTTGTGTTGTAGGTATCTCCATCCAAAAGGAGAAAATAAACAAGTGGTTGACAACACCGGAGAAATTCGTAGAAGTCAAGAAGATCGACTCCACCATCAAGAATGAAGTGCCATTGATCGACAAAGGTGGAAGGCATACCAACAAATGGTACCACCTATTTGGACTTGGAAACGCTCAATGAAAATGTCATTAGCGAGCGGACTCGACCTCACATCACATATTTGGTATACTCTAATCCTTAGTATTTACATATATGTGGTTAGTTGGGTCGGGCATATGCATCATATAACATTTTTCATGTTTTGGTTTTTCTATGAAAACCCTCGACATAACCCCAAATTCTTTTTTCATTGCATTTTGATAATGTCAAAGGGGGAGAAAAATGATATTTAGAGTAATGCGTTTTGTTAAAATGGAGGAGATATTTTTTCTTGTAAAATCATCATTAGTTTGTCATAATCAAAATGGGGGAGATTGTTGAACTTAGAGTTCAATAATAGATTTTGATTATAACTTTGATTATGTTTTTAATGATTTTACGATTTCTCTATTTCGTTGATATAATTCTTGTCTTTTCCAAAAAGAGAATTTGTATATTTCAGCATGCCAGAAAGATAGAGCATTCGAAAATGAAGCCGACGGTTCAAGCGGAACCAGAATCGGAGCTAAAACGAAGGAGTTATGAGCATTCGAAGAATAGCGGAAATACTGAAGAAACGATCGATCGACTGGACAAAAACGACCGATCTTTTTTGGTCCAAATTCTTCCAGAGAGTTCAGTATAAAAACGACCGATCGTTTTCTGAATAACGACTGATCGACTGTAGAAAACGACCGATCGTTTTCTGCAGAATTCGAAAATAGCTTTTCAGCTTATTCTGGAAAGTTGCTTAAAACTGTTGGTTAAAACCCTCAACCACTTCCAACGGTCATAACACCCAAAAACAGAGTTTGCTGGATATATAAACCATCCAAATCTCTCTCCAAAGACATCCATTGATCTATATTCATCATCGTTCAACATATCTCAATCATAACCCAAAATATCTCCATTTTGGTGAAAATATTCGAAAAAGAGGGAAATTAAGGAGAAAGCGATTCAAGCTCGAACTACATCAAAGACTCACCAATTACCTTATTTAGAAGCAATCAAATTGTGGGTGTTGCTTTAATTTTCGATAAACTTGTAAAGAGCAAAATTATAAGCTCATTGTGAGTGAGTGTTTGGGTAGAAGCTTTTAAGCCAAAGTGTTGGTTAAAAGTTCTAGGTTAAACACTTGGGTACTCATATATTGAGGGGGCGTCGTTGACTCGTAAGCGTGTTCTCTTGCACTTGTATCAAGAGTAGGAACCTCGGGTAGAGGGTGAGCCAATCGGTCGATTGAGCTCGATAGGATTTGTAAAATCGGGAAGATTATTTTTAGTGAAATACTCGGTAATACCAAGGAGAGGACGTAAGCCGTTTGCCGAACCTCTATAAATCACGGTGTCATTTTCTTTCCCTTACTTTTACTTTCCGCAACTTATACTTTTGCTTATTATCTTGCTTGCGCTTAGTAATAATAGCAACTCATTAACTCTTGTTAATACGCTTAAGCTTAGAATTGCATTAGTTGGGTTGTTAGTTGTCATTAAACTTTTAATTAGGCAAAAAGCGCCAAAACCTTATTCACCCCCCCTGTAAGGTTTAGCCACCCGGGCCAACAGTTTGCCTGATATTAATGCTCTTCGTGTATATTTTTTTTCCACGAATCGAGAACCGAGACAAGTGTTATTTGTCTCGAACTGTCGCGATCCCGATGAATCGGCTAGCCAAGCGAGATTTTAGACAATTGTGAAAATCGAAAACCTGTGGCTCCAAGACAGTAATTGAAAGGAACAATATGGCCCGTTGTCACAAAGCAAGATATAATGCTCAATGAGGCAACTCTATGATATAAAGACAAAGGTCATGCACGGTTACTCCTTAAATAGTTCACAACTATTATAAAGATGGAAAAACCGATGCTAATGTGGTTAAAGTTAATTGAAAGGAAACTCTTGAGACCCCCGATTTTGTGGTTCAAATGAGTTTGATACCTTTCTTTATTGATTTTGATAAACCATTGAGCCATTTTTTCGCTCATCTGGATTATGTTTTACATTTGGATTATTATTTTCCATTTGGACCATACTTTTGGATTGTGGTTTGCCTGTTTACAAAATTTCTCGAAATAATTTAAAGTGTTTTGAGCAAATTTCTTTGACAAATGTGACCAAACTTTAAATTATGAAATTTTAGGCAATACTTGTGGGGTAGTTGATTTTTTTGGAAATAGTGGGTAACAATGTACCACATAATTTCACCAACTATTTGCCTAAAAGAGTACTCAGTGACAACAATTCTGGACCTGTCGTTCCAGATCAAAATCTTTGGTAAAACCAAATTGATTTGTCAAATATGAGGTCTTATACTCATGTAGGTCCTGCCGTACCTTGTTGAGTTATAAAATATTCGAGAAAACCAGTGTTATCTGGTAATAGCTCATGAAAGAATTAAATTTTTTTTACATAACCTCCATTCAATACGATCAAAAGCGTATTTTAGAGGAGTTGAAATGTCTTTCAAGTGGTTGCTACCACATTCTTTAAAGCATTTCAGGCTACCTTATCATTTCGCCTGTCGTCGAATGATAAATGATTTAGATGCTAAGACATGATTGTCTGTACTATCATTCGCCTGTCGTCGATTAATAAGAGCATTTTGATATTGTGGCATTGACCGGATGAGATATTCCTGGGTCAAAAGACGATAGTTGATTTATAATCGCATCGCATTTGGATTCTCTTTGAGGATATATTTCGTGATTAATCCGAAATTAATGCCACTAATGCTCACTTTGAAAGACTAGTATGTGTAAAGATCACGAAATGAACTCGTAGAATTCTTGTAAAGAATTGAAGGAGTCATTGTGGACTTATCTAACCATAAGACGGACCATAAATATAAATGGTTATGGTTGATGCATCGACAATAAGGTCACATGATTATTGTTGTCCACAGAAATGCAGCACTTTCCAAATTTTTAGCCCTATCATTAAGTTGATAGCTCATGATCCGGATTATCCTGAAAAGTCTAGCCGACTTGATAATTCCGAAGAGTAAGAATCGAAATTTCGATTTGAATTACTTGAGTTTGGAAATTGAAATTGAACATCCTGTCGATTATGTTCAGACCCAAATGGACTCACGGAAAGTTTGATGATGCGACTGCAAATGGTTGCACGCACTTCTTTGTCTTGCGCACCAAGATTTATATTTCCGTGTGGGGTCATGTTATTTTGCTGCATTGGTCCGTCTGAGGCCCATAGTCACTCAAAACACTAAATGCGCACCAGTTGGTTACTGGTTATGAGCCAGACGCCTCATATAAACGTGTGTTTGAGTGCTTAATATTTTGATTGAGCCGCTATAGCGTTCAAAATATGGACCTCTGAAGGGGACATAAGTCGATTATGAATCCCCTGCCTATCATTTGATAGAGTAACCTTGGCAAGCGATCTCTTTACCGCATGATATGCGAAAGTGACATTGCTAAGACTGTTCTCCCCGTCGTTAGGGGGAGATTCGCACGTTACCATTGATAAGAAACGACGTGAAGTAACGTGGCATAACCCACTCAGTCTTAGCTTGATCCCCCAAACTGCACTTAGTGATAAGTAAGTGCATAGACTCCCTCAAGTCTAACTAAATGCCAGACGCATTTAATGAATTTATGAGATGTCACGAGATCATTTATACCTGCTGCAAAATGCTTGTAAGGATAGACGTCCCTGTCGGACGCCATGTTCCTGTCGTAACACGTTGCTTTGGCCGAACCCGCCAAGCAAAGGACGCTGCCGTCGGCCATCAGTCTGTCATCCTTCCTAAGATATGAGGAAGTTGACCGGTTCTTAATTCGTTTAGCCCCAGAGGTGGTGAACTAAAACTCGTTTGTCGCACGAGATTATAAATGATCAAGGGAACCATGTACTGTTGCCTGAACTCAACGGAGAATAGACTAGACTAATGGAAACTTGCAATCCAAGTAGACTCCTTAGCGAAAGTGTGTTCGGACCTGTAGCTCCAACAGCACCATTGTTAAACAAGTTCGTTTATTTGGTTATTCGTAAGGAAAAATGATGAGAATAATGAGATTGTAGAATACTCGCCTAGTAGCGCAAGGATTCTCTCACACCTTGGAATTGATTACGAGATGGTTGATTTCCTCGTAATGGACATTATAACAGTCCCCTACTTTACCAGTTTAGTAGTTTCCGAAACAGTGAGTATGCAACCATGAATATGGTCACGGTTTTATCTCTATGAGGATTTAGACAAATAGATATAGATGAAGGTCCCTGTGTGACTTCATAATGCTTGAATCAAGTAGTTTCTGACCACGGAACACGATCTCAATTAAATAAGACGTTCACTATATGGATTAATATAATACAAGCGGATGTGGTATACCCGCCTAAGTGAGTACTTGATTAGCTTGAGATACTTGAACAAGTATTATGCCATTGCGTGTTTTATTACGCGATCCATTTTTGGATTTGCCTTCGAGATGAAGGATCTTAGGAAGACACGGTAGTGACTCGGCCCGATGATCGAGTCCCGTAAAGATTGAATCTAAGTCCATGATTCAGACTACACCTAGAAGGTGTTATGATGTTTTAGTCATCATGACGCTAAGTCGTCAGATTCTCCCATGATCGTTCGATCACTAGACATTGATATAGACTCAGTCCGTCCCTGATGAGACGATGAAGAGATATTGAATCATGATGTTCATATCTAAGTACAATAAGCGCATCATTGCACTTGGTCTAATGTGCTATGACGAACATCTCGTCTGCTGTGAATGGTATAGCCCGACACAGCATCTCGCTAACACGCTGCCATCGAAATGGCATAAAAGACATTTTCCCATTACCTTAAGGTAACTGTGGATGAGGGCTTGTCTTATCCCATTTTGCGTCATCGAGTGTACCTACCCCCTTCGGTACTCGAATTAACGCAACCCTTTTTCGGTTATACCGATGCTGGTTACTTATCAGACCCGCATAAGGGATATTCTTAACATGGTATGTCTTTGCCATTAGGAATAATGCAATATCTTGGAGGTCTTGGAATGACTCCAAACGAATTACTCTGATCTACTAGTGCTCTATGAGACGACTAGAGAGTGTATATGGCTTCGAGCTTGTATTAGCCATATTTGAATTACATATGCTCTGTCTCACGATCCAGATAAAACACTTGTCTTATTTGAGGACAACTTGTTGTTATCGATCAAGAGAGACATGACTACATTATGCTATTTAGCATTTATCGTCGAAATAAATCTTCACATATGAAGTTTAAGAGCATCTTGTCGAATGCTCGTTTTATTCCACGTTATATTTTCTTCCATACAGTCGTGTGCAAGTAAATAAGGCATCCAGTCGAATGCTCGTACTCTTTCTTGGAATATGAAATCCTTGCACACAGTCGTGTGCAAGTGAGGGGGAGCATCCAGGTGAATGCTTATTGCACTAATTACTACTTAGTCGAAATCCTCGCACCCTATCGTGTGCAAGTGAGGGGGAGCATCCAGTCGCATGCTCGTGTACTCTTTTTGTCCTTAGACCAATGTTTTTTTCCCACTGGGTTTTCCTTGGCAAAGTTTTTAGCGAGACACGTTCCTATCATATCTCACTTAAGATTGCCGAAATTAGGGGGAGTATCATGTTGTATACTTCTTACCACTGTGTACTCTTTTGTCCTTCGACTAGAGATTTTTTCCCACTGGGTTTACTCTAGCAAGGTTTTGATGAGGCATCTGTTTTGTGGTTGATCCCTACTACTAGGGGTGGGCAAAAAATCCGCAAATCCGCCCCGTAACCCAATCCATGCGGATTGGGGCGGATTGGGGCGAGTTGGATGTCAAAAAAAGTTAAATCCGCCCCGCCCCAATCCGTAAAAAAATTCGTGGGTTGGGGTTTCCAAACCGCGGGTTAATCCACCCCAACCCGTTTCAATCCGCATATATATATATATAAATATAAATTTTCTCAAGATCTTTTTTTAATAAGAGTTTCTATATTATAATAGTATTGATTTAAGAAAAATTATATATATAGACAAAAAAATTTTGGATTGTCCAAACTTAAGCTTAATGATTCGATTGATATATTGTCTTATAAATTCAATTTATTATCTCGTACTTACAAAAAGAAGGAATTTTTAATCTGGGTCTAGGTAGTATGGGTGGTTAATTTATTTTTAAAAACTTTATTTGTAATTGAAATATAGCCAAATATGAAGTTATATAAAGTTATTACGAAATCTGTAGCTATTGAACTTGTGGATTCAATTAGCTATTGAACTTTATTTTGATTATGTTGATGAAGAATAATTTGTTTTGTTTTGTTTTGTTTTAGCTTTGTTACTTGTTCCGAACATTCTAAACGTATTTTGGTTGGCTTTTAGTTTATATTTCTATTTGAAAGTTTTTTTTTTTTAAATATTTAGGTAAATTATGCGAAAAAATGAAAAATTAATGACTAAAATGAAAATTCAAGAAACAACCCGCACCCAATCCGCCCCGCTTGATAATGGGTTGGGTTGGGTTGGGTTGGGTTGGGTTGGGGTTTTAATTATAATGGGTTGGGTTGGGTTGGGTTGGGATTTGAATTTCACTAATCCGCCCCAATCCGTCCCGCCATTTATTTTACGGGACGGGTTAGGATTGCGACCAATCCGCCCCGTGCCCACCCCTACCTACTACTACCATTGTCGCACTCTTTTTCCTCCGATCAGAGATTTTCCCATTGGGTTTGCTCTGGCAAGGTTTTGATGAGGCATACTGTTTTTGTGGTTAGTTACTTACATGATATTTCGGCCTATATCATTCGGCTACACAGTTTCTCATAGGTACCGGTTTTGTCCCACACTGGGTTTTCCGGCCCTAAGGTTTTTTTATGTGTTTAGCACTGCGAATGAACTCGACTCAGATCGACTGCATGAAGACGAAGAATTCAAGACGTCCAAAGGGGGAGTGTTGTAAGATATTATTAGACTATTGGGCCTTACTCATAGTGGACATAAGTTGGGTTTTCTATCTTGTATAACCCTAACCTCTAGTATATAAAGAAGGTTAGGGTCCCCTTGTATTCATACATTCTGATTAATAAAGACCATGTTGTTGTCTCTCTCATACTTCTCTCTATATCTATACATATCTCTATATATATCTATAACGAGCTAATATGTCACACAACAATTCTATTATAATAAGTCAACCCAAGAAAAATTGAGGCTGCCCAATTTAGCCATTTTTTTTCAAAAATACCCTCACTCTATTTTAATAATTATCGATATACATAATCTAATTAATTAACTATTTGTCCTCAATATATTTTACTAATTACCGATGTAACATAAATTAATTAAAAATTCGTTTTAATCTCCATAACTATAATAAATTATACAAAATCTGAATATTATATTAAAAATAAAATATATTACAAGATTTATGTCATTACGCGTCACACACGCAACGCGTGTATAAATTTTAGTAGTACAGGAATAATATAAGTCTATAGGAATTAGTTAATAATTCACCATTAAAATATAAAAAATGGACCGGGTTGCACTGTTTATAAAAGTCATTAAACGTATAAAACAGGGAAGTATTTTAGAGGAAGCTGAGAGAGAGAGAGAGAGAGAAATAGAAAAAATGATGTCCGGGCAGTACACCACCATTGATAACCAGAAAGTCAGCGGATCTGTCCCTGTAACCCTCTCTCTCTCTCTCTCTTTACGTAAACGCAATTATATATTCCATCTTTTTTTATCTGTACTAGTAAATCAATAGATCCGTCATTCTAACACCTTCTCCATCTCCATATTCACAGGCGGTTTCAGATCACGTAGCTGTCAAATTCACTGGTGGTTTTTTTGTAACCTAAGCTGTTCATTGGACCAGTTTTATATATTTTTTTCTGTGGTTTTAATTGGAATTTTCCGTTTTTTTTTCTTTTTCTTCAACCAGATTCAAGCCTGCAAACGTTTCCACCTTCGGGAGCTCACGGAAAGATATCCGGTGGATCAGGGCCTCCTCGCGATGCTGACGGTATGCTTTTTTACATCTATTTGTTTTAATCAGCTCACTAAAACATTGCAATTTCATTGCTAAGCTAGTAGTAGTTTAGAATAGAAACAGGAAATATCATATTTCATCAATTTAAGTTTGGCAAAAAATACGTTTTGTGTATTGTACTACCGGTGGTTGGCAATTTAGGTACTAATCTATATATTCTGAGACCTGATGTTAAACAAAATGACGGAATTTCACTCACGTTCTTTAACCTATCATATAGTTAATGCAATTTCGTAACCATCCATCAAAAATAGATCTCAAAATGTGAGATATAGTGGGTATAGTTTCGTCGATTTATGTTGTCGGACCCTTAATTGGACCAAAATTAATAGGTTTGGACCAAATTGGTAAAATTTAAAGGTTGGATACTAATTGGTAAATGCCAATAGTACATGGTACTAAACACTTTTTTTCCCTTTAAGGAACTGAAACAGGAACATCATATTTCATCAATTTAAGTTTTGAAATGATAGTGCAATAAGGGACTTTCACCTTGATGTTCTCAGTGGCTTATATATATACAATTTGGAACTTGTGATAAAGAAAATGGTTATTGATTTTCTCCCCTCTTATATCATGTTTATGTATATGTTTTGTTCTTGTCTAGAGCGTTATTTTGTACTTGATGAGTAAATAAATATTTACTGGACTAGGTCCACTAAAAGATAATGAACCAACGGATAAAATCCATATCATTTGTTGGCCCGTGCGGCTAAACCTTAGAGGGGGGGTGAATAAGGTTTTTGGTGCTTTTCGCCTAATTAAACTTAATGGCAACTAACAACCCAACTTTTTGCAATTCTAAGCTTAAGCGTTTAATAAAGTTAATGAAAAGCTAGAAGTCCTAAACGCAACCAAGAAAATAAGCAATAATATAAGTTGCGGAAAGTAAAAGTTTAGGGAAAGAAATTGACACCGCGATTTATAGAGGTTCGGCAAACGGCCTACGTGCTCTCCTCGGTACTACCGAGTATTTCACTAAAAATATTATTTCCGATTTTACAAATCCTAACGAGCTCAATCAACCGATTGGCTCACCCTCTACCCGAGGTTCCTACTCTTGATACAAGTGCAAGCGAACACGTCTACGAGTCAACGACTCCCCCTCACTCTATGAGTACCCAAGTGTTTAACGTAGAACTTTTAACCAACACTTTGGCTTAAAAGCTTCTACCCAAACACTCACTCACAAATGAGCTTATAAAATGCTCTTTACAAATTTGTTACAACAATGTAACTACACTCAATATTTTATTTGCTTCTAAATAAGCTAATTGGTGAGTTTTTGATGTTGTTTGAGCTCAAATCGTTTTCTCCTTGATTTCCCTCTTTCTCGAATATTTTCACCAAAATGGTGATTTTTAGGGTTTTTATTGAGAGAAGTATAAAGATGATGAATAGATGTAATTGATGTCTTTGGAGAGTGATTTGGGGTGGTTTATATGGTCAGCAAAGTCTGTTTTTTTGTTATATGACCGTTGGTAGTGGTTGAGGCTTTTATCCAAAGGTTTTAAGCCATTTCCCAGAATAAGCTGAAAAGCTGTTTTTGAAAACTGCAGAAAACGATCGGTCGTTTTATGCAGACGATCGGTCGTTTTCAGAAAACGATCGGTCGTTTCCTGAGAAACGATCGGTCGTTTTTCAGACGAGACGACCTCACTGGAAGAATTTGGACCAAAAACGATCGGTCGTTTTTGTCCAGACGATCGGTCGTTTCTTCAGTATTCACGCTTTAGTTCGAATGCTTGTAATTTCTTCGTTTTAGCTCCGATTCTGGTTCCGCTTGAACCTGTGGCTTCGTTTTTCTGTGCTCTATCTTTCTGATGTTCTGAAATATACATTTTCTACTTTTGGAAAAAGACAAGCATTATATCATCGAAATAGAGAAATCGTAAAATCATTAAAAACATAATCAAAGTTATAATCAAAATCAATTATTGAACTCTAAGTTCAACATCCTTGAATTACCCAACGCTTTTGGAAACTTTCCTTAAATTAATATTACAAATTTAAGATTCTATTGGTTGAGTCCACTATTTTTATGGATGGACCCGGTTCAGTCAATATTTTCTCGTAATTGGTGCATGTTGAATAAAGCTGTTTCCGGAGGGGATTATTTAGTCTTGCTTTTTTTAAAGTTCTTTTCTTAAATTTTTTGTCATAACCACCAAATGAACAACATTACAAGTAAGGTTTGTTCACATTGTAATATTGGAACTAATGAAAATGAGAATTGAAAAACAATCTAAGGCTATTCAAATAATTAATTATGGTAGGAAAACTATTGAATCACAAAGTTGCTAATACTGCAATATTTTTAGTAATATTATAACTACATAGCAAGAAGTTTGGATAAGCATTTAATACAATTTATTTCTTCCAGTTTCCTAGTAGCAAGGAAGCTTTTCAAAAGCAAGTTCAAGAGAAAACTTTCCGTAAGGAGAAAATGATTTTGCTCTCAGAGTATTGATATAGTAAGGTTTATCAAGAAAGGGCCTTTTTGTTATGTTTATATATACTATAAAATACATTCCTTTTTAATGAAAAGTGTACGTATTAGTAGTAGATATTCTCTTTTGTGGTGTAAATGATAAATGTAAAGTGAGACCCATTTTAAAAACTTATCATTCTTACCTCTTCCTCTTTTCCTTGTTTTAACTTCTACCTTAACTGATATACATCAATACGAATATATATATATATATATATATATATGATAGATAGATAATTAGATATACAGATGATACATACACACTGGATAATAAAAGAGAGAGAGAAATATAAATCCACCATCCCTGTTCTTGCTTTTCTCTCACCTCGGTGATCCGTTTTTCGAGTCGTGTTCACCGCTGAGTAGCTATCAAAGAGGAGATCGTTCTAAGTTTGATCGCAAGCGGGTTTTAAGGTAAATTCTGGGGCTAAGCACGAGTAGTTCCATCCGTCTGTTTACGAGTTCGTCGCAGCCCAAGTATGCAGCCTTTGTGACTTCAATCCAAGTACCGTTTTGGTACTGAAAGGGGAGTGTTCTTTGTTGTTTTATACAGGTATCGCTTGCCTGCGTGTATTTGATTTTTATTATCTATAGTAGCAATATTTCTTGTGGTAGTAGCTGCATATCGGTGGTTTACAGGCTTTCGAGGTACCATTTTGGTATTTAAAGGGGAGTGTTTTATGCTGTATTATCCCAGGAATTGAGTTCCTGTTTCCTTTTGATATTGGTCGATTGTCGAAGTAATATTACTCGTATTTTAGATGCACAACTGAACCTGGCCGTTTAGTGACTTTGTCGAGGTACCGTTTCGGTACGAAATTGGGGGGAGGGGGGGGGGTGTTACTCGTTATGATGGCAATAATATGTCTTCCTGTTTTGTTCTGTTATTCACTAAAATGCTGAGTATATTGAGTTAACTATTTGTAGACTTGTGGTGGTAATTACATAGCTGAAATTGGTTGGTTACAGAATTTATTAAGGTACTGTTATGGTACTAAATAAGAAGGCGGGTCTTACTCATGATGGAGGACATGAATTAATTCATGTATTTCTTCTTTTTCCTTGCTAGTTACTAGTTCTGATGTAGTTCATGGTAGTGGAATTATTTGTATATTTTTTTGAAACTTGAATCACTACATGGGACTTGTCGAGCTTTTCGACCAAAAGTTTTGCAGTTTGAATTGTCAGTATACTTGATGTAATATCAGACCTTATATGGGCTTTCTGGTTTAGATTTCAGTCAAGTTATAGCTCTGATACCATGTTGATTGTTTGAAGTGTAAATAAATTTTATTTTATTTTACTAAAATGAGCGCATATGCAGCCTTTATATAGCTGATACAGATTTCTCCTGTCAATAATTACTACACCAAGACTACCTAATTACGAGTACTAATTAGTTATTATCTACGAGCACCAAACGATTAACTTATAAACAAGAGTGTGTTATTTTTGTCAATAATTTATTTATTTCTAACAACACTAAGCCTCACATAATTTTGTTTTAAGGTTTGCTAAGGCTTTTGAGATGAATCAGCGCGCCAAAATATGCCAGTGTAGCAACAGAATGTATTGTTTTATCTGAGTATTTTTAAGAAGTGAATTGTTTTATGAACTTGAAAGATATTCCTTGGGAAATGCTAAGCGCTAAGTTAGTCCTTTAAATGCAAATATAATATGAGCCATTTATTTGCATTATGAGATAAGATTGGCAAAACTTGTGTAGAATTTTTTTTATATCCTCTTAGATTTTCTTTGTCTTGGTTATATAGCTATTGAGTTCCCTTACACCGTGTTTTTCTTCTCCTTGTTACGAAATTTTCTTTGATAACCACTAATTTATCTCCATTTCTTACATTTATAGACACATTCTCCAAGCCGGTATCTGGTTCTGATGAGCCTCAGGCAAGTGGGTGGTTCCAAACTTTTTCAGTTGCATATTACAAGCCTTACTTTGATGTCGATACATCAGATGTGTTGGAGAGAATTAAGGATTCACTTTTTCCTTTCAAAGGAAGCTTTTCAGAAAAAACTGCCAGTAGCCCGGATTTGTAAGTTGGTCTTCTTGCTCCTTTTGAAATTCAGTAATTGACAGTGCAAACAAGTTTTACTAATTAACTTCTTTTGGGTTTTGAAGTGCCCGTCTCTAGAATGTCTTGTGAAATGAGTTACTTTGTATAATTACACTAGAGAACATCAGCTGAGTTGTAATCTGGTAATGAATAGTGCAAACAATTTCTACTCTTACTAATTTAAATGTTGACCTGATCTTGTCATCCTTCTCGTGGTGTTATGATGGGAATACGATAGCCCAAAGTGTAATATCACATGTTGTATGAAGTTTTATGGGTTTTGTTAACCTTCTAGGCCTTTACTTTCTTACCCCGTTGGGCAGCGCCTTTTTGGGTCCAAAAGCTGCGTGAAACGCAGTGAGAAAAAAACCTAAAAGTTGTAGCATAGTGACGTAGTGTTTGGCACCACCAAAGCTTTTTGTTTATAAGAGACCTGTAACTTATTTGTACTTAAAAGTCAATATTACTTATTTAAACTTAAAAGGGAGCTGTTAATATAGAAACAAATTTTGTTACAGCACTTCTATTTTTGGCAAGTTTTTCTGAAAAAAAAAGTTAAAAAAAACGTCAAATTCTTAGCATTTATGCTTTTTTGACCAAAAGCTTGCTATTTCAAGGCTAAAATAGCTAGTGGACCGTTTCCCATGAGTTTTTTTTAGCAAAAAAGCTAAAAAAGTAAAATAAAGCAGTTGCCAAACTGGGCTTATAAATCATTAAGCTTTATTGGGTAAGTTTGAAGTTAATGCTTGTTATCGCCCGTATGTATGCCCGTATGTATAATTTTACTAGAGTATTAATCTTAATCATAAGCAAAAGAACAATCATATGTATCGCTCCATGTTGTTACACATTATCATCAAGCCTTCTTTTTTTGGCATTTGGTAATCGTTTTAGAATGTTTAATAGTGAGGATAAGGAGTACCTTTTTTAGAAGGTGGGTTGATAAAGTGATAAAATGCAGTGATATGCAATTATGCATCACCAGTCTAAGCAAAATAAGGTTAATGATTATACTTGCTACATCACTCTCTCCTTTTTTCTGCTAAGACTTTGTCGTTTCATTTGATTTCTTTTAATTAGGTATGGCCCGTTTTGGATATGCACAACTCTTATATTTGTGGCAGCTTCAATTGGCACCTTTGCTACCTATGTGGCACACAAGATGCAGAAGAAAGAGTGGAACTATGACATTAATTTGGTGACATGGTCAGCTGGTTTGTTCTATGGTTATGTCACTATTGTCCCTCTTTGCTTGTATGTGATTCTCAAATACTTCTCTGCTCCTTCTGGTCTCGTTCAACTGTTCTGTCTTTACGGCTACTCACTGTTTATCTTCATACCCGCTTTGGTAAGATTTCTGGCTCTGAGTTTTTAACTACTCATTTGAGAGCTTTGCAGTTTGCTAAAGTTCTGAATTATTCACAAATGGCTATTATTTTGAAATTAATATGTGGGGAATTTATCGCCTTTACTCATCAACCTATAATTAATTATTATATCATGCTACTAAATTTCACAATTTGGATATCAATCTATACAAAATCGAACAAATACTTACATTGCAATTTCAATTCAAAAGAACTGTTTGTATTAATTGTTCGATCAGGTTCGTGTACTAATTAACATTCTTAAGACAATAAAACAATTGGTATACAAGTGTCACAATTTTTTTTGATAAGCAACTTATATAAGTTTCACAATTAAACATTTAAGCACTCGTTAATTTCTGTAGGTTCATGTACCAATTGTTCGATTGTGTGAAGATTGGTGTCGTAAATGTGATTTTTGAAAGTGAACTAACTGTTCAATTTTTTGTAGCTTGGTTTCTTTGAAACTTGATAATATGGTGTACTAAAAAAGTCAATAGATTGGTGGACAAAAGAATACTGGTATATCCTCTTTAAAATAAAATACTGATATAAACCGTAATTAGTATTAAGCTGCTTCACGTGGGAAGCCCGATAGATTTGTCTTGCAGATTGAATGTACGTTATTTAAAGAGTAATTTTAATAGGAGGTCGTGACTCGTGATTCATAATTTGCAAAAGTTTCACATCTAATTTTTTTACCTTTTCCACAAGTCGCATCTACCCCTTGTCAAATGCTCTTTTCAAGTTTGACACGCTATTCCTCAGCATGGCTCTTGCCTTATAAAATGGTGTTGATGAATGATGATCATTTATTCAACTCATGGGTAGGAAAATGCATATCTTCTACAAACTTTGAAGTTTGAACTAAAGTTTTCTGTATAAATTTTGTTATGACACATGACCATCAATCACGTTGATTTTGTTGATGGTGACCCTTTCTTTATTTTCTGTGGTATGTAAATAATATATGTTTGCAGTGTCTCTCCGTTGTTCCGTTCAACCTGTTCAGATGGGTTGTGGCAGGTGTGGCTGGATTTTTGTCGGCAACTTTTGTCGCCCTCAATCTCCGAAACCATATTATGGCAGCTGGTGAAAGGTGGTTCTTAATAGTTACTGGCATTTTCTTGTTGCAACTTGCTTTGGCCATAGTACTTAAGTTTTATTTGTTCACAGTTTCGGTATGATAAATTGAGTTATAGTTTGAGTGTCACAAACCTGCTACCATTCACATAGAAAAAGCAATTCGCATTGCCATTTAAACTTCCAGGGTTGTACTATGTATCTTCAAACATATGAGATTTCGTTCATTTATGTGAAGTTGAAGTATTAAGGAAATTGCTGATTCTTGGACGGTGTCTTTTATTTCCCTAATTGGGACTATGTAGGTTTACCGAATGCTCCGTGTTCGATACCTGTCAAAATACTCTATAAAATTTTAGCAGATCCATAGCTCAGTTTTCCTCAGCAATTATTATATTCATAATTTTTCTTGCTTTTGTAACCTAGATATATATAAACCCATTTAGAAAAGTACTGTATTTATTATCTTTAAATTGTCGTGTCTTATCTGTCTCGTGTCCTAAATTTAAAAAAAATCCGTTTTGCGGTGTCCGTGTCGTGTCGGAAATACGAATTTGTGTCCGAGCTACACAAATATACCTAAAAGTACAACAGTGATAATAACGAGTGTATAATCAAAGAAATGAAAATAAAAATGTTGTTTCATGAAAATCTTTGAATTGAAGGAACTCTCGCCATTGAAAGTGGGAGAACAACCTCTAGGTGTTGAACTAGATGCAAGTCGGTGCCGCTTGAAAAATCGAACTTGCCCCTTTCGGTACTCCAAGGCTAGGTCTGCTTGTTTTTATTTGCTGTCGTCTATCATAATCTCTCAGGCCTGAAGTAACTCGCAACAGAAAACCAAATAACATAGGCCAATATTTGTGGCAACTACCAACAGTAAGTGTATTAATAGAGAAAAAAAAGTGTGTTGCCTTAATAGATTCAAGAATTTCGTTTATTCAAACGTTATACATAAGTTTGTCTTCAGTTTTAATGCCGATATGTGTTATAATGGAAGCCTAACTCTAAACATGTTTGTTTAATCAAAGTTTTAGAATTACTCGCAAAATATAGAATATTAACGGAGAAAGTGAAACAATAAGGGAAGTGTGTTGGATCAATTTTATATTAAGGACTTGACTATGGTCTAACACTCCCCCTAGACTAATACAATATGAGATCCAGGTTGGACTAACTCAATCGAAAAGATTTAAGTTTAAATATTCTTGTCCACCTCCGATAGCTACTATAAAAATGGTATAAAAACAAACCTAACTTAAATAATAAAAGTATTCGCAAAAACAATATTAAAAAAATGAGTTTATGGATAGAATACATCTGAATTTGTAATGTCGCAGTGGAACTAAAAAAAAGATGTCAAAATAATGAGGATTAGTAACTGTATTTTTTGTGATTTACAAGCAACGGTTTTTTTGACGGATTTATAATTATTTAATCAATTTATGATAAATTTTCGAATTAGCCAGTGATAAGTTTCTGATATATTTTGACTCACACTAAATTAAAATTATTCTGTAATGCAGTTACTTTTGAGAAGATGTCGTTAGGTCAGACTAAGTCAACTCTAAAATCATGCTACTACACGGTCTCGGTCTTGATTAATTATTCACCAAATGCTCTTATTCAATATCAAACACATGGCAGAAAGTTTTGTAAATAATAATGAAGATCTACGAAAAAGAACTCTCTCAGGTAACAGATAAAAATGAGAAAAGTAATAATGGAGTTTCTAAAGCAATAAAAGGGTTAAAAAATAACGTAATAAAAACAAAAACAAAAAAGAAAATGAAAAATTCTCATCATTTCATAAGTTTTTCGAAACAAACGACTTGTTGTTTTTATTGAAAAGTGGAAAACTCAAGTCAGACTGGTTCCAAACGGTGGCATAGCACAAAATTGATAACACCCTCTAATTAGTTTTGGACGTTTCCACCGCTAACTCCCCATTATGCCACGTGTCTCCCTTTTCCCTCTTCCCGCCACGTTTGTCGTGCTCTCACTTATATATATATATATATATATATATATATATATCCATGCATGCAATGCATATATGTGTCCCCCCTTCACAATTATCCATTATAATATATTCATGATATATATATATATACACGCTCAGCCGTATATTGAGTTCGTCAAAATACATTATTGCCATCAACTAGTACTATAAGTAACTGTGAACTTCTTCATTTTGGAAGTCATCGGAGGAGCAAGTTATTTCGTACGAGTAGTACTTTTCCGGGAAAGATAATAATCGGAGGAGTGAAAATGGCGTCGAATTTTCCGAAACAAAAGCAGGAGGGGCAGCCCGGTAGAGAGCATCAGATGGACCCAACTCCTCATTCAACTAGCCGTACTTACAAATCAGCTAACAAGCTTCACGTACGATTCTAAGTTATCCTATTTATAAACTTGTGTGTGTCACACACTAACAACTCTTTTTTTATTGCTTATATTTTCCCTACTTTTTTTTTCTAACGTTTCAACTCATATGAGAGGCATTATATCTAAAAGTTTAGATAACAACCATTTATTTTTTAAAATCGGTCCGTAAGTGAGTGTTTCTAAATTTTAGGAACAGAGTTGGTTGCTGCTTTGGTTGTTAAACAGGCAACACTCACCTCACCAGGGGCGGACCCAGGGTGGCTGCCGTCGCCCGACGGCGATTTTCAATATTTTTCTTATATGTAATTTAAAATTTTCTAAGATATATATATTGATGGTCACCCTAATTAAATAAAATGTTTGTTGGTGTAGTTGTAAAATTGACTTTAAGGCAGTAGAATGTTTAAATCATAGTTTTTTTTTTCTACAAATTTTCGTTTTTTACCTTAAAATTACCAAATTTCGTAGATGACCCTTCTATTTTCCCCAACTATTTTCCCCAACAAAGATTACGATTTTTATTATCCAATACTCTGTCTTTAACTTCATATTTATTTTATGCTATTTTAAACATAGAAAAAAATCTTTATTTTTGTATTAGGTCTTATTTATTTTATCCTCTATTCGACATATTTTTTACACCACGACCCCCAAATGATGCTCACCTCACCATCACTTTTACCAACAACTTTTAAAAAATAAAAAAAATTTGGTGGTATGTGAACTTTTTGAGGTTAAATCTTCAAAACAGAAAGGTGCAGGGTTGGCTTTTAAAAACAAGTTGGTTGCTAGCTACAATGGAAATAAACTGGATTGAACTAGGACGATCTTACAAAATACTTTTTAGCATGGTAGAAATCTAATTAAAATTAATGTAATAGTTAGAACATATGGATTTGCACATCATAGTCGAAGCATTCACCATTTTATAACGTCCTTGTAAAAATATCTCCTAACTAAAAAAAGAGCAAGAAATTGCGAAAATAGTTTTTGACATAACGAAATCTGCATAATGATGCATGTACGCTGATATACTTACCTGATGATACTTGTTAGTTGTTACTCGGTAGAGTTTTGCTCATAGAGTCAAATATCAAATCTTATCCAAATGTCAATAGACAAGTTATGGAAGGGTCCGCAATTTGTCATAATCCCCAATCATAGTCAAAAAATATTACATAATTATCTTTTGCAGGGCAAGGTGGCACTCGTGACAGGTGGTGACTCAGGTATAGGCCGAGCAGTGTGTCATTGCTTCGCCCTTGAGGGTGCCACCGTGGCATTCACCTACATAAAGGACCCAGAGGACAAAGACGCAAATGATACCCTTGAAATGTTGAAAAAAGCCAAATCTTCAGATGCCAAGGACCCAATAGCTGTCCCTGCAGACTTGGGATTCGACAAGAATTGCAAAAAAGTTGTTGATGAGGTGGTCAATGCTTATGGAAGAATTGATGTATTGGTGAATAATGCGGCAGAACAGTATAAAGCAAGCTCGGTGGAGGAGATCGATGAGGAGAGGCTTGAGAGGGTGTTTAGGACCAACATCTTCTCTTACTTTTTCATGTGCAGGTAATATATCCTCTTCAATAGTCTCCTTTGGTTAAATATTTAAAATATCAAACAGAAAGGAGAATGACTGGAAAAAAACAACTTTGTGTCTGTATAAAACTAATGATAATCGATGCATAACTTTTGCATATTCTAGTGAGCTTGAACTTTGCATACCATTAACTAAACGGTAAGGTCAATATGGCAAGTTTTACCTGTATGAAAAGAACTACTGTTATGGCGCACATTGGATTATAATAGCTAACAGATATAATCCTTGTTCAAACGTGGATGCAAAATGCTTCGTTACTAATGCATTGTTGTAGTTAGGTGCCAGTAATACTCAGTTCGGTTCGGTTTTTGGCAAAAATACGAGCCAACAAATTAAAAGCAATCGATTTGGTTCGGTTCGGTTTGGACAAAATTATTGATTGAAACCGAACCAACCCAAACCAATAAAATTCGGTTTGGTTCGGCTTGATTCGGTTCATTTGTAACATAATGAATGAAAACATGTAAATTTAAAAATACAATAACGATACAAAAATTAACATAAGTCACATTTTTATGTAAATTCTTCAAATATATCAAAGTTTAAAACTCATTGTTGCACATATTCGATTGTCAAAAATAATTTTCAAATTACTAATTATAACACTTATTTTTTCACATCTTCGTAATCATAATCTACATTATTTGTGTAAAGATGTGATTGTATGTTTTGCCTCATTATTACAATTTTATGTTACTTATAGAGATTTAACTCGATATATTTATTTATAATACTTTATAACTATATTTGTAAATTATATTTAAGATATATAAAAATACATATCAATGTACTTCCACCGTCCCACTTATGAATGTACTTATCAATAATTTATGTCCCACTAAATTGTCGAAACGGAAATTTTCAAAATGTTTCTGAATAGTTCAAATGTTAAACTATATGATAGAATTTAAAAAAAAAATATTTCGACAATTTGGATACGACTTATTTTCTGGTTAAAGTTGCGCGTTGTTTTGTATAAGAGTTATAATGTGTGACGGAGGGAGTATATCCACTTAAATCGGTTTTTGAATTTTTAAATCAAGTCAAACCAATAGTTAATCGGTTTGGTTCAGTTTTGATTGGTTCGGTTTGGTTTGACCGGTTCAGTTGGTTTGGTTCGGTTTTTGCTCACCCTAGTTGAGTACAAAAAGTGCAACAATAGAACATCCTTTGGTTTTCCGAACAGTGCATTTCGAAACAAGATTAGAAAAATAGTGATCACGATATTGTTCCATTATTTTTCATTGTTCATCAATTTATGTATACTAAGAATTTCTTTCCCTTGTAATGTGGTGTTTTTGGATGCTTCTCTTTCATCTCTATTTTTTAGAACCGCCGACTTACAGTCTGTAACTATTGAATAAAAAATGAAACGATAGCCCATGCCGAACTTATAGCCAGTTAACTATTGGATCAAAATAAAAGGATAGCAGATGCAGAACCTGTTCTATGTTCTTTTCCTTTTTTCCCCGTTCTTTTGTTCTTTTTCCCTTTTTTGATCCAACGGTTAGTGCCATGTGACTCGGTACTTGAAAACCATAAATTTAGTAGTTTTTTCTAACTTATCAGGCATGCTCTGAAGCACATGAAGGAAGGGAGCTCAATAATCAACACAACATCCGTCAACGCGTACAAAGGCAACGCAAAGCTACTTGATTACACATCCACCAAAGGTGCCATCGTGGCATTTACACGAGGCCTATCACTACAGCTGGTGGAAAAGGGTATTCGTGTCAATGGTGTGGCCCCAGGACCTATATGGACCCCACTTATTCCCTCCTCTTTCGATGAGGAAGAGACAGAAAAATTCGGGTCTGAGGTGCCAATGAAAAGGGCGGGTCAGCCTATCGAAGTGGCTCCTTCATATGTATTCCTTGCAAATAACATGGACTCGTCATATATCACTGGCCAGGTCCTCCATCCGAACGGTATGTGAATTTTATTTTACCTGACTTGTATAGTTACATGACTTGGATAAACTGGGGAGTGATGTTTTTTTCCCCGATAATTATGAACCTGCTAGAATGTGACAATTGAAAATGCCAAAATGGCCACATTTCCAGTGATCATATAGTTCCATCAATTGTGAATTTTTCTATGTTTGTCTGTGGAACTTGCAAACCATATGGTAGACAATTATAAGTATGTGGTTCGATGTGGAGAACTCTTACAGAATAAGTTCGATGTGGAGAACTCTTACAGAATAAGTAACCTATCCTTCACCTGCAGATAGGTGTGTAGAGAAAACTTAGGCGATAATTACTTAAATGGCATGTTTGTTTCTGTTTTTTCTCATGTGACCAAGTGCATTTACATGGCTCTACATTTTTGTTACGCAGGGGGAACAATAGTAAACGCCTAAGCATGTATGTGGTGGTGTTGTCTTTTGGGTGCACCCTTTGTCTCAGTTCTTGGGTTTTATACTGTTTGTACCTTATGAATAAATGTGCTGTTTATTAGTGTATCACGGGTAGTAAGTGGTTAACGTTCCTTGTGTACCTTGTTGATGTGTTTGGTGAATAAAATGTTGTAGCTCGTTCTTTTGCTCAAGTGTGGTAATGCATTATTGGGTTTTGTTTGGCTGTGTATACTTGTCTCAATAACAAGTATCCTAGTGAATATGCCGACTCAGCCAAGATTAGTTATGGCGTGATAAAAACGGGACGGGATCGAGGACAGTTGGTTCTGAAAATCTACTTTTGTATTCTTGGCGATTTTCAGAAATTTAACAGTTAATCCAATCTTATGACCTTTACATATATACTGGCGAGCCTGATTTTCTTCCTAGACTCGGCTTATATATTCTATTCGCTAAACACCCATCGGGCCCTACTGAAGCAGTTGACCAGATAATATAGCAGTAATCAATAAAACAGTTTAATACATTTATGGTCCGAGTTCTGTAGCTCAGCTCTTTAGCGCTTCAGCACCTAAATCCAGAAATGGACATTTTTAGACAGCGATTTCTCAGAAATTTCATAAAGTGGACTTTCTAGAAAGCCCCAATGACCAATCCTGGCATGAATTGCTAAGGATCCAATAAGTCCAACATTGATTCCTTCCGATGTGTCAATTGGGCAAATACGTCCATAGTGGCTAGGGTGGATATCCCGTATCCGAAAACGTTCTTCGCTTTGCATCGAATTAAACCACATGCTACCCTATGTTATACCATACTCAAATAAATAGATTTTTTTTTATCTATGTTCAAAAAAAATGAGATTTAGTCCTATTAGATCTAAACAATCTTGTTTTTTTGAACATAAAGAAATAAAGAAGCCATTGCCATGGCCGGAAATACTAGGCCTACTAAAGGCACAAAAATAGAGGGAAAGTTGAGTGAAACAAGTTCTTGCTAATGGTAAAAAAGGGGCTTTGAATGCGAAAAAGGGTTGTGATAAAAAACGTTCAATTTTTCTTGCTCTTGCTACGGTTAAACGATCCTCTTCAGATAATTCGTCCAATCCAAGGATAGCATTCGATCCATTATTGAGATAATCAGAATTCGGATAACTAGACAAAGGTTTTTCGAGTTCACTCAGAAAAGAATGGTCCTTATTAATTTCAAAAAGCTTATTTTCAATATCAAAATATATGGAATAGCTGTCCCCATTCTTAGCCCGGTTATTTTGAATCAAATTTATTCGCTGTATGTGATTTTGACTTAAGTCTTATCCCGTTGAAATTAAATCTTCCAATGCCTGGGTTTAATCAGATACAATTTGAAGGCTTTTGTAGATTCATTGATCAGGGTTTGACGGAAGAACTTTCAAAGTTTCCAAAAATTGAAGATACAGATCAAGAAATTGAATTTCAATTATTTGTGGAAACATATCAATTAGTAGAACCCTTGATAAAAGAAAGAGATGCTGTTTATGAATCACTCACATATTACCTAGTTTACAAAGGACAAGTACAACAACAAAGATAATATATAAACAGATATATCATGTAAGCATGACAGTATCGGGGTTGGTGTTTTTACCAGGTTGAAGGGTCCGTCGAAACGTTGGAGGCGGCCGTGTATGGGAATGGTACGGCGGTCCGTTCCGATGATTCCCGTTTTCCTGTGTTTAGGTGTATTTACTTTATGGAGCTGTAGCATTGGGCTTTTAATCCCGCAATTAGCACGGAAGCAACCGAACTCGAGGAACCGTTCCGGCAGAGAAGCCTCCTCCGGCGCCGGAGTCGACAAGGCTTCTCATCGTCGTCATCGGCGAAGTCGAGTGAGAAATAATCCTGTGCGACGGTCGTAGGCGAGTCGCATTCCGGTGAGGAAACGGTTATCTCATTACGGAAAACTATGCAAGGCTCGGGTTTAGGCTCGGAGTTGGGTTCGAAGTTAGGTTCAGAGAGTGGGCTAAGAGCCTCGTAGGTGATGGCCTCTGTCACCATTGGAGAGGGTTTTTACTGGGTATGTGTTTGATATGTATGTATGTATGTCCCTTTCCTCATCTCATGTATATGTATTACATATATTTATCTATCTCTCAGTCATGAGAGTCACCAGAGAAAAATGGGTGGTCCAGAGGGACAAAAAAAGAAAAGATCCTTATTCAATGGGGGAAGATAAGTATTTATAGGGGTAAAAATAGGTTTTACTATTCATTTGGGCCTTTGATAATTGGGCCGATATTGTTAAACGGTTTTTATAAATGCAGTACAGTTTTGTATAAAATAAATACCGTTAGGCACGTAAATTAGACAGTTCTAATAAATAGAGAATGAATACATAAATACCCTCGCCAAGAGCTCCCTGTTCAGTGGCGTAGACATGACCGAGGGCTCTGGAGTGCTTTCGGTCCTGGCTATGGTGCTGGATAATGAATAAGCAATCAAACAAATATAAAACATGCACCTGACACGGTTACCTTTGCTATGCGGTGTCTGAGACCGTAAGATCGAGGTATAATAAATAGCACGAGTCTGAAACAGAGTAAAGCCCGAGGGCATAGCCCAACGTCTCGATTCGTAGGTTCGATAAATAATGTCATAAGACAAGGATAGAGCCTGAGTCACGAGACTGAAAAATAAGGTCATAAGACCAAAGCACTGTCGGAGGTCATAAGACCGAGATCGATCGTATAATCCTGATAAATAATGTAATAAGACCGAGATAGATCCCGAGGCGCGGGACTGGAAAATAAGGTCATAAGACCGAAGCACTGTCGGAGGTCATAAGACCGAGATCGATCGTATAATCCTGATAAATAATGTAATAAGACTTAGATAGATCCCGAGTCATGGGACTGGAAAATAAGGTCATAAGAACGAAGCACTGTCGGAGGTCATAAGACCGAGATCGATCGTATAATCCTGGAGCTAGTGATGGTGAAATGTGTTAGAGGAACCTATGATGGGCAGAGCCGTCGGAGAGTGACTAATTCTATCGCGTGAAATAAATATAATGAACTGTATGTGAACCGTTGTCATAGAAACATGACTAAGTCTCCCTCAAAGTCGGAGCTTTAGAGGGACTTCAAAGAGTAACTTGTCGTGGTAGAAAGTATAGGTCTTCCTTGGGATTTGAGGGGTTCAAATAGTAACTTTATACTAGGTCGGAGATGTCCGGGACGGACAAAGGTCGGGGAATGTCGAGGGGGGACTAGATCAAGGGACGGAGATCGTCGAGGGAGTCTGTGATGGGTTTAGACCGCCAATGGTGGGCAGTGCTAGGAAAGTCATGGTGGCCTAGGCTCGAAGGCTGTCGATAATGGACTATGCCATGAAAGCCGTGGTGGGCTAGGCTCAAAGACTGTCGGTGATGGGCTGTGTCGGAGAAGCCCGTGATCGGCTGAGCTCGAAGACTGTCTATGATGGACTATGCTGGAATAGTCGTGGTGGGCTAGGATAAGAGGCTGTTGATATGGGTCGATACATGTACTGAGGCAGGTGCTCCCAGTGGGTAGTCCCCATCCGGGGTATAAAATTGAAAGACTCTACCGGAGTGATAAGACTTTACTTATCATTATTGGAGCAGGTGCTCCCCGTGGGTCATTACTCGCTTGGGGCGTACGGTGGCCACATAGGCTCATGCCGGTTTAAAACTGAACCGGTGCTCACATAGGGTCATAACCCGTCTGGGGCGTACAACTGTAAAGCTGTACCAGGGTGATAAGACTTTTCTTATCACTGTTGGAGCATGTGCCCCAAGTGGGATGTTCCCGTATGGGGCATAAAACTGTAAGACTGTACCGGGGTGATAAAACTTTACTTATCACTGTTGGAGCGGGTGCTGCCACCGGGCTGTTCCCGTATGGGGCATAAAACTGTAAGACTGTACCGGGGTGATAAGACTTTACTTATCACTATTGGACTGTACCGGGATGACAAGACTTTACTTATCACCGTAAGACTGTACCGGTGTGATAAGACTTTACTTATCACCATACCGAAGTGATAAGACTTTACTTATCACTATTGGACTGTACCGGGATGACAAGACTTTACTTATCACCATAAGACTGTACCGGGATGATAAGACTTTACTTATCACCATACCGGAGTGATAAGACTTTACTTATCACTATTGGAGCAGGTGGTACCCCCAAGGGTTTTACCCGTCTGGGGTGTACTGTGGCCGTATGGGCCTAAGTGTATCAGGACACTTGTGAGAGAACCGTGGCCGCATGGCCTAAGTGTATCAGGACACTTATGAGAAAGCTGTTTGAGATTAAACCGATGCTCCCAAAGGGTCGACACCTTGCTGGAATGTACTTTGACCGCATGGGTCTAAGTTATCTATTTTATTCAGTATATTCTCTGGCAGTTTTTCTACATGATTTTTTTTTTTATGACTTTCAGAACTATTTAGCAAATTTACGTTTTCCACAGACGGCGCCATTTGGCGAGCCTGATTTTCTTCCTAGGCTCGGCTTATATATTCTATTCGCTAAACACCCATCGGGCCCTACTGAAGCAGTTGACCAGATAATATAGCAGTAATCAATAAAACAGTTTAATACATTTATGGTCCGAGTTCTGTAGCACAGCTCTTTACCGCTTCGGCATCTAAGTTGTACCTAGTTTACAAAGGACAAGTACAACAACAAAGATAATATATAAACAGATATATCATGTAAGCATGACGGTACCGGGGTTGGTGTTTTTACCAGGTTGAAGGGTCCGTCGAAACGTTGGAGGCGGCCGTGTATGGGAATGGTACGGCGGCCCGTTCCGATGATTCCCGTTTTCCTGTGTTTAGGTGTATTTACTTTATGGAGCTGTAGCATTGGGCTTTTAATCCCGCAATTAGGGCGGAACCAACCGAACTCGAGGAACCGTTCCGGCAGAGAAGCCTCCTCCGGCGCCGGAGTCGACAACAGATCCTCCGGCTTCTCGTCGTCGTCATCGGCTAAGTCGAGTGAGAAATAATCCTGTGCGACGGTCGTAGGCGAGTCGCGTTCCGGTGAGGAAACGGTTATCTCATTACGGAAAACTATGCAAGGCTCGGGTTTAGGCTCGGAGTTGGGTTCGAAGTTAGGTTCGGAGAGTGGGCTAAGAGCCTCGTAGGTGATGGCCTCTGTCACCATTGGAGAGGGTTTTTACTGGGTATGTGTTTGATATGTATGTATGTCCCTTTCCTCATCTCATGTATATGTATTACATATATCTATCTATCTCTCAGTCATGAGAGTCACCAGAGAAAAATGGGTGGTCCAGAGGGACAAAAAAAAGAAAAGATCCTTATTCAATTGGGGGAAGATAAGTATTTTTAGGGGTAAAAATAGGTTTTACTATTCATTTGGGTCTTTGATAATTGGGTCGAAATTGTTAAATGGTTTTTATAAATGCAGTACAGTTTTGTGTAAAATAAATACCGTTAGACACGTAAATTAGACAGTTCTAATAAATAGAGAATGAATATATAATTACCCTCGCCATATACCAGTATAACTATCAGGCATGTTATGAGTGTATTCTTAGCCTTTTCAATGCCATTGGTTCGTGGTAAGTACAAGTGGATCTCAAACACTCTTTATGACTCTACCTCCTATCCTACTACTTGGTTTATGAAAGAGAAAAAATGGAATTAAATTTCGTTTCGCTATGACAGTAGTAAACAAAATATTTTAATTAAAATAAGCAAATTAAGCAGATTAATAAAGTTTTAGTTACTAATATATATAATAAAAGGTTTCATATATCACTTGTTTTAGAGCTCGTTGAATATGTTGGCCAAAAATTTGAGGACTATAAGATAATCGAGTCAAAACATGAAAGAATAAAATTTACTACTAATTTTTAATATAAAATATGTTAGATGTAGGAAAGGATATTTCTAATAATATATATATATATATATATAGGAAAAGATCAACTCATACTTAAATTCACAACTAAATCTACACCAAATCCTAAATATTCAATTTTAAAATATTCAAACTATATGATTTTGTGTAGATTGTATACACCATGAATAATGATACGAGGGGTTGTATTCATTTTTAAAGATAAAACTCTTAAAAAATAAGAATTCATGATAAATTTGACTAGAGATAGACTTTATAGCAGGGTATATATAAATTTGTTTTTCTGAAGGTTCTATGAGAGGTTCTGTGAGATAATAACATATTATTAAAAATGTTGTGGGTTTATGTGACTTGATTTAATTGACCAACGTTAGTCTTTATGTTGAAATATATAGAGATTTGAGATTAGTTGTAGATTTAGATGTGGATTTAAGTGTCAGTGAATCCTTCCTATATATATATATACTAGTAATCGAGCCCTACGTGTTGCGTGTTCGACGCGTAATGCAATAAAAATATAGAAAATATGTATATTTATAATATAAATATATGAATGATAAAAAAAAAACACAGTTTAAGATTTAAAATAATGTTTGGTTATTAAAGAGTGATAGATGGTTTTATTAGTTTTTACTTTTTATATTTTTATGTGAGTATGATATTATTGTAATTAATATAAATGTGCAGGAGTATTTTTGGAAAAAAATGACTAAATTGGACAGACTTATTTAACTTGGGTTGACTCATTATAATAGAATGATATATATAAGTGTTGACTCATTTTAAGATTTAAAATAACCCTAAACACTTATACTTGGGTTGACTCATTTTAGTAATATATATTATTTCCTATATGTTAGTAATATTCAGAAGTATAAGTGTTTCAAAAGTCAATTTTGAACAGTGAAGATATGACAATTCTCTGGAAGCATTTTCGGAGAAGTGAAAATAAAAATAATGTCAAATCAAATTTGTTGTTTAAAAAACACAACTTTTGTTTTAAAAAAAGGATAAATTAACAAAACATGTTACTTTTCAAACTAAATTAACAAAAACATACCCAAAAATTTTATAATTATCAAAAACATACCCAAAAGTTCATATCATAATTTGTATATTTTATACCATCATTCCAAAAGTTCATACCCTTATTTCAAAAGTTCATACTCTTATTTTAAAAATCCATACCCTAATTTATATATTTTCATACTCTTGTTTCAAAAGTTCATAACTTAATTCGCAAAGTTCATACCCTAATTTACAGAATTTATATATTTGTTTACATAATTTATATTCATAATTTTCAACTTCATACTTTTAATTCAGTGAGTTTATACACTTATTTTTCAATTTTATACACTAGTTAACAAGTTTAACACTTACCCGTCCTCCGATCTCGAACTTTCATGTCGTCGTCGTGAGCCTCTCATTCAACGACCGCATTTTCGTCGGCATCAATTTCGAGTTTTCGATCTTTCTTTACATTATCGCCACTCCACCATTCGACGGATGCCTCCGTCTCAATTTTCACTGAACAGGGAGATCGGGGAGAGAGAGGGAGAATGAGAGAAAGATCGAAAAAAAAGAAGGAGGAGAGAGAGATCGGAAATAGAGAGGAATGATGAGAGATCACAGAGAAAGATGAGAATGAGAATAGATAGATCGAAAAATAGAAAGATCGGAGAGAGAGTGAGAGGATGAGAGAGAGAGCAAAGAAATATGAGTAATGAATGAGATTTTTTATTTTTTATTAATTATTAATTGAATGTATATTTTTGATAATGTAACTTTTGATTGTATGTTTTTGTTAATATTATAGGTGTGGTATATGACTTTTTAAAAAGTCGAGTTATCAATTTTTTTATTCTTGTTCTGGATAAAATACTTACGAAACTTATTCAAAAGTGACATATTCAAAAGTGATCATTTTCACAAAAATAGTTTTTCTAAAAATTAATTTCATTTTTTAGAAAAGAGATTATTTTTAAGAAAAAAATGGATTTTGTTTGGAAAAAATAAATAGCCTTTTCAGATAATTTTTTCTCTTCATCTTATAACGACTCTTTTTAAGTAACTTTTTTCGAATAAGTGTTTTTCAAAATTATGGTATTTTTCAAAAGGATGTTATTTCCATCAAACGGATTTTTTAAGAGACTATTTATCCAAAATAGTGATGTTGTAAAAAAACCTATTATTGGTTTAGATTTTTGAAAAGAATTTTTTTTGCATTTAATCGATTAAATTAGTTATACCACTAATTAATTAGTCCCGATCCGACTTTGTATTGTTTCATTTTGTTTTATTATAAGATACTCCGTGTTATGTTATACCACTATTTTTTTTTTTGCATTTAATCGATTAAATTAGTTTTGCTTTTAGATCTTTTTAATTTTTTTTAATAAGTCATTTTTGACTTCTATACCAAACAATACAAAAAACTTATGAAAAATAAAAGTAATTTTTCACCAAACACAATTTTTTTTACTATCAAGTGATTTTCTATGTCACTTTTACAGCAACACTTCTACAAAATGAACTGTTCCGGTTGTACATGTCAAAATGTTATTGGATCAAGTGAGAGGGTTGGAGGTAGACCCTCTTCCCATGGTAGGAGGCAAGTTTTGTCTCATGAAACGGGTTATGCTATTTATGTTTCAAATTTTTTTGTACACAGTGCTTAAAAATCTAGGTATGTCCGAGGTGGTCGTTGGTCCTACGAACTATATGTAGGCAGCCACAGAGCCACTTGAACTTCTCATGGTAAGTTTGCAAAATGTTTTCCATGCACTTTAGTTTTATAGTTTCACTTGGTTAAAATTATTTGATATCTAGATTTAGTAGAAAACGAAAATTGGTTCTCAGAATTGTGAGTAGTGAATGCTTCTTTATGGAGTAATAATTTACTAATCTAGTATGAAATAGCCATCACTTCTTTGTTAATAATCTAGCATGAGCATGTGAAGTAGTGTTCCTCAAAAAAAAAAGTGAAGTAGTGAACTCTTATGTATGAATAATCAGTTTGATTCTCTCGGCACAAAAATAACTAACGATGGTTCCGTTGTTTAAAATGAAAGTTCATTTAATGTCTACAGCTATGAACTAATATGGCGACGTGATTTTCATCCATTTTTTGCAGTCTGACAAATTTATCCTTTATATGAAAATAAATTTAGAAGAAATAGTCAAACCACACTACAAGAAAATTTATAGTTCGGTATACAAGCAAATGTCACTACAAGAAATTTAATAGTTTGCTATACAAGCAAATGTCACGAGTAATAAACATTGTGTTACTATATTATAGTTCGTTATACAAGAAAACGTCACAAGAGTTATAAACGTTGTGTTACTATTTTATATAGCAAGTGGATGCGGAAATTAGTAAATTAAAAAATAGAAACAACAAAAAAAACTAACAGTTTAGTACACCGCTATCGCCGGTCGTCTTTGTGCCCGAGCATTGTCATTTGAAGTCATGTCCTGACATTTTATTACAATATCATATCGAGTGATAATTTTCTTTGAGATTTATCATCATTTCATCCCCTGGTAATGCTCATTGCCGTTTTTAGCATTTCAGAGGCTCAAATAAAACTCGAAAAATTGGTCTTAATTTTTTTTTCTACGACAAGCATTACACAACATAAACAATAAAAAAAAATGTACAAGTTTGTAGTCTACTATTCAAATCCAACATAATATGTCCTACGTACATAGCATAAAGGGATAAAAAAAAACATAGATAAATAATAATAAGACCAAATTCAAATATTAATCATTCTTGCTTTTTCATGTGCGAAATTGTCAATCAATTTAAAAAATAAGGAGCGCGTCCTTCTGTTGTTATAATTTTTATTTACTAGATGCCCAACACAGTTTATAATATTTGATGTGAGAGTAGTTATTTTTTTCTACTTAATATTTAAAAATTAAACCTATGGATACTTTGGTAATTACATATTAAAAAAGGGAGCCCCTTAAAAATTTGGAGGCCCAAATTTAGCACATCACCGATTTGGTGCACAAGCGGGCTCTGTCAATGCTGTCATATTTTAAATATTTCTTAGAAGAGAAATGACATCAGAGTGCTCGTTGAGAATGTTGTCTACTGCTATCAACTCACGAGTGTCATGTAAACGGCAATATAACAATAATAACACAATGATAAGATTATCTTGCTAAATTTAGCGACATCATAACAATAAATACCGTGTTGCTATCATGACATTTTTCTTAAAACAATGAAAATCAAACACAGATCCATTCAAAATTTTGATATAATTATATGAAGGTGCACTACAGGAAAATAGGTCAATTAATGCGCTTGTAAAGCACCTTAAAAAGCTATATAAGCGCCTCTAAAGCCTTTTGAGGCGCTTCAGGGGACGGTTTGTAAAACGTCGTGAATGCCTGCGTTGCAAAAGCCCTTGAGGCGGTTACCAAGCGCCTTGAAAGAAGAAGGCGGTTATGACTCCTTTTAAAGGCGCTTTTTAGCGCCTTAATAGGTGCTTCAAATAAGGCGGTTGGGTTTGCTTTTAAAGGCGTTCTTTAACTGCCTCAATAGGTACTTCAAATAAGGCGGTTTGATAGTTTTAAAGGCGCTTATTTACCGCCTTCGTAGGTACCGCAAATAAGGCACTGCTAATGGCTTTTGAGGCGTTTGATTACCGCCATCGTAGGCGTTGGAGAATCGACTAATTTGTGTTTCTATGTAGCCATGCACCTTTTGTTTTTTCATGGTGGTTTTTATTATATAGAATATTTGTAATCAAAACTTGAACATAAACAAGATTTTAAATATTAAAAACCAAATAACAGCCAAAACCAACAATATCTTCTCAAATACCAAATACAATGTTTCATTGGATAAACATAAACCAATCATCATAAACAAACTATCAATTCTTAAAATAATAGCGGGATACGGACACAGACTAAAATATGTTAATAAAAGAAATAGTCTCAAAGGGTAAAAAGATAGATATCATACGCCCTCAACAAAATGTCGGGTACGAACGTTGACTCAAAGAAGTAGATTGAAATATTTAAAACAAAGTTATAATTTGCCCTCCACATAGCTAAGTATGTATGAACAATTCATCTACTCCAGTTCACCTACTTTTTCTTTATCTGCACAAAAAAGAAAATCATATATATATAAGTTAGCATATTGTAATATAACGAATGAGATGGAAATTAAACAACAACGACAAAACTATATTATAAATAGAATAAAAACTAGTTTTTTGTAATGGAAGTGATTACGATGAAGAATATTAATGTAGGAAACTTTTATGTTTAAAAGTTCCTTTAAAAAATTTACATATGTATTCAATTTTACTTACATCGATGGCACGCCAAAAGACGCTTTGTTTTTTATCAAAAGCTTGTCCAACTGTGCGGGTACAACCACGGGGGATCAACAAATTTACACGAGCAAACTTCACTTCAGTTATTAACACCACCCAGAATCCATTTATTCCTATTTGTTTTCCATCTAACTTATAGAGAGAGTCTTTAGAAATGATAGTCCATACCCGACAACTTGTTTTGGGTAATCAATGTTAAGAAGTTGAACATCACTTCCGACCTGTATTTACATAAATAAAAACTTTTAGAAATATTCTAACAGTATCATAACTTATTGTATGGAAATAAATATATGGTATTAAACATATGAGAATGAGAGCGAAAAAAATGTTTCAACTTTTATGTTAAAACTCCTACATTATTTTATTTTTAACATAATTTAACATATTTGTTACCATCAGACTACTTTTATGTTACAATTCGGCATTACAAAATTTCTACATTCCATTGAAATATAGACTTTGTAGTTATGGACAATTTATTAGTTCAACCCCGACCTTGTTCCCACAATCTGTCAATCTATACATGTCTACAAGTTCATCATTTTATGACACGCTCCACTAAGGTATGAAGAAAATATAAAACATCATAACTACTCTATAAACATAAACCGAATAAACTGAAATATTAATTATGTAGCTCATAAAAGGTTTTCGTAGGAGCTATCTTTTGGTGAGAGCTTTCGGCATCTGACATTTCCTATAAATCATAGGTTGTCATCAAATATTAATAGCCAAGCTAACATTTCCATCAAAATATAATACCGGAGCAACTAAAACGAGAAAATTAAATGAAAAACAAAGCCACATTATCCCACAATTGAGTACCTATATTAATTAAATAGGTGAGATTTAGTATAATACAATAACTATATGTTGAGTACATGCGTATCATGATAAAAAAACCCTAACAGGTATAGTTAATTACCTCTGACTCTAATGATTTCTTGACTGGAGATTTCTTGAACCAAGATTTTACTGTCGAAGATTTCCTAGAGTTAGGGATGGTTTTACCTGCATTATGGATTTTATCCCCCTTTATCTTTATTGATTTCCTGGCAAAAGGTTTTCTGCCCGGCGACTTTGATATGGTTTTGTCTATATTGTGGATTTGTCTATATTTTGATATGGTTTTGTCTATATTGTGGATTTGTCCATATACGTTCTTTATATGTCTTCAGTTCTTTACACCTCCAATCGCTATATATTATAGGACAGTAAGTCCCATTTCGAGCTATCACACCTAGTTGAGTTGCCAGTGTATCTGTATTTGGTCCAATTGGTTGGTAAAACTCATTCAATTTGAATCGAGCTTCTTTCCCGTACCCCAATCTTTAGTAGGCCAAGATCGACCTCTTTTCTTCTTCTTCATCGGTGGTTGGGCTGGGGAACCACTTGATAAATCTTCTAGATTCCAAATTTACCAAAATGAGAATGATACAAATTCAGAGGGGAAAAGAGAGAAAAATACATAATAAATCTCGATCAGACCAAACAATGTTCAAATCATTTTTATATATACGTATCCATCATAGACAACCAAACTAATAAATTGACACCATGACAATACAAAAATCTCGCATGTACTTGAAGTTTAGTGACTCAAATAGGACCTTGTGACTCTTAACTGTGTCTTAGCATTTTTTATTTGTTTTTTATAGTAGGCATAACTTGCTGAACATGAATGCCACTTAATTTAATCCAACAATATTAGTGAAAGACTATGACAAATAAAGGAGCTGCTAGAGTTTTGACACCATCTATAATCAGCCCTCATCTTGTAAATCTTGTGTCCTTCTTAGGCCCAACAAAATACACACATTTTCTGTCCTAGATTAAAATTGCAAAACAGTGAGCAATTATTAAAAGAAAAACTTTTCATCTCTTTAACTCTCTATTTCTGAATCCATTCGATGAGTTGCAAATGTATCATGAAGCATACCAAGCATATCATCACCTGGATTATTTTGGAGTCCACCCACATCAGGATAAAATTCCCCATGACTTGTCCATATTCTGTACTGGGTTAAAACACCGTTCTCGAAAAGATGAGCTACCACTTCTTTCTTTGTTTGAAATATAAGATTTCTGCAACTCTTACACGGACAATATATCTTTGACTCTTGATTTTGGTTAACATAAGCAAACTCAATAAAGTCTCCTACTCCTTTAATATAGACGGGATCCATTCTATTCCTTATATGTATCCAACTCTTATCCATTACAAATATATTTTAGATTCTTACCTTACCGTAGAAAACACTGAAATAATGATTAGCAAATAAATTTAGTATTATAATATATGTAAATATCAAGATTATTAGAAAAAGAGAACAGGCCCATACAAACTTGATGAAGTGAACATGTAAATGTTTAACAATTTCATAAAATTACCTTAAAGTGGTTTACCTTAGAACTTTTTAAGGTGGTGTAAAAAAGAAAATTCTTTGTATTTGTATGCATCAAATTAAACTAGAATTACAAGTATTACCTAGTGATATCAATCCTAGACAATTCAATCTCACTTGTGTCTACTAATCTAAGCAAAGTTTTGAGAACTAAAAAAATCCTAATATGGGTTCTTGAACGTCGAAAACAAAACAATATTGTTACAAAGAATCATGTAATAAGTAAATGTTCCTTTTAAGAATACCTGACCTATGAAGATCCAATTACTCAAATTTCTAAACTAGCTGTATTTGAGTACGTTATACATACATGATTAAAATCTATCTTTTTTCTCTTACTCTTCTACACTAAATTAAAAAAGTCCATAAATGTTGGGCTAAGTTCGTTCAAAACTATTTCTTATTTGCTACAAAGTACAACAAAAGTGCTAACCTTTAAATTTTTTATAGTAAATAACTTTTTACATAATTAATAGTTACATACTCAAAATTATACAGAAAATTATGGAGGGCGATTATAGTAGCTCAGGATGATTGTTACTAACCATCCTCAAAAATTTGAAAATATACAAAAGCTCACTAATAAAAATAAATAGCAATTTTGATAATCCACTCTATAAAATAACCAACAAAAATATTTTAACTTTTCAGTTCATCTCTCAAAATATTGTAAGGTTGGGACTAGTTTCTCAACGAAAACGAAATTCAACAAGGTAACAAGTAACAATTATATGAGTATATTGCATAACAAAAAGTGTAGTTATATTTTAGTTCAGAAACAATTATATTCATATTAAGCATTGCACATGATATTTTATTTGTCAATCACCTAATACACATTGATCTTAAAATTAGAACTAATCTTTATTAGCAATTGTATACTTCAGATTTAGTAATGAAAAACAATCAATTAAACCGTTGTTTTAAAGTTCTTTAAGGTTACAGTAAAGAAAAAAAACCTAGAAACTAAATTATGTACTATCAAGGAAAGATAGCCATAGGCCTGTAATAGAAATTAATTCCGTTAACCAGTTAAATAAGTAAGAAAATGGGGGATTTAACAATTATACGCTGGTTTTTATTTTCTTCAATACGATCATTAGATTTAGTCAACAAATTTAGATGGCTAAAAACAGCACTACGTTTGATCAATAAGTATGTATGTTAATTGATGTATTATCTATCTTAAAAGTATACACGTATTATAAGAAACAAAAGGGCTAGAATGAATTGAAGTTAAACTAAAGAAAAAAAAAAAATTTGAAACCAAAATTATGTCAAAGAAAAATAGTTATAGACATATAAATCAATTCTGGTTATAATTAAACAAGTAAGAAACAACACCAACAAATCAAAGATGGATATAGAATTACAGTTAAACTAAAAAAAAAACAAAGATTTGAAACCAAAATTATGTCAAAGAAAGATAGTTGTAGACATATAAATTAATTCTGGTTATAATTAAACAAGTAAGAAACAACATCAACAAATCAAAGATGGATATAGAATTACAGTTAAACCAAAGAAAAAACAAAGATTTGAAACCAAAATTATGTCAAAGAAAGATAGTTGTAGACATATAAATTAATTCTGGTTATAATTAAACAAGTAAGAAACAACACCAACAAATCAAAGATGGATATAGAATTACAGTTAAACTAAAGAAAAAACAAAGATTTGAAACCAAAATTATGTCAAAGAAAGATAGTTGTAGACATCTAAATCAATTCTGGTTATAATTAAACAAGTAAGAAACAACACCAACAAATCAAAGATGGATATAGAATTACAGTTAAACTAAAGAAAAAACAAAGATTTGAAACCAAAATTATGTCAAAGAAAGATAGTTGTAGACATAAATAAATTCTGGTTATAATTAAACAAGTAAGAAACAACACCAACAAATCAAAGATGGATATAGAATTACCTTTTTATCTCTTCAAACAGGGAAAGAGGAAGGGAAGGAGAGAGGGAGACGTGGATATAAGGTGTTTTTATGAGGGAAAACTGATTGTGTTTTCGCGCAATTATAATACGGAAGACAAAAATATTTTGTTTAGATAGGATTAAACTTAGGCAGTTATAATTAATCATAATTAGGGATGCCAAAAAGATCCAACACCTAAAAACTGCACCGTAAATACCCAAAAATCGTAATAACCGACCCGTCACTGAATTGTTTTTCGGTCTACCCAACCCAACCCCGCCGGTTTTTGGGCGGTTATGATTCTCAATTCTATACCGTGGACCCGACCCGTAGACCCGACCCGCATACCCAATTATAGAACCGCAATATATACCCATATTTTAAAAATACTATATATACATATTATGTATGTGCAACAAAAATTGGATAAATGCACGAGAAAAAACACAATAAAAACTCATACAACAGCGAGTGAAGAAATATGAAACGTTTTTGAATATGTACGAAGACACGGTTGAAGATTTAATATTGAACCATTAGTTTTTATGATGTTTTTATACTTATTTTAGTTTTCATTACTTAACGCTCATTTACTTTTTTTCTTATGTCTTGTGGGATTTTTTCCTCATATTTTTATATATTTATCATTAATAATATAAAAATATGAGTTTTTCCCACCATTTAATAAAAAAATAGTTTTTAATATTTGTTGTGATTACAATTTTTACGATTTATTTTTAATTCAGTCTATCTTTCTTAATAATTTAGGAAAATCATTAACAATAAAATGGGTAATTAAGAAAATGAAAAATGGAACCATTAGTTTGTAATGTTTAAGTGATTGTGTAATGTTTACGTGATTCAGTAATCAACCAAACACATTGTTAACCAATATGAAGCAAAAAAATTAATAGTATCTCGTTACTTTGTTTATTTTTAACAAGTAAGAGCTAAGAACATCTAGAAAAGAACATTGGAAAATAATATTCATTATAAATATTAAAAATACCATTTAGAAAAGAACATCTAGAAAAGTAAAATAAATTTTACGAATTTTGGGTATTTTGGGTAAATACCCGCACTGCGAACCGTTATACCCATTACAAATACGGTATGGGTCGGGTAAAATAAGTAAAAAAAGTTATATAAACCCGACCCGTAGATGATAAAAGAACCGCTAAAACCGTTAACCGAATACCAAAAAACCGTCGGGTCGGGTCGGGTCGAACCGGGTCGGGTAAAATTGACACCCCTAATCATAATCATATTACTATTTTATTTAAATATTTGACTATTTAAGGCGGTTAGTAAAATTAGCGTCTCTAATAATAGTGTAAAAGAGGCGTTTAATTAAAGACGCTTGAGCGAACCATCTCTATTGTTCATTTTTAGAGACGGTTTTGTAACCGCCTCACAGAAAAGCGTCTTAATAGACCTATTTTCCTGTAGTGGTGAATTCATTCCTGACCAAAATGTGACTCACTGCAACATTTGAGTAAATCCCTTATACTTGGGAAACATCGAGAGCACCGTGTTTCATTTGAAACATATAAAAGCAGATATATATCTCACTGAATCTTTGGGATCATCTATGTTATTATGCCTACTTGAAAGAAGAACATAGAAGGCAATCAAGCAACCAGCTTGCTGGCCGAAAAACTTTTATTTTAAATTCTTTTCATAGTTAAGTGACGGAGTTATTATTTTGAGTCTTTTTGACGTTGTACATGAAGTCAATATCACAAGTCTATTTTAAATTTTATAGAAGAGTTTATTATTACAGCATCTATATTGGTACTGTTAAAGTATTTTCAAAGAGAAATTATTTAGTCTTTCTGGACGACTCTTTCAACCCAATTTATAACCACACACTTAATATATTTTATTATATAAACATGTGGAACTCAATAACTGTGTGAGTATAAAGTTGGTTGTATTTACTACATGCTCTACTTATCTAAATTAGCATAGGATTGTGAAAAAAGGTATGCACATCAATTGGGCTTAACGCTTGTCCAAATAAAACAAGTTGTCCAAAATAGTACATATACTCGGTTCCTGTCCAAATATGAACAAGATTTGTAGCATGTCCATAACATTTTTTAATCATTTCACTTTATTAAACAAAACCCATTTTCTCTTCTTTCCTCAAATCATTTCCCCAGAAAAATTATCACTCTCTTATCTCCTCCTTCGTATACTCTTTTCACATGTGGCAATCACAATCAATGGAACCATTTCTTCTCCTACAGTTAAACCCGATAAATGAATGTCCGATAAACGAATAACCTCGTCAAATGAATAATTTTTTCCGGTCCCGACTTGGGCAAATGGGCTAAATGAATAACCTCGCTAAATGCATTAACAAATAATTTTTTTTGAATCCTTAAAGACCCCATGTAAATATAAATGAATAATCATTAAAATTCATAATATATATATATATATATATATATATATATATATATATATCCTAAAAACAAAAATATTTCTTCCAATCAACAATGTTCATACAAGAAGTCATTTCTTCACAAAAAAAACGTCTAAAGTTGTTTGTTTTTTCCTTCCACCAAAATGCATCACATCTGCGACTTTTTCTAGTGCAAACACAACTTCTGGAATATTCTGCTCATGCTGTAGCAAATAGTTTCGTAGGGTGATTACTGCTTAAAAGGCTTCTTTTGATGACACATTTGGTATGACGCCACTATCATCTGGTTCTGGATCATTCTCATCATTTAGTACGGAGTCGATAATTTCTTCGTCTGTAGGCAATTCCATAAAATAAATAATCATACGAAAAAATAATCATTAGATGTAAAATAAATAATCATACGAAAAAATAAATAAAATAAATAAAATAAATAATCATACGTATTTGTACATTAGATATAAAATAAATAATCATACGAAAAAATAAAAATGTAAAAATACTATCTAAATGAATAAAAATTCATTTATCGATAAATGAATAATATATTCATTTATCGATAAGTAAATAAACTCACTAAACGAATATTTTTTGCTGGTCCCAAGAGTATTCATTTATCGAGGTTTAACTGTATTTTCTTTAGGATGAACTCTCATGTTTTTTTATACAAAGCCCTTGTGATTGCAGATTTAATCGGTTCACTATATGTTTAATTTGTAAATATGTTTGTTCCAGATCTCGACATGATCCAATATTTTTGATATTTTGGCAAGGATGCACTGCCGTGTAGTCGATTTGTAGAGATTCGATAGCCAAGAGGTGTTTCGGCATTGGCTCCAGTTCGGGTGTAAGAGAAGAAGGGAGAGAGAACTAATTAAAAAGTAAAAACAATTATAATAATAATATCTGCGTTCCTTTCAAAAAAAAATATCTACGAGAGTACCAAGAGGTTTGGACCGAAAATTAAAAGAGGACTGTTGAAAGTGCTCTTAGTTTTTGATTGCTAATTATTAACACAGAGACATTATTCTCCAAATGTCACATAAACATGCTAACTTTAACATTTTTTTTACCTCACATTGTTAACTAGTAACTACAAAAAAAAATGAAAGAACACAATAAATACTATACTGCCACAAATGTACATTGTAAAACAAAAGAAAAATGATACTCACACAACTCTTGTATTCCAGACCACACTCTTTTAGGTGGCAAGTGATGTGACAATTTCATTAAATTGGAAAAAAAATGGTGGGAATAAATTGGAGTGCACTCCAGACCACACTCCCTTAGGTGGGTGTGAGTTATATATATATTAGTAATACCAGATTTAATAATTTTTCTTATTTTTAATTAATATTTAAATTTAGCGTAGTCTCAAATAGGGTTCTACTATATTTTATTTGGGTTTTTAGTAGGTTGGGTTTATATATATATATATATATATATATATATATATATATATATATATATTAGTAATATCAGATTTAATAATTTTTCTTATTTTTAATTAATATTTAAATTTAGGGTAGTCTCAACTAGGGTTCTACTATATTTTTATTTGGGTTTTTAGTAGGTTGGGTTTATATATATATATATATATATATATATATATTAGTAATACCAGATTTAATAATTTTTCTTATTTTTAATTAATATTTAAATTTAGGATAGTCTCAACTAGTGTTCTACTATATTTTTATTTGAGTTTTTAGTAGGTTGGGTTTTTATTATGTTGAATATTTATATTTTGGTTTATTAAATTATAGATTGTGTTTTATGTACATTTGGAGTGATACATATGTCTTTCATTAACCAGGAGTGTGGGAGTTGCGTGTAAGTTATGTATGGAGGGACCAACCTAAAAGAGTGTGGTCTGGAGTGTCCCAGTTATGTGAATAGTATGACCCAAAACAAAAACATTGGTAAACCAAATATTCATGGCCCACCATTCATACCTAGGGTTGTAACAACACATTTACATGAGTCCAAATATTTTATCGCTATTCTTTATCCTCTTATTTATTTTATCTAATTTTTTTATTTTTTAAAAATTGTACAACTTGCAAGTTAATTGTAAGGACGCTTTTACAGGAGTCCGAATCTTCTATCGCTATTCTTTAGCCCCTTCTTTGCCCCTTGTTTATTTTATCCAATTTTTTTAAAAAAAAAACTTGAAAAAACTTGTACAATTACTATCAATACATTCCAATAATTATTTTAAAAATAAAATTCACAAGCAATTTATTTTGGAATAAACGTATAAATTAGTGTAAATTAAACATTAAATCTTAGAAAAATTGTCTAAAATAATATTATGTCCAAATGTTTTAAAATTTAAATATAATATAATATAAAAATTTATAAATTTGCGAAATAAGTTATGAAAATTTAAAATTTAAATGAAAATGGGTACGGAATGAGTAGAAAATATATGTTAGAATATTTGTACTACTTTTAGAGAGAGTTTTTTTTTGACGCATCATTATTTAACAATGCTTCTGACATAACCAATATGGGGCTAAAAACTACATTTCCACCGACTTATAACACTAGCAAAAACTTAAAGAGTTGAGACACTAGCAAAAACTTAAATAGACCAAAGTAGTTGCTCTTAGTCTTACTCAAATTAAAGTACAAGCACGATACTTTTCAAACAGAAAATAATTTGTAAAGATTAGAAAATGAGAATGTCTTTTTGTTCGTAGTCCTTGTTTAAGGTTAAATCCGACCCGTACATGGTACATGCCCCCTTACCAGTCTTATGTAAAGTTACATATTTTCATCAGGCTCCCCATCGAAGAAATGTAGGTGAGAGGCTACAGGCTCTTGCCCAACTAATTTGTCTTCCTCATTGGGCATTTGTTTCGGTCCTTGTTTAAGGTTAAAATCCGACCGTACATGGTACATGCCCCCTTACCAGTCTTATGTAAAGTTACATATTTTCATCAGGCTCCCCATCGAAGAAATATAGGTGAGAGGCTACAGGCTCTTGCCTAACTAATTTGTCGTCCTCATTGGGCATTTGTTTCGGTCCTAAGCAATGCATATAAACATTGTCATATGCTTCAATATTCATTCCCGATGAAAGAAATAACTCCACCTCATTCACAAATCTATCGGATCTTCCAGATAAAAAAGGTCTTGCTGCTTTCGAAATCAAGGCCTTGAAGTTTTCTCGTAAAGCTTCCGGAGGTACTCGAGGAGCGGCATCACTTCAAGAAAAAAAATTCAATAGAAATGGTTAATTATGGTTTATACATTAGCGAATCACCAGGTCTACCATTTCGACATCAATTGACAAAACTTAACAATTGCTACATTATCATTGCATATCTCCACAACTTTTAGTATACCTAATGAAAGAAATAGAGAGAACCACAATCATGAGGTGCTGATAGGTTGCACAAAAAGAAAAAACAAAAAAGTATCATGCTTCCCACATTTTAAAACCCATTCCTTTACAGTGTTTCTATTTTACTTTGAACTTTGGGTTTCCTTCTCCTCTATAATACCTTTTTTAGGTTGACTTACAAAACCGGAATCTGATGATGCTAAAGTGTAATAAATCCGCAAATAGGATAACTACAAGTAACTACGGTGTTGACACAGGTGTTTACAGCATAGTATAGGAACCTCCTAACATTTAGACCTTAGAAGCTCGCTTATGGCTTCCGTTCTTGGCTCGCGGAAACTTCTCATCACCATGCGTAAAAAGGAGAAAGAGATACAGCGTAACAACGAGAAGGAGAAAGATTGTGAATGAATGTTATACATCTCGAGCAACCGCATCAGTTCCCTTATATCACCAATTTACCTTAAATATGAGGAGATTGTTCTAAAATTGTACACTAATCAGTTTCTTTATCAATTACCTTAAATATACATGAACTCAAATACCCCTCAAATATAAGGGATCAAGATGTGTCCTTATAATTAAAATAATAATTTATCTCTCTTACTTTTCTCTTATTCTCTCTCCTTTATTTGTACTTTTCACATATAAATTAATAAAATAACAAAAAGATGAGTTGTATAGTTGTGATAGAGAAATTGATAAAAAAGCTGATAATTTGTATAAACCAAAACGTTTTCTTATAAGTTATAAAAGTGTATTTTTTACTTTAAATATGAGGAAACGTCTAAGTTATTTAATGTGTTTGCTCTAGTAAATTAATTTGGGATGAAAAAAATTGATAGAAATATATTAAAATATAGTAATATTTAGTTATGATAAGAAATTTGATATGCAAGCTGAAAAATGTATAAAGTTAAACTGTTACCTTAAAAATATAAAAGTGATGATAATTACCTTAAATATGAAGAAAAGTGTAAGGAAACTGGTGCGGTTGCTCTAGCATGGAACTTGTACATGTCTATACCAAGCACACCGACATGTAGTCCAACCTTTTGTTAACCCATAAAAAAGGTATTATGTTTTTCTTTTTACCTTTTTAAATATGAAAAAAAAAATAAAAAAATTCAAAAGTATTTTATTGCATAAAATCATTGAAAATTATATAATTTCTCTGAGTTGTTTCGGTCAGCTTTTCCACACTTCTACCATTTGTTTAACAGGTCCTGTTTCATGCAACTGTGTCTTATAGACTTGTGACATTTGAATGAGTTTGAGTATTCGAAATGTTTTAGCCAAATATAACTTTTGGGCTTCTGATTGAGAGAATTTGGATTTGTGGGCGTTGACAAGAAGCTGAGTTCATTAGGCTGAAAGCTTCAAATTTTTTGTTTAGAGCTCAGCTTTTAACTGACCAACAAAGTGCAGCCTAGTCGACCAATTGCAGTCTAGCTTTTAGAGGAGACTGTAGTTAACCTTTTCAATGAACGGAGACACTTAATAGACTTGTTACATTTGAATGAGTCTGATACAGAATCTGATATGTTAAAAAATAATCTCTTGTTTACCTTCTCAATGAGTCGATGACACCGAGTATATGATGAACAATAATCTCAACATCCTCCTCCTGCAAAGCGGAGTTTACTGTTGAATATGTTGAAAATATAAAGGCATGTTTAATTAAAGTAGCGAAAAATGAAAACCTAAAAGTTTGCAGAAACATTAAGAGTGTTACAGATTGTATAGTCGTAAAGTGATCTGCAAAGAGTATTTAGTGTGAACAATGAAGCAACAGCCAAATTGATAATAAAGAAAGGAAACTCCAAGGATCCAGTTAGTTAAAAATCTGATCTTCATATGCAAAAATACTCGATCATGCAAAATCAACATAGGAAGAAAGAGAACACAATCTACCAATTTAAAAATAGCACAAGTAAATAACCTGCAATATAGCTTGTATTTCCCTCCTCAGCCAGTTTTGGAGCCAACGATTTTGCTGGAGATACTTGCAAGATTTCCAATACCGTAATACATTGAAATAGTCGGTTAGCGAATCGTCTAAGAAACCATGCAAATAGAAGAATAACGTTAATTAGTACATATAAAAAAAGATTAGAAATTAAATGATACTAATTGTAGAAATGAGGAACAGTGTTGTACCAGATTCAATGTAGTAGCAACGTAGCCTATTCTTGTGAGCGTCGGTAAAGAAAGTACTGCAAGTAAACCCCATATAATACCGTTATAAAGCATTTAAATGTCTAGTCCCACATGAGTGCCAAAACAATCTGATGAAACCAAGTTACCTATTATTACTAACTTCCTCATTAATGTAATGACGTTGGAAAGTAATTCCATTGTATCCGTGTACGATTGAAAAATTGTCTGTCTGCAAAACACATATTTGACAGATGAATTTGCATAACAGTTTTAGAAAACCAAATAATACATGGTATATGAGATTGTTTGGCTGTAAGGAATAAGCTGGCCTGTTTGAAGGTAAGAAGTAAGAACTAAGATTTCTAAGCTTAACTTTCAAGTTTGTTCAAGCAAGAAAAGAAAAGACACAGCTCTTAAAGTGACCAATCAATTGCAATTAAACTTATGAGCAAAATTGGCAGAAAAATGTTTAAAGTTTCATGAAACAAGATAATGGTATCATAGAGAGAAAAAACAACACTTCAGATAACGAGCTTCGAGGGAAAAAATGGTATAAGAAAACAAACCTTGCATAAAGGACACTTTACAAAAGAAGGTGGAAGGGAGAGCTTATGAGAAACCACTTTGGTCCAGCGTAAAATGCAATTGAAGCAGAATTGATCTGGAAATAGAGAATTAATGAAAAGTGCTTAGAGAAAGGCTACAAAAGATATTTCACAGTCCTAGAACTAAAATTGACCATGATAACAATTACAATAGCATTCAGTTGCAATGGATGACTATCCTGAGTAATAAGTTTGAATGAAACTTAAACACATACTCGGACAACTTATCGTATCTTACAGGTATAATAGTATAGTCTTCATTGAGGTATTTTTAAAATAAAAGATGATTTTGCATGTTAACGGTATAAGGTGAACACATATCAGGATGCAGTAAAAGGACACGGAAGAAATACGAACAATATTTTGTACCTGGCACTCACAAAAGTAACTTGTGGGGCAGGCAAACTGCTTTGTTAGTTTGTCTGTAACTTTTTACGCAACTAAGTTGACTAATTTGATCCCAAGAAAACCACTAGGTTCATCTATTTTGAACTGTAAATGATTTACATGCCAGAAAACAAAAAGAGACTCAATTTTTAAGATGGCCAACAAATCTCATTGCAACTTATTAAGAAGAAAAAACCAATGAAGTTTTCCCCTTTAATGCCCTGTGTTTACACAAGATTCAGATTTAGTGTACCGAGGATTCAAAATCTTGATTTAGTTTACTGAGTTTACCAAAAAACTTGATTTAGTGTAGTGAAGTTTCCAATTATAATGTACTGTTGTTAAATTTTTGGATGGAAACATAACATGTAAACTCACATGATTTTTTTTTGGTTACGAGGAAGGGTAAATAGGATATTTAACTCTTAAACAGTATACAGTTGTATTTCTCCCAATTTCTAGGGTTTACATACATAGATATACGAAATCACGTTTAAAACTCATGTGTCAGGTCACATAATATAAGTCCGTCCAAAAAGTTGATGGTCATACACGGAATCAAGTTTATTTGATAATCTCGGTACAATAAATCAACATTTTGAAACCTCATTACACTAAATCAAGTTTAATTGGTAAACTCAGTATACTAAGATTTTGAATCATGAGCCCTCCAAATCGAAATTTTGTTTGAACACAAGACACTAAAGTATAATTTTCCATTTTAAAACTGAACCAAACCGGATATACTTCAAAACCCTTTGTTTGTCAGAAGAAGAAAACCCCCACAAAGAAGTATTGCTTAGCAGCAACTAATAAATAACCATGGAAAGACTTCAGCTTCTAAAATTATAGTCCAAATGAAATGTACCAAAACTAAAGCTGCTAACATAGTTTCAAAAATTAAATCAAATTCCGTGAATTAATAAATATTCCAGTAATAATAATCCTAGCAATAGAGCACCAATTCAACAAACAAACATTGAACCATTTCACCAATTTATAACCTTTTTAAAATACACTAGATTAGTACGACAAACCCAGAAAATTATGTTTTTTTTTAAAATTTGTTTACCATGTATTTTCATTAAATTATGTTAAAAACGATGGTTTGGCAGCACCCCTATTTTATTATTTCACTAAATTTAGTAGTTTATGTAAAATTTGGCACCCCTGGTAAACAATTCATTAAAAAGAATCCAATGAAATAAAGAGTAAATGGAAGAACATACGGAAACAATGGTCCAAATAGGATTCTTGAACAAAAGGTCCGAGACATATTGGGCATTTCGACGTGAATGAACTGCTACTGCTTCTATTTGTAATAAGCTTCTCTTTTTCTTCCATAAGCTAACACTCTCTCTTTCTAGAATTGCATCAATTCCCGTATCAGATTTAAACTATTTAACCTTTACTCTCGTCTTTAATCAATACATACTTCCATAACTATTTACACTAATATTTCTTACTATAGTTCTACAATAATATCTATGTGGTCCTCATCATTAGGATAAACCCATACAGTTGCCATATTTTATTTGATCACTCGTTCCATCTCTCAACCTCAAATTTTGTATGTGTTTGGTACAAGTTTTTTTTTTAATTACTTTTTATATTTTATTGCTACGAAAAATCACTGCGTGCTTGGTATGTTAACTTTTTTGTCTTTTAAAAAGCTAGTTTCTTGGCTATAAAAGCAATAAAAGCAAAATCTAGATTTTTATAGCTTTTTGGACATCAATTTCAAAGTTTAACAAACAAAATATAAATGAACATGCTTTTGCTAGTACGTACATCTGTTTATGCTAAAAAAGGGAATTGATTCGAAATATGATACTTAGCAGAATAATTTGGTCATTTTGAATGGATTAGCAAAAATCTAAAACCAAACGCAAATATTAATAAACCTAACTTTTAAAAATACGTTACCAAACACACTAATCAGCTTCTTATAATTGAGATTCTCTACATTTGACTTCAAAATTTGATGTTAAACGGACCCCTTAGCTCTTTTTTTTTGTCATTTCTATACGTTGCTAAACTAGGATAATCTAAGAAAACATTAGAAAATTATTTATTTGATTAAATAAAAAAGGGCAATTAACATAAACTTACCCTATACCTGTTATATTAACAAAAAGATAGACTCAAAAGTTAAATTATTAAAAGCATATCTTCAATTAATAATTAATAAAAACTAAAAAAATCTGGTTCATCTCTCCCAATCTCTTTCATCTCTCTCATCCTTTCACTCCGTCCGCATCTCACCATCTCTCCTTCTTCTCTCTCCCTCCAATATATGTCATCCTCCTTCTCACTCTCTCCGATCTCTCATGCTTTCTATCTCTTTCCGATCTCTCTTTCCATCATAACTCTATTTTTCCGATCTTTTTCTTTTCCTCCATCTCTCTATTCCGTGGAGATTGAGACAGACACATCTATAGCAATGGACGACGAGGGTATAGAGCGAGATCGAAAAGTCGGGGTTGATGTCGGCGGAGATGCGATCGTCGAATGAGAGGCCCACGATGACGACGTGATAGTTCGATATCGGAGAACGGGTGAGAGTTGTATTTGTTAATTAGTGTATAATGTTGAAAAATAAGTGTATGAATTACGTGAATTAAGGGTATGGAGTTGAAAATTATGTATATGAATTATGTAACTAAGGATATGAATTATTTAAATTATGGTATGAATTTTGAAAATATGGGTGAACTCTACAAATCAGTATATGAACTTTTGAAATAAGGGTGTGACATTTTGTAATAAGAGTATGAAAAATACAAATTAGGCTATCAACTTTTGAAATAAGGGTATGAAATATACAAATTAGGGTATGAACTTTTAAAATAATGGTATGAACTTTTGGAATAATGGTATAAAATATACAAATTAGGGTATGAACTTTTGAAATAAGTGTATGAACTTTTGAAAATAAGGGTATGAAATATACAAATTAGGGTATGAACTTTTGAAATAAAAGTATAAACTTTTGTAATAATGATATAAAATATACAAATTAGTATATGAACTTTTGAAATAAGGATATGAACTTTTGAAATAAGGGTATGAAATATGCAAATTAGGGTATGAACTTTTGAAATAAGAGTATAGACTTTTATAATAAGGGTATGAAATATACAAATTCTGGTATAAAATTTGGGATATGTTTTTGTTAATTGAAAATTTTTTGGTATGTTTTTGTTAATTTAGTTTCAAAAGTAGTGTATTTTGTTAATTTATCCAAAAAAAAATTGTGTCTCGTGATATCATGGTATTTGACTACCCTTTGAACGTGTTTCTTTATGTAAAAAAGTTGTACAAACTACGACTACAATTGCAATATAAAAAAATCTCAAAAATACGGAGTAGTGTCCAGGAATAACTAACCATTTGAATTTTTTAGTTCTTTTTTAACTGAATAAGGTGTGTTAAAAGGCGATAATTCTCCATATGCAAGGGTTAGATGGGAAGAATGAAAGATTAATAGAAATGCGAAATGTACTACTCTTTGTGTTAATTTGATGATATTGTGTATTGTTCTTATTAACGAGCACTAGTGAAGGCAGGGGCGGATCCAGCATTTTCTATTTGAGAGACATAATTTCGCAGAATAGGTGAGAGGCGAAAGATAGAGGATGGCGATATATTAGTTATAGCTTTAAAAATTTTGCAACTCGTTTATACGTATTCTATTGAGTTGTGATGCATAGACTCTCTCAAAAAAAAATGGCGTGCGAACACTAATGTGACACTCCATTTCACGTGTCGCATACTTGAACACACGTGTCCTAGACCTATTGACATATTGACCACATTAATATTTCCGCATACATATCTTGTATGATTTTTAAAACTTACTAAACACTTTAAGTACACGAGAAACACAAATTATACTACCAAAAAATTCATTAACTTTCAGATTTTGAAATTTTATATCAAAATTTAACAAATATTAAAAAAATATGATTATTACTAGATTTGTGTGTTGCAATTAATGTATTTGTATTTTTTCTTAATTCTTGTAAAGTAGATATATACATATATACCCATATATATAATATAATTATATATATATATATATATATTACTTGTCGAGTACTAGCTGTGTAGTGTATTAAATTTTAAAAAAAATATTGTTTTTTCGTGTCCATGTTGTTTCCCGCGTCCGTGCTATATATATAAAAATATGGGAAATGTTATATGAACATCGACTTAGATATTAATGTTATATGAACATCGACTTAGACATTAACTTGGACACTTTTTTCGTAAAAACGCTCCAAATCAAGATTTGGTTAATGCAAATCTCCATGGTTTCACGACGGGAATACAAATATACGTCTTGTTTTTTTTCCGAGATATATAATGACATATTTTCGAAATTATGGTAAAATTTAAAAATTCAAAACATGTCATTATACATCTCAGGAAAAAAATAAGACACATATTTGTGTTCCAGTCGTGAAACCATGGAGATTTGCATTAACCAAATCTTGATTTGGAGCGTTTTTACGAAAAAGTGTCCATTTAGGTGTTTTTCATGGTGTCCATATATCCTTCCCCTATAAATATATAGAGAGAATATTGTTGTAATACAACTATTAACTACGTATTTAGGAAGACAAAAGTAGAGATAGGGGAGAACAGTATCGTCTTTATTATGAATGAATATCTGAATGAATGTAAAATACAAGACCCCTAACCCTCTCTATATAGATAGAGGGGTAGGGTTACAAGCCCACTTGAACCCTTAAAGTATAAGCCCAATAGTTCAATAATATTGTACAACAAATATATAGTTTTTGTTTCCTTTTTTTAAGTTTATATGTAATAATTATAAATAATTAATTATGAAAATACACTGGTGGCATTTTGGTAATTTAGCTGGGTCAAAATTTGGGGGCATATGACCCCATGTCTCTAGCTATATCCGCCCATGGCGCCGGACGCAAGACACAAAATTTCTAGCGTCCTTTATTAACAATGCATCAATTGATTTGCTTTGTCTATGTATAGGTTGCCATGTACTGTGTTACCTGTTGTGTCGAACTAAAGATGCAGGGCTCCGAGTTTCCATTTCACAAGTTAGTATTTAAGCACTGTTTAGAAGACATTAGACTCTCTACCTTTGCACAAAGCACTAAACCCCTAAAAACGGGATTCTTTTTTCATTATTATATTTGCTCATAAATATAAGAGATCCGGGATTGAAAATCACACGTCTACGTGGCATGTGGCACGTGACAACTTTACCAATTTTTTTTTTCATTTTCTGTTTTCGTTTTCTTCTTTGTCCGCTGTCTGTGTTTTTTTTTTATCCAAAAAACTTTTTCAATTTTACAAAAAAAAAAACTCTAACCATCAAACATCAAACTATTTCATATATCAAATTAATATATTTTTTTCTCAAATCAATATCACTCTACCACTACAATTATCCCCAATTTTACCAAAAAAAAAAACCTCTCCCAATTTAACAAAATAAAATTTTCCCCAATTTTACCAAAAATAAACTCTAACCATCAACCAACAAACTACTTCCTATATCAAATTAATATCATTTTTTTCTCAAATCAACATCACTCTACCACTACAATTATCAAGTAACTATTTCTTTTTATTATTGAGTTTAAATTTTATGTAAATAGATATAATTATTAATAAGTTATAACATTTATTAATTAAAAGTTTTTAATTTTTTTTATTGACCTTTAAATATTTATCTTCAAATTTGTTTAATCACAACTAATATTGAGTTCTAATTATATAATGTTATATGTTGCTCTAATAACACTTGAGTAATGAAAATAACTTAGATAAAGGATTAAAAAAATTTGTTTCGGCATGTACATGTGAACTTGTTTTGTTAGATACATTTTATTATTTTGGAGTTTAGGTTAGTAATTAAGTTGTTGGATTCTTATAATTTTTTGAAAGTTAAACGTATTATCTCATATATTTAAATTTATGTTAAATATGTTATTGTATCATTTATATTTGATAGTGATATTTGTTATATTCAATTGTTTAGGTACCTATGACAGAAAAAATAAAGTTAAATGCAGGTCCCATTTATGATACCGTTTTATATGAGCAGAAACATCATATTTGTAATATCATTTGGGGATCAACTTTGTTAGGCGAAAAAAAGGACATTCGTAACTATAATCGGTTTTCGGCAATTGATGATCATAGAGTTTTATATTTGCTAAATGTGGTTGGTTTTTATGGGTTGTATAGTTTGGGATATAGAAAAGTTAATAATCATTTGATAACTGCGTTAATCGAGCGCTGGAGACCAGAGACTAGTACATTTCATTTTCCGATTGGAGAGTTAACAATGACTCTTCAAGATATAGAGGTATTAGGTGGGGTTAAAGTGGACGGAAATGCTCTTATCCGTGATGAAAGTGGATTTACAACAACGGCTAAACATGCTTTGGTAACTGATTTATTAGGTATAGTTACACCTGATACTTTTACTGATGATGGGATGATTAAATTTAGTTGGTTGTGTTCTACATTTAACCCTCAATCTGTCAACATGTTTTCATTTGTGGACTATATTATGCGTGTTACAAGAGCATGTATGTTATTGATTATTGAAAGTCAGTATTTAGAAGACGACAAATGAGTTGGTGTGTCAGTACACTATTTAACTTATATGAGAGATTTTGATATATGCGGACAATATAGTTGGGGTTCAGTCATATTAGGATATACATATAGGTCACTAACAAAAGCAGCTCTTATTGACAAGGAAATAGGCAAATCAAAAAAGGGGGTGACTGACGCATTGCAATTGTTGCAATATTGGGCATGGAGTAGATTTAGGTTTATGCGTCCTGAATATTCAGCGGATGATACGCCACCTGAAGGGTTTCCATCTTATCCCTTTGGACGCAGGTTGATAAGTTTGCCTTAAAGCAATTATATGCTCAGCAATGTTGTTTTCATCCTCCGCTATATTCTCTTCGTCGAACCTTAATTTTTTCCAGTGAGGATCGATGCATTCTAGTGGAATAGGACAGCCTCGCTCTCCGTAGTTACGAATAACATGGCAACATGGAAAATTGTAGACCAATGTTATCTCACAGCTAGAGCATGTAGGGTCTGCTTTTATCCATTCAAGTTGCTTAACCTCTTTTACCATCATATCCATTGCGTGAAGAGAACATTTACCTGATATAAAAGTGAGAATGCAACTATATAAGTTCAACAAAAACAACTAAATAATTTGGGTGCATAAAAATATGAAATTTATGAAATTTATGAAAAGAAACATTAATTAAATAATAGAATCTGACCTCTTAATTCTGAAAAATATAGAATTTCGTGTTGTCTTTTAACAACATTCATACGATTCCCCAATGACACCTAATTCGATTGTATTGAATTGACAACAAGTCAATTATGTATATCACCATGTTTTCAAGGTCGCCACCGGAGGTTCCAATATATCTTTTAAATGTAGAATGAACACCCTCGACCCTATTTCAAATAAAATGTTAATTAAACAACATGATTATTTATATATAAAAATCAAATACATATATCAGAAAAATTTGTAAATATCATACATATTAGTCGTCCTGTTCCCGAAGTGCCTTGTCTTGTTAGTGTAACAGACCACAAACTTTTCTTTGTGCCTATCTAATAAATCACACATATATTTCAAAGCAATTGGATATGCTTTGTAGACACTCGACAGTGTCATGCGTGCTGCTTCAAAGTCATATTCAATTTCACTATCAACAAGATTTAACCAATCTGTATACATCTTTGCCCATATAGCCTTAGGGACTTTTGGACTGCAATGTGTTACGACGTTCTGCGAAATGTGAAATGTGCAAAATAGATGATTTGTCGTAGGAAAAATATTTTGCACAACATTCGTTAAAGCTTGATCCCTATCTGTCAACATTACTTGTGGGGTCTTACAATTTTTCATTATCATCCGGAGACACTCTAAAGCCCATTCGTAAGTAGGTTGTTGCTCATTACGCAAACAAGCAAAAGCAACACAAAATGTATTTTGTGTCGATGTGACGCCCACAATTTGGAGAAATGGCATGTTAAACCTATTTGTACTATAAGTGCAATCCAAGCACAATACATTGGAAAATGCACATACCAACTTCACGGAATTTTTATGCGTATAAAACAAATCTTCTAGTTGATTTGTGTGTGGGTTGGTCCTATGAAACGATATAAACTCTTTTCTATCCAAAAGATGCATGAGATGTTGTATTTGACTTTTACCTACCCTTTCTTTAACTTTTTCCCTAGCTTTAAGATTATATATGTCTTTTTTATTAGACTTATTGCCAGGAAATTTACGTTTTATTGCAGAAAGAATAGTCCCCGGCTTGGCAAGATTATCTACCATAGTTCTAAACATACCCTTTTCATTTTTATTAAGTATGCGCGCTTGTGAATGAGCTTCTGGATAAATATCATTTTCATGATTATGCGTTCCATTGTCTATGTAAAATCTCCAATTGTTTTCCTCCATGTAACACTCGATTTTAAATAAACAAAAACATTTACCATAACTCGTGTCCCTGCTTGATGACTTTTTCGGTTTCAGATCCCCATGTTTTTTACACTTCAAAGTGACTCGACTTTTACTATCAAAGTGTGCATCGATATTTTTCGAGTACGTCGTAGTAAAAAAAAAACCTAGACCAGTCGATATCTCGTACAAGTAGTCTTTCACTTCATTGAGTGAAGGAAAAACCTGTAGAAATAAGATATTAAGAAATAAGTCTCAAATAAGAAATAACCCGGAACAAATAAATAATTTTTTTGATTAAATTATTTATATGAGTCTTAAACAAAACAAGTTTTTTAAGTCAATTTTGGGAAAGAACAATTCATTTTATATAAATATCATACTTATAAAAAACAAACATTAAACGAAATATTTATCTAATAAATAACATTCATTTATCTAATTTATTCAGTCACACTATAAACAATTGTAAAAAAATATAAATAATTATTTTTAGCTACAAAATTAAACGGAGTATATCACGTGGTTTTGAAAATAAATAAAAATAGTCAATTAGTTAAAATATAGAAAGGATTTTTTGAGACAAATCAGAGTACTTTGGAAATGATTTCTATAATCATAACCTATCCTGAATTCAGTTGGCGAAGAATTATGTTCGTTATTATCTGGTTGAGGATTTTCGTTATATCCATCATTATCCCGCTGAGGTTCTACAAACTGACTTGTAAAAACTTCTTGTGATGCACCAGGTTGGTGACTCGTGTAATTATAGTCACCGCTTACAAACTGATTATCAAAATACGGGTTGGGATGATTATTCAAATATGGATCATAAGAAAACTGAGCATTTTCATAAGGATCGGTCGGGAAATTGATATTTTGAGATGGAAAAAAAGTATTTTAATTAGAATTGATCGAAAATTGGGTGTTTTGGGAAGTATTATCCGGATGAGATAAATAAAGATCCATTGCGCAAATATTATAATTGTTATCCGTACTTGATAACACGAATTATAGAATGATCTTAATTTGATATAGGAAGTAGTTTGGTGGTTGATGGTTAGAGTTTATTTTTGGTAAAATTGGGGGAGCTTTTATTTTGGTAAATTGAGAAAAGTTTTTTTTTTGTGTGGTAAAATTGGGGATAATTGTAGTGGTAGAGTGATGTTGATTTGATAAAAAAAATATTAATTTGATATATGAATGAGTTTGATGGTTGATGGTTAGAGTTTTTTTTTGAGTAAAATTGGGGAAGTTTTTTGGATAAAAGAAAACACAAACAACAGACAAAGAAGAAAACGAAAACAGAAAATGAAAGAAAAAAAATGGCAAAGTTGCCACGTGGCGCCATGTGGCACATGCCACGTAGACGTGAGATTCTCAATTCCGGGTCTCTTATATTTATGAGTAAATATAGTAATGAAAAAAGAATCCCCCCTAAAAACCCTAAGCCGCAACTCACTTCCGCCGCTTGTCTGGGACGGGTAGAGAGGCGCCACCGCACTAGCCCTCAGGTCTTATCTCTCCTCTCCTCTTTGCCCATATGTACATCTCACCTCCCCTTCTCATCTCCTCCTCATCCAAGCTCCGATCCAGACCCGAACTTGTCTGGTCTGACCCGTCTCGCTCTCACCACTCACCACCACCCTAATAATACCTTCTTATCCGAGTTCATCCTTTTTTCTTGCGGTCCCCAATGACCACCTTCGGTCTTTTGATTGTATAAATGAGTATCTTCTCTTGGTATTAATAAATTACCTTTTTGGGCCTTGGTTGGTGTGATTGAAGTACATTGATTTTAGTTTCGGCGTTTGGTTGGTGCTTTTGGGGTTTTAAGACTTTGTTGGCAATGTCTCGATTGGGGTAATAGGGTGTTGGCGCCCCGATGGAGCTTATAGAGCCGAACTCAGTGGAGTCCAGTTTAAAGAGATTAACGTATCATCGCTAAAATTCATTGCATTTAATGGTGTTAAAGTTCGCCGTTTGGGAGCCACATTTTATGGAGGAAATGAATTCATTCTTCAAGTTTTTTTATTTGACGATGATGTTTTCTAAGTAATTAAATAAGTTAGAATGTCTTAAGTCTAGTTATCTTTAATTGATTTTCGATATATTTTTCCATTTTGGAGGCGTGCTCTAAATATAAATCAGGAGGATTTCGTGATTTTAAAACTCAGATTTTGATTTAATATACTTGAAAGTTTTATCTTTAGTTCCTATTTGAACTTTTCGAATCTATCAAGTCCTGACCTTGTGGCGTTCACTATTAACTTATCAATCTGTATTTTATAACCGTTTGTAGTGTATTCACATATAAAGGTTGTCACATCTTTATATAAGTGATGGTTTGCGGTTTCATATTAACTAATCATACAAAGATTCCAACCAATTTTTATGCAGAGGTTCTGAGTCTTTAGGTTGACTTTTAACTTTGACCTGCTCAGGTCCATCCGGATCGATCTGTTTCAATATAAATTGTACCTTTTTTTGTAAACTAAATATACATAGAATCTATTCATAATTTATTAAATGCCGTATCATAAATTTAAAATTTTATTCTTTTGGCCGTGTCTGTTTGTCTGTGCTACGTAATATAGTAATGTGTGCATTACTACGGTACTGTATATCCTCTTATGCATTAGACTCGTATTTTTCTATTTTGGTAAGGTCCCATATAAATTGTGACATCCCAGAATAAAGTAAACAAAAATAAATCTGGGCCGGAGGGACTATATTAGAATATATTTAAGTTGTGACTTTTCTGTTCTTACAAGTAACATTTAATGAATGGAGAAAAATATTTTTTCTCTTACCTTTGTGGGAAATAAGATGTTTCTCTAGACCTAATTGGCAATATAGTAGTCCAAAAATTTCCTGCCTCTGCTGCCATGTCTACAAATAATCAGTTCTAACTTCCAACAAAACGCACCAGACCTGTAGTAGTTGGTTGCCAAGCAAAAAACAGAGGCGGATTTCTATTAAACAACTTATGTAAAATGCTTAATAAATATTCACTCGATTTGGTGGAGATCGTAACAAAACAGTCTAATCCGGTCTGAAAACCTGTAAATATGTATCGCATTAATGAAGTTGTATCAATCCAACAAGAAAAGAAACCAAAAATCTTTTTGCTTGCACCAAAATCTACGACAATGGAACTTCCTCTACAACGGGTTTAGAGTACGTCAATAAACTAACACTTTCCTTAGAGCAACGCAACAGTACAATTGAAAATTATCAACCGACAAATAGTCATCGATAATGTTCTGGCATACGGAAACCAGTCAAGACAAGCTTATCCACGAGCATTTTCCCAGTCTTGGGCATGATATGCCAATGTAAGGTCATATTATACTCCTTACCCCGAAGATTATTTCCCTGCAAAATGGGAGGAAAATATAATTGGAGAAATAAGCAGAATGCACAATTTAAAAGACTTTTCCTGCAATAAGTAAGGTGGTGATCTTTATTTTAATTTACAGTATATGTATTATTTGGTAGGTTGTCCTAATTGACAGCATATAGTACATTAGAAAGCAAGGAGACCGTTATAAGAAAGAACACACTTTAAATTTTGCTGTGCAGACTTGCAGTACATGTGGCTAAATAGAAAGAGAAATTAGGTTTTTGAGTTGTGCTAAAGCCAACAAGTAACTAACTAAAGTTCCTCCAATATAAGAACCTAGCTAAGCTGTCTGAAAGGAATTAGAAAAAAAACAGAGAGAAATTACCTGGTCAACGAAACGATACTTCAACTTTGAAGTACGAATTGAAAATTTTGCTTGTTCTTTTGTTTGTATAATAGCATCCCACAAAGATACCTGGACACAGAACAATATTAAAAGTTTGTCAACATAGAGTCACAGACAGTCTAAATTTTTATTTTTTTTAGAAATCGAGCTAGTTCAACTTACAGAATAAAAGGTTTACCCAGAACTATGGGACACATGCTAAATATCAGATTCTCACTTTTGGATAACATTTTTTAAAAATTCTAAAATACGAGATGGTAGAATGCGTGGTCCCCTACAAACACAAATATTGACATTAGACAGCCGATATGCTCTATCCAGTCTAAGATATGCTCGCTACAAACTTAAAGACGTTTGTCACAAAAGTTACAAGTTTGGGTTACTTATGAATCGAGGGTATCTTTCATTTGTAGGATTGTCAAAGTAATTTAATGCAGAGTGTATCTTATAAGAGACAAGTAAATATGGAGAAAGGCGGTTATGGAAATACATAATCTAGTCTAAGGCATGCTTGCTAGAAACTTAAAGAGTTTGTCCCAGAAATTACAAGTTTGGGTTACTATTGAACAGACTATAGAGGGTATCTTTCATTTTTAAGATTCTCAAAGTAACCTCATGTAAAGTGTATCTTATAAGAGACATATACGTGTATATATACAGATAGAGAGAGAGAGAGAGAGAGAGAGGTGATTCAAGAAATACAGAACCAAGCAGAGCAAGTGCCATAAGTTGATGGTGCTAATCTAGTTACTAACTTAAAGTTAGTCCATGTAGATCTCATCAACTAAAATCCTAGGCATCAAGTACCCAGTATAATTCACATCAAAGTTGTCGTATAATCGTTTTTATTTTAATATTTTGTTCATTTTAAAATTAGACAGCCGTGATCTAGTCTAAGACATGTTCGCTAGAAACTTAAAGACGTTTGTTCCCGAAATTACAAGATTGGGTTACCTATGGGTATCTTTCATTTGTAGGATTGTCAAAGTAACATGGCTAATGCAGAGTGTATCTTATAAGAGACAAATAAATCCGGAGAAAAGCGATTAAGAAAAATAAAAAACCAAGCCCAGCAAGTGCCATGAATTGATAGTGCTAATCTTAGTTACTAACTTGATGTTAGTCAATGTAGATCTCATTAACTAGAATTCTAGACATCATGTAAAGACTCTATAGTTCACATCAACGTCGTCGTTTTATCGTTCTTTATTTTAAAATTTTGGTCTTTAGGAGTTTACTAAGCTTTTCTTTATGGATACGGTTCAATTTGTACAGTCACCTATTTTGAAAACCGGGTCAATTAGATTCATATTCACTCATGAAGTTGTAAAATATGTTTATATCAAATAATTATATCCTACAAAACAAACTATAAAGTTCACTTCATCTATATTACGACAAAGAATAAACTAGCATCATTATACAACCACTGAGCTAGACTTTCGGTGTGCTAACAATGGCTTATAAATATCCCAAATTACTTATTAGCTTCCCAATTGAGATTAAGCTAAAGCCTTACAGAAGAATAGATATTGCCAAGCATGTTTGCTAACACAATATCAGAAGATGCTAATAAGTTTACCTGATTTATGGAATTCTTAGGTGTTTCGTACTCTCCCGCTAAAAATGTGAAAACCTGCAATCAGAAATAGAATTTTAAATTATTATGAAAGATTCTAAATTACAATAACCACAAACAAGCACAAGTTTCCCTTTATGAATGTTCATTTCACTTATATTTCTTGAAGTCTCTGTTCCTGCACTCGTTTACCACACTCATATAGGCCTTGATTCTGTTGGAGCTTATAACCTAAGTTTCCTTTATGTTACGGCATTTAGCTAATCACCTGTCAACCAAACATTTTCTGGTTTTTCAGCCTCAATAAGCCAGGAGCTGGATGAAATTTGCCCTTTTCTGAACCTAAATAAAATCCAGCTTATTCTCTTAAAAGAAGAAATAAAACAAGCCCATAATGTCTTGAGCCCTCTGCTGTTTTAGCTATGTGTCGGACAAAGTAGAGTCCATCACCCAATGGCCACATATTCCCTTAAACCCCTAAGACCAACCCACAGGCTTATAACGCACAATCAATGATGCAAAAAATGTATTAAATAGAGAAAACTAATATGTGCAGTGGCAAACCTGTTTAGTATTCCACGTAAACAATGACTGTAAATTTGCCGTTATATTTAATGTCATGAGGATCTGCAAAAGTAATGACAACAATCATGGTGCTTCTATTCTTTTCACTTGATCAGACTTTTTTCGCATTCTTCACTGCAATAATATATATCTCGACTTTTTGATTAAATTATTATGCAGTTATAGAAAAACCGCATGCTAGAACAAACTAACAATATCATACAAATGGAAGTTACAATGCAACACTCTTCAACGCGTGCTCCACAGACATAAAAAAGCTTTTATAGTTATTAATACTATCTGTAAATACCAAACTAGTTGGTCAATACACAAGGAATCTTAAGACAACATTTATACATCTCAAAATAGTAACAAAAGAATGCCATCACCTATAGCACTTGTTTGGCAAATAACATACTAGTTGACTTATATTCCATGAGAAAGTAAATTGTTAAATGACCACATAATACGAATAAATGAATTATTATATTACATACTCAAGATCGGCTTTATTATGACTTAATCCGGCCTAGAGATTGACTCGACTTTACTCATAATTACCAAGCAAGACTTATGACTCTTATTATGGACATAAAACATACAAATTACACCATGCACGTTGGGAATCACCCAGATGGGTGGCCGTAGTATCGCTTGGCCGATCATACATGGTCACCGCTAACATCTCGACGGACCTTTCTTTCTTAAATAAAAACAATAACCCCCGTGAAGTTTTATGCTTCATCACTCTCAGTCGAGCCAAGTTAGATTTTTCTTTTCAGAATTAACACACACACACACACCTTTAAAAAAAGAAAAACTTCGACTATTTTGGTCAAAGTAAACTGTGTCCTGTTGGACATTTACTATATTATTCAAACCATAAGAACCCTAATAATCAAAGTTGCAAAGCGATAAATGCAGAAAATGGAGACAAAATTAGCAACTTGCTACTTAACTCAGTCACAACATACAATCAAAGGGTAAAAAAAGTAATGATTTCTTTGTTTCCTCGTCAATTTGACCCCAGGTTTTGATCCCTCTCCCCTAGGTTTAACCCAAAAAGCAAACAAACTAGACACAAATACACTAATTGGACCCTTTTTCATTCTTTGTTTGATCAAATCATAAATTAAGTAAAAATACACAGTAACTTAAACCCTGATTGGCTCCTTTTTTTCTGAATCACCAATCAAAACCACATTTTCCTTCTTCTGATATTTACTTTGATGCAAGTTAGGATTGTTTTTTTTTTCTTTTGGCAAACAAACTGTATCCTGAAAACAGCAACTCTCATTGATAAGTCAAAACTCAATAAAAGAAAAGACACAATAAAATAAACCTACTAACTAAGTCTTTTCCTTCACTTTGAGAAATCACAGAAACGTTTTGGACTTCGTTTAGGAAGTTTTTATGAAAGTACAAAAGAAAATACTAAAAGATTGATCTTCAATCGATCAGTGAAAACACTAGAAAAATGAGATAATAAAGAGTCCTTTTAGTTTATCATTCATTAACTCAAATGAAGTAAAATGATGAAACGAACCCTAAAAAGCGATGTTTTTTATTTTCCAGTAAGTGTATCATATAAAAAGTGGGACCTAACCTAAATATACAATGACGAACATCAAAACAAAACAAACGAAGGTCTGAGCGTGGTAAGAAGGTCGTAGCAAATAAAATGCTAGACATAGATAAACTATTAATATCAGACTATAAGGAACTAAAATAGATATAACAAGAACAGTAATCAAAGTAGACACTCAAAAAAAGGGAAGATTGGTAAGGAGTGAATAGAAAAGAGAAGAAAATAGAAACCTCATCATCACCTCCCCTGGCCCTGGTCTTTCTAAAATTGTGAACCTCCAACACCTACAAATAAATAAAGAAAACAAAAAAAAAAAGGAAATAATAAATAATAAAAGTAAGAATAAAAGGGAATAAAGAAAGGGGGGATAAATACGTGAACGTGGGCTTCCGGGGAAGGGTGATGAAAGTGATCGGAGAGAGTAGACATAACGCACATAATACCCAGCGCCATCACTGCAAACGTTAACACAGCGTTCGCTCTGTACCCAAACGAGTGCATCTTTCCTTTTTTTTTTTTTTTTTTTTTTTTTCTTTACTTACTAATACCCTCTCTCACCTTTGGCGCTTTATTGTGTTTCTCTCTCTCTAAATCTCACTCTACCAAAGACAAAACAGAAAGAAAGAGAGAAAAAAGAGTGTGTATCAGTATGTTCACCAGTGCCAGCGACTGTCCACCACTTATTATTTGACATGTAACCAAACCTCTGATCTGGATTTTTTTTTATTATATTTTTTAAAACGGTGAATATCTCGTTCCCAAATATTATTATTTTTATTATAACATATATGTTGTAGGATATTATTGAGTCTATCTTGGACTTTCCTAGCATATGTAACCCTACCCTCTATTATATAAAGAGGGTCAGGGGCCTCTGTCTGTACAATCATATTAATGAATAAACACTTCGTCTGTTGTTTCTTTCCTCTCTCTATATCTATACATATCTCTATATATATCTATAACGAGCTAATATGTCACACAACACGTTATCAGCACTTTGCTCGCGGAGAATAGGATATATGCTCGCGGATATTGGAGATTTTGGGTAAATGCAAGGATATTGAGTATTTATAAACCTTGAGGTTTATTCGTTTTTTTTTTTAATATTTTGCTATATCGACCTTCTTCAACATACGTTGCGAAAGGTATCGATTTTACCGTAACAGACGTTCCATATATGTATATATTGCATGAGGTCAATGTTGAAAATTGCATGTTATATAAAACCACCCTACTGCATATGTGATAATATAATAAGATTGATTATCATGATGCTATAACCATGCTATATTTGGGCCTGACGTAAACTAGAAAATTACCATGTGTTCTTGCATGATTGTCGTAGTGTATCTTATAAATTACCATGATTAAAACTTACAAAAAAAAAAGCAATAGATTTGTATAATATTTATTTAGATCTTGCTAAGTGTAAATTGGTAAATTTAGATTGTCATAATATATACTGTCATATTACGATTATTTGTTAAACATGAAAGCAGGTACGATCTATGTATTTATTTACTGCCATGTACACTTGTGTAAAATATGGTAATTTGCGAAATCATATATTTTCACATTTAAATTGGAAAAATTATGAACCTTCCCCAACTAGGCTCACCTATTTGGATACGATGTCTAGGAAAGATATAGGCGGAAGTCGATATCCTAATGAGGTCGGGTTTTAAGTGGCATTCGTGCCCTCCACCCTCACCGTCTTTCCTGGTCGTTTTTCAAGTAGAGCTACTGAAAGGGGTTGACTAAATAATAATTTCCCCGAGTGTGTTTATATAGTGATGTATGTTTCGCCGAATTGGTGTCTCTGTATCGACCTGTCGTTCGATCAATGAGAACCTATTCACATTAAAAGCAAAACTATTTTTCGAACCTGTCGTTTCGAAATAAAGTTTATGCTTATGCAAACCATAAACATATAAACCAGTCGTTTTATATGATAAATAATCCAGAACTCCCAACACATGTTGGATGCCATCTATGATGAGAAAAATCGTAAAAACATACTTGCGAAATGGCTGTTTAAACGTTGATTTTAATCCGTCACCACATGTTACTCACCCTGATGTGTGAAAATGTGATGCCCAATTTTTTTTTGGATGTCATCTTTGATGAGTAAAACACGAGTTTGTTGTTACCTTCATGATGAATGCTAAGGCGTTGATTTTATTCCGCCGCCACATTTGAGACGTGATGACGTCTATGGTGAACAAATGTCTGAAATTGACATATTGGAGCAATCCTTCACCAAAATACTAGCTTAGAAATTGTATTCCATAAGCAGTATCGTGAATTTATATTCACCATGTTACTTTATCGCCCATCTGTTATTGGATAAGAAAATTACCCCGGTGAGTAGTTTTAATCCTATTGGGTCAATGGTGAATTGTTTGCCTGATATTAATGCTCTTCGTGTATATTTTTTTTCCACGAATCGAGAACCGAGACAAGTGTTATTTGTCTCGAACTGTCGCGATCCCGATGAATCGCCTAGCCAAGCGAGATTTTAGACAATCGTCAAAATCGAAAACTTGTGGCTCCAAGACAGTAATTTAAAGGAATAATATGGCTCGTTGTCACAAAGCAAGAGATAATGCTCAAGGAGGCAACTCTATGCTATAAAGACAAAGGTCATGCACGGTTACTCCTTAAATAGTTCAAAACTATTATAAAGGTGAAAAAACCGATGCTAATGTGGTTAAAAATAATTGAAAGGAAACTCTTGAGACCCCCGATTTTGTGGCTCAATTGAGTTTGATACCTTTCGTTATTGATTTTGATAAATCATTGAGCCATTTTTTCGCTCATCTGGATTATGTTTTACATTTGGATTAATATTTTCCATTTGGACCATACTTTTGGATTGTGGTTTGCCTGTTTACGAAATTTCTCGAAATAATTTAAAGTGCTTTGAGCAAATTCCTTTGACAAATGTGACCAAACTTTAAATTATGAAATTTTAGGCAATACTTGTGGTGTAGTTGGTTTTTTTGAAAATAGTGGGTAACAGTGTACCATATAATTTCACCAACTACTTGCCTAAAAGAGCACTCAGTGACAACGATTCTGGACCTGTCGTTCCAAAAATTGAAATCTTTGGTAAAGCCAAATTGATTTGTCAAATATGAGGCGTTATACTCATGTAGGTCCTGTCGTACCTTGTTGAGTTATAAAATATTCGAGAAAACCAGTGTTATCTGGTAATAACTCATGAAAGAATTAAAATTTCTTTACATAGCCTCCATTTAATACGAGCAAAAGCGTATTTTAAAGGAGTTGAAATGTCTTTCAAGTGGTTGCTACCACACTACACCAAAATAACAATTTTGGAACACTAGGTTTTTTTAATTTGGAACGCTTATTATCTGTGCCGGAAATTCGGAACACAAATAAAGTGTTCCTGAGAAAAAAAGCGTTCCGAATTAGTTTGAAACACTGAAAAAGCATTCCAATAAGAATTACATATCATGTGACATGCACGTGATGATTAAAAAAGTGTTCTCTTAATTAAATCCCTTTATGTTTGCTAACACGTTCTCCACTCTCAAAATCTAAAGTTACAAACGCTTATCAGATGAGAGAGAAGTCCACATCTATCCTCATTCTCCCCGATGGTAAATACAAAACCTGCGACTCTCCTCTTTAATTGAATCTCTGAGGCTCTCAATTGATTCAATCCCGTCGGGAGGTCAGTTTGAATTCTAGGTTTTTTACTCTTGATGTTTTTTTCTTATGTGAATTTAGTAGTTTAATTCCTCTCTCAATTAGGTTAGAAAACGCTCTTTTTTACATGATTTAAAACCTATAGTTAAAAGTTAGTGACAAAAATACCCAGCACACAAAATCAAACCCACAAACCACAGGTTAAAAGTATACAAGATCGAACCTGAGAAATAAATATCAGTTGGATGTTTAGTTTCTTCTTTGTTTTAAAAACCAGTCCAATTAGGTAAAAGAAAATAATAAGGAAGATTAGCTATTTGTGAACTGGTCGGATGAGTGAAAATAAGTAATAAATATAAAGTTATATTCACAACTGATTTTTTGCATGTTTGTTGCATTTGAGTGTGCATATAAGGTATTTGATTTAATGTAATTGAGCTTTGATACAATATGCTACAAATGATTGTTTATAAGTTTGTTGAACTTGCATTTAAGTCTATTCCAAGTCTAGCTTATGTGTGTGAAAACTTTGTTATTCATATGTTAACTTAATGGCAATAAAACCATTTTTTTAGGTGGTAGCAAGCCCGCCTTAAAATTTTAGTAGTTGAGGCAGGTATTTTTTAGGTGAAAAACAATTGCCTTTGAAAGTACAAAATCAAGGCGTTTTGGTAACTTTCTTTTTAAGTACGCTACATTCTTAAAATAAACAACATCGTTTCATAATTGAGGTGACAGCTCTCGCTTTTCTACCAGGGGGAAAATCCATTGAACATTTATCACCGAAAAGACCTGTTTTAAAGACATGTCAAGTGTGCGGAAAAAGTTAGAGCGCGGTAAGTTAGAACACTTTACTCTCTTAAGGGTTTTTCGCTTTAGCCACCTTGCTTTTATTTATCAAGTCACAAACAGATTTTTTGCGCCCTGATATTGTTCATGAAATGTATGAGGAAGATGGGAAAATAATTCACGGGTGAGCTTCCAAACCTCTCCGACTATTTCTTAATAGTCTAAGTGGAGATTTGAGTTGGGTACAAATACAATTGATAGAGTTCTTTAGCAAAAAGTCGATAAGCTAATCTTTCTTGCTGTTATACTAGGTATACATAGTTCAGTATACTGCAAAATTATTGCGGTGAGTCCCTAACGACACTCTCCGGTCTCGATGGAAACTCTACCACTTCGCTTCTCACTCTGGTATATTTTCAACATGTATTGTACAATTTAAACGAAGAGAGATAGTAGTCTTATGTGAACTTTGTCCCGATATTGATTAAATGGCATAAATTTTCTTCAATATATGGCTGTTTTATGCGGTTTAGAGGACTTGGTGTCCTCTCCCTTATTCCTTTTTTTTCTTATGAAATTATACCTGATTTACTACGTCCAGGTGAGGGTTTATGTTTTCTCATCTCTTTATGCGGCATGTTGCTCGTGGTTAAGGAATGGGGTCTCCCGAAGAAACTCAGGTACTTAATGTTAGTTATAACTCTAGCTTGTACCGACATAGATGGTTTCCATATACTTCGTTAAGACTTTAAACCGGAAAAAGGCCTAGGCAACCGCGTTTCAGTTACAAAAATTATCAGACCCAAGATGATGTCAAGCTTTTTTTATTTTACAAAATTCATTACATTACACTGCGATATTTCTATCACCCCAGCTCCCGTCATTTTTCCTCTTTGGATTTCCTTCTCTCTTTTCCTTTTTTAGATTAGCTGTTTTAGTTCAAACAACAACATGATTTGGAGAATTTAGATAAGTTTGGCAGTTTGGTTTAAAAATATTTCTAAAATATTACGGATTAGACAAGTAGAGGGAAGGTTTTAACTTTGTGTAACATGAATATGTTACAATCCAGTTTTTTTGTAATACAGATTACTCATTTTGAAGAGTATGCCCTTCAAATCACGGTGTAAGTTTTTTTCTTGCAAAAATCACATTCTACATTGAATATAATTGTTACTTTCCCTTTCCTTTGTATCGGTAGCCACATTATCTGGTTATGCGAAAGATACTACAAGGAAATCTTTAATGCAAAGATGTAATGTTGTTAATTTCCTTGTGTAGAACAAATTTTCTTCTCTCCCTTTATATGGGTTTCACTTGTAGTGATGATTGAAGAAATTTACAATTTTCCACCCAAGTAAAGAACAAATCTTCCACTTAAAAAAATGTTTATTTTTCTACCGGAAATTACAATTTTATATCCAAAAGTCAATGTTGTTTTGTTTTTCTTTCTTCATTTGAATTAAAATTTTATTTTACTAATTTGTATTAGTTGTACAAATTATTGTTTACTGAATTTGGAGTAACAAATAATTTTTTAGAAAACATGAGGTGGAACAAATTATCAAAGGTGTCTGTACTACTTTTCAGTAAATTGAAATAGATATTATAAAATAACCAAAATGCTAAATCGTTCCTGTAGAAAACTATTCATAGGTGAGATTTGGTTTTTTCTTTACTCTACCAATTGTTTTTTGTATAGTTTATGCCGCCTCTAACATATTGTGTTCACTTTTCTTAATGTGACTATTAAGTCTTACCTAACTATTACTCTTTCTCGTGTTTTTTCCTCAGGGTTTTCATATTTGTTACTTTGTATAACGAGTGGAGCAGAGTTGAAACGTGGCGTTTACAAAACGTAGCAGCTTTTAATTGTTTTTAGAATAATTATTAGATTTGTTCCATCTTTGAATATTTTTAGAATTATTAGGTTTGTTCCTTCTTTGAATATTTTTATTCGTAATTGTTTGATCTAATCTTCAAACTTTCAGACTTATGAAAGTGTACTATTCGTTGTAAGATTTTAAATTGTAAGTTTGGACATGTTGGATTCAATAAAGCTATATTTGATTTTTTTTCTTCGATCTTATATTCAGTTATGAAACGAGGTCTTTTAAAAATTAACAAGACTAAAAAAATATGAATCATGATTCATTTGAACTATTTTTGCTCATGTGGGGAGTGATCTACCTAGTGCCAATTTAGACACACTTTTATAGTGTTCCGAAATGTGTTCATAAGGGAGACATTGGATGTTTTAATAGGAACATCTTTTTGGCGTTTCAATTTTGGAACATCCAAAAAACGTTCCAATAACGAAATCAGGAACACTTTTAAAGTGTTACAAGAATCTGGCACACCACTTTTAGGCACTCTTTATCTGTGTTTCAAAATCTTTTAGGAACACTTTATTTCTGTTCCAAAAATGCAATTTTGGTGTAGTGCCACATTCTTTAAAGCATTTAAAGTTACCTTATCATTTCGCCTGTCGTCGAATGATAAATGACTTAGATGCTAAGACATGATTGTCTGTACTATCATTCGCCTGCGTCGATTGATAAGAGCATTTTGATACTGTGGCATTGACCGGATGAGATATTCCCGGGTCAAAAGACGATGGTTGATTTATAATCGCATCGCATTTGGATTCTCTCTGAGAATATATTTCGTGATTAATCCGAAATTCATGCCACTAATGCTCACTTTGAAAGACTAGTATGTGTAAAGATCACGAAATGAACTCGTAGAATTCTTGTAAAGAATTGAAGGAGTTATTGTGGACTTATCCAACCATAAGACGGACCATAAATATAAATGGTTATGGTTGATGCATCGACAATAAGGTCACATAAGTCGATTATGAATGCCATGCCTATTATTTTGATTGAATAACCTTGGCAAGTGATCTCTTTACCGCATGATATGCGAAAGTGACATCGCTAAGACTGTTCTCCTAGTCGTTAGGGGGAGATTTGCACGTTACCGTTGATAAGGAATGACGTGAAGTAACGTGGCATAACCCACTCGGTTTTAGCTTGATCCTCAAAACTGCACTTAGTGATAAGTAAGTGCATAGACTCCCTCAAGTCTAACTAAATGCCAGACGCATTTAATGACTTTATGAGATGTCATGAGATCATTTATACCTGCTGTAAAATGCTTGCAAGGATAGACGTCCCTGTCGGACGCCGTGTTCCTGTCGTAACACGTTGCTTTGGCCGAACCCGCCAAGCAAAGGACGCTGTCGTCGGCCGTCAGTTTGTCATCCTTCCTAAGATATGAGAAAGTTGACCGGTTCTTAATTCGTTCAACCCCAGAGGTGGTAAACTGAAACTCGTTTGTCGCACGAGATTACAAAGGATCTAGGAGATGTGTGATTCCTCCTCATCCTAAGAATCTTGAAATATCTATCGATCATGATATCTTAGACGATATTGAAGCGAAACAAGACTGTCATTGATTACTTGTTCATATATTCAGTGACGACTGATAATATGAACAAATTATGACAGAGAACCATGTACCGTTGCCTGAAGTCAACGTAGAATAGACTGGACTAATGGAAACTTGCAATCCAAGTAGACTCCTTAGCGAAAGTGTGTTCGGACCTGTAGCTCCAACACCACCAATGTTAAACGAGTTCGTTTATTTGGTTATTCGTAAGAAAGAGTGATGAGAATAATGAGATTGTAGAATGCTCGTCTAGTAGCGCAAGGCTTCTCTCACACCTTGGAATTGATTACGAGATGGTTGATTTCCTCGTAATGGACATTATAAGTCCCCTACTTTACCAGTTTAGTAGTTTCGAAAAACTGAGTATGCAGCCATGAATGTGGTCACGGTTTTATCTCTATGGGGATTTAGACAAAGATATATAGATGAAGGTCCCTGTGTGACTTCATGTGCTTAAATCAAGTAGTTCCTGACCACGGAACACGATCTCAATTGACTGAGACGTTTACTATATGGATTAATATAATCCGAGCGGATGTGGTATACCGCCTAAGTGAGTACTTGATTAGCTTGGGATACTTGAACAAGTATTATTGCCCTTGCGTGTTTTATTACGCGATCCAATTTTGGATTTGCCTTCGAGATGAAGGATCTTGGGAAGACACGGTAGTGACTCAGCCCGATGATCGAGTCCTGTAAAGATTGAATCTAAGTCCATGATTCAGACTACACCTAGAAAGTGTTATGACGTTTTAGTCATTATGACGTTAAGTCGTCAGATTCTCCCATGATCGTTCGATCACTTGACATTGATATAGACCCGGTCCATCCCTGATGAGACGACAAAGAGATATTGAACCATGATGTTCATATCTAAGTACAATAAGCGCATCATTGTACTTGGTCTAATGTACTAGGACGAACATCTTGTCTGCTGTGAATGGTATAGCTCGACACAGCATCGCGCTAACACGCTGCCATCGAAATGGCATAAAAGACATTTTCCCATTACCTTAAGGTAATTGTGGATGAGTGCTTGTCTTAACCCATTTTGCATCATCGAGTGTACCTACCCCCTTCGGTACTCGAATTAACGCAACCCTTTTTTCGGTTATACCGATGCCGGTTACTTATCAGACCCACATAAGGGATATTCCTAACATGGTATGTCTTTACCATTAGGAATATGGCGATATCTTTGAGGTCTTGGAATGACTCCAAACGAATCACTCTGATCTCGTGCTCTATGAGACGACTAGAGAGTGTATATGGCTTCGAGCTAGTATTAGCCATATTTGAATTACATATGCTCTGTCTCACGATCCAGATAAAACACTTGTCATAGAAGACAACTTGTTGTTATCGATCAAGAGAGATATGACTAGATTATGCTATTTAGCATTTATCGTCGAAATAAATCTTCACATATGAAGTTTAAGAGCATCCTGTCGAATGCTCGTTTTATTCCACGTTATATTTTCTTGCATACAGTCGTGTGCAAGTAAATGAGCCATCTAGTCGAATGCTCGTACTCTTTCTTGGAATATGAAATCTTTGCACCCAGTCGTGTGCAAGTGAGGGGGAGCATCCAGATGAATGCTTATTGCACTAATTACTACTTAGTCAAAATCATCGCACCCTGTCGTGTGCAAGTGAGGGGGAGCATCCAGTCACATGCTCGTGTACTCTTTTTGTCCTTAGACCAAAGTTTTTTTCCCACTGGGTTTTCCTTGGCAAGGTTTTTAGCGAGACACGTTCCCATCATTCCTCACTTAAGATTGCCGAAATTAGGGGGAGTATCCTGTTGTATACTTCTTACCACTGTGTACTCTTTTGTCCTTCGACTAGAGGTTTTTCCCACTGGGTTTACTCTAGCAAGGTTTTGATGAGGCACCTGTTTTGTGGTTGATCCCCTACTACTACCACTGTTGCACTCTTTTTCCTTCGATCAGAGATTTTCCCATTGGGTTTGCTCTGTCAAGGTTTTGATGAGGCACACAGTTTTGTGGTTAGTTACTTACATGATATTTCGGCCTATATCATTCGGCTACACAGTTTCTCCTAGGTACCAGTTTTGTCCAACACTGGGTTTTCCGTCCCTAAGGTTTTTATGTGTTTAGCATTGCGAATGAACTCGACTCACATCGACAGCATGAAGACGAAGAAATCAAGACGTCCAAAAGGGGAGTGTTGTAGGATATTATTAGGTCTATCTTGGACTTTCCTAGCATATGTAACCCTACCCTCTATTATATAAAGAGGGTCAGGGGCCTCTCTCTATACAATCATATTAATGAATAAACAGTTCGTCTGTTGTTTCTCATACCTCTCTCTATATCTATACATATCTCTATATATATCTATAACGAGCTAATATGTCACACAACAATATACATATTATATTAACAAAAACATATACTCAAAAATTATAGGGGGCAATTAACAAAAACATACATACCCCTATTATATTACAAAAAACATACCCTCAAAAGTTAAATTACCAAAAACATACCTATATATATTTATTATTTTTCTAATTCTAATCAAACCATAATCTAACATATCTCTCTCTAACCACAACTTTCTCTCTCTAATCACACCTCTCTCTCTAACACACGATAATCGCACATCTTTCTAACACGTGTTAATCACCCATCTCTCTCTAAAAATGATTAAAAACTCACAAAATATGCATTTGATAATTATAAAACGTCATACCCTAATTTTAAAACTTCATACCCTAATTTCAAAACTTCATATCCTAATTTCAAGAAGTTCATACCCTAATTTCAAAACTTCATACTCTAATTTTAAAAGTTCATATCCTAATTTCAAAACTTCATACCCTAATTTTAAAACTTCATACCCTAATTTCAAAACTTCATACCCTAATTTCAAAACTTCATACCCTACGTATGAATTTCTCTCAATATTGTACATATGAATTCTTCTCTTTCAACTTGAAACCCACAATATTTACAATAGTCTCAAAACTCAATAAATAGAAAACAATCTCACCAATTCCATATATTTTTCATATATTACGGGGTATCAAATAATGTAATATTTGTGTATTACGTATGTATATATCTGTATTTATATGTATATGGATATCTATATAATATAGATGGTGTTCGGTAGTTAGTGACGGGTTTTCGTGGTGGATGAAGGGAGAGAGATAGAGTACGATATTAAAGAAAGATACATAGAAGAATGGATGAGAGAGAGAGTAAGATCAGAGAGATAAACAGAAAAATTTATGAGAGAGAAGAATGAATAGATACATAGAAGAATTGGTGATAAAGAAGAATGGAGGAGAGAGAGAGAGTAAGATGAGAATAAAAAACATTAAATTTAAATTTGTTTGGTATGTTTTTGATAGTTAAAGTTGTAATGGTATGTTTTTGGTAATTTAGTTTCAAAAGTAGTATGTTTTGTTAATTTATCCAAAATTATATTATGAAAAACATTTTTTTAATTAATAATTAATAAAAAAAAAAAATTATTCATCCCTCTCGATCTTTTTCCTCTATCTCCTCGGCCTTCTTCTCCATCTCTCTGATCTCTCTCCTCATCCTTCTCGCTCTCTCCGATCTGTCCTCGTTCATCCTGATCTCTCTCTCCTCCGTACTCTGTCTTTCCGATCTTTATCTTCTCCTTTCACACTCTCTCTCCGATCTATATTTTCAGTGGAGATTGAGACGGAGATATCCGTCGGAGTGGGCGGCGAGTGTGTAGAGCGAGCTCAAAAACTCGAGTTTGATATCGACGGAGATGCGTTTGTCGAATGAGAGGCTCATGATGAAGACGTGATAGTTCGAGATCGGAGGACGAGAAATGGTTGATTTGTTAACTAGTGTATAAGATTGAAAAATAAGTGTATGAACTCCGTGAATTAATGGTACGAAGTTGAAAATTATGGATATAAATTATGTAAATAAAAATATGAATTCTGTAAATTGGGCTATGAACTTTGAAAATAAGGGCGAATTCTACGAATTATAGTATGAACTTTTGAAATAATGGTATGAACTTTTGGAATGAGGGTATGAAAATATACAAATTAGGGTATGAACTTTTAAAATAAGGGTATGAACTTTTGAAATAAGGGTATGAACTTTTGAAATAAAAGTATGAAATATACAAATTAGGGTATGAACTTTTGGGTGTATATGTTTTTGTTAATTATAAATTTTTGGGTATCCTTTTGTTAGTTTAGTTTTAAAAATATTATGTTTTATTAATTTACCTTTCTAATCGTGTTCGAAATTAAAGATCAATTTCCTAAAATACGTGTTCAAAAATATAATATCATAAATCTCTGATGTTGCCTCGCAAAACTTTCCCAATTTGAGAAGTTGTTCATGTCAAAATCTAGAGAACAAGCTAAGCTGTCCAACTTTTGTCTCTTACGTCGCATGGAAACTTTCGGAATTCGACTAAAACTAGGTTAACTCGGATTTAATTGGAGGATGTCTCAGGTTAATATCAGTTTAGTGACATGTGTTTTGGATCAAAATTGATTTGTTGACATGTCTTTCAAAAATCTTGATTTAGTGACATGTGTTATGCATTGTTAATGATTTGGTAACCTCCCGTCACCTTTTTTGGATGGAAAAATTTATAATACTTTGACTTAACAAAATAAACTAAATTATCTCTAAGATTCAAAAACATGTAAAAAGGTATTTATTTTTTATTTTTGCAAAATTGTGTAAAATGCTCCTACTTGTTATAATTTTTTTAAAAAACTTCTTCAAAAGTAATAAATTTTTATTTATTTTTTCAAAAAGAAGAGTATTAAGACATAATATCGATTTTCGAAGAAAGGCTTTATTCTTCAAAAAAATTGTTTAATGTATAAATCTTTTTCCAAAATAAACAAAGTTCTTAGAAAATGCTGATTTATAGAAATTTTTTTCCTAAAAAACAAATTTCTTTCCAAAGTCGTTTTTTTCTTTAGTAAACAATTCAAAAGAAAATGCTTAAGTAAACATTATATTGGTAAAAACTAAAACAATTTGGTATAAATTTTTAAATCATAAACTAACCTTTTCTTTAAAAAACTCGCATTTTCTCAAAAAAAAAATTTGAAAAATTGCAATTTTCGAGAAAAGTTACTAAATTGAAAATGTGTATTCTTTTAACAAAAAATAATATATATATTTTTTTTTTCTTCTGAAAATGGGTTAATTTTGTTATTTTTATCAATTTACTAGCTTAATTGTTAATTTCTAAAATATGAAAAATGTACTGAAAATGTTTTAAAGTTCTGAAGTTAATTTTAACGTTTTTCATCCAAAAAGTTAACGGTGGGTCACCAAATTATTAAAAGGATACAATACCGGTCACTAAATCAATATTTTTAAAAGTTATGTCACAAAATCAAATTTGCTCCAAAACACTAGGTGTGATACTAACCCCTTACTTTCTCACTACAACATGTGTATTGTAAAAGAATAGAATTGTACAATACAAAATTTTGACGGAAGCAGAGTACCTGACTCAAGAGTCAGGGTTACTCTGCTTTCACAGCCATTGAATCTGTTACATTTTAAATTTAATAACAGATTCAATGGCTGTGGAAGCAGAGTAACCCTGACTCTTGAGTCAGGTACTCTGCTTCCAATTTTAACACACTACATTGTAGGTTGTGACATGTGTATTGTAAAAAAATAGAATTGTACAATACAAAATTTTGACATGATGATGATGTAACCAGTTAGCAAAACAGAAATTTGATTTTTTCTTGTTATGTGGGCTCTTATCACCAAAGTTGAATTTCTACGTTCGACCTTCATTTTTCTCTCTCTAGAACACTTTTACACCATTTCTATATATTTAGGTTTCATTTGTTATATTGGATCATCGTCATTTAGGTTTGTGCAAGTTAAGTTTTGTTGTGTTTTTTATTATCATTGTGATTACTTATTTTTTGGCCTTTTTCGTTAGATTCAACACTTCTTTATATTGGATTTTTAGAATTGACAAATCTAGAAATGCATGTTAGGTTGTAAGGAACTTGCTCATCAAAGTAGTTTGCATATGTGAGATATGTTGGTATTGACAACCCTTTACGCGTTAAATTTGAAATAAATAATAAGTTAGTAAAAACGTATATGAAAATAGCTAGGAAAAAGGAGAGGAATATATAGTCACGCCCTTTAACAAAAATATTTGAGTTATAAACGAATAGAAATCACCCTATTTAATTCGGGAGCCTTTTTGGTCCCGCATGGGGTAAGTGGCCGCATCGTATGCCGCAAAACTAAAAACATTATGGTTTTAACTAAAAATTTAATTCGAACATATTGAAATGTTAATGGTAATCATGTTATTTGAATTGGGTGATAAAACCAAAAAAAAAGTTATACTTTTTTTGGTTAATAATTCATTTTAAACGTTTGGTGTCCATCTTACAAGAGAATTTAGATATTTAATTTTTTAATTAAATTCCTAATAAATATATAAGCACAAGTTTTATTAATTGAACGACTCATACTCGCATAAATATATACGATTAATATATATCCACACGAATGAAATGAAAAATTATTAGGTAAGTACGAAATGTCTTCAACTTACCTCATTCCGTACGGAAGAGAATGCCATTTAATTCATTATGGACACCCTTACTTCGGGGGTTTTTATATTGCATATGCATGATTACTTTTCCAAAGCTTTGCTAAGTAAAAAAATCACCTATCCGAGCTAGTCAATATTTTGGAACCGTTGCCGGAGAATAGCATATTAAGTTATGAGAAGGATGGTTCACTGAACAATATCCATGTACTCAAAGAGCAAAAGAAAAAGAAAAGAGTGATGATATAATAATAGACTTTTTGACATAAATTCTTGCAGAGACTAACTGTGAACCGTTAAATCAATGTATATATGTGATACATCAACGGTCTCCAGTTAGTCTCTATGAGAGTTTATGTCAAAAAGTTTCTTTTTATATCACCAATCAAAAGAAAATTAGGTATGGAAACAAGAAAGGAGAACCCAAGTCAGACTTTGGGTGTAGATTTAAAAATTGGCAAGACCACATATAAATATGTATCTGTCCCCAAGAGAGTACAATAAAGCCTATGTACTAATATGATCGGTACCATGAAAAAATATTACTATATAGAGGTTATTTCTCAATAAATGTTGCATAATATATATATATATATATATATATATATATATATATATATATATATATATAATATGCAAACATTATAAGTATTTACATAATGTCTATGGTTTATATAAAAAAGAAAATGAATCTAAGAAAAGATAACTCGAAGAATTGTAGTATAGAAATGCAAAATGTTGCATGTCAAGAAGTTTCAAGTATGCTTGACAAGTTGGAATCAACAAGACGATGTTCATGTCGACGAGCTATTACGTACTCGTAATAAAAGATGTGTTAGCAACGCCAAACAAATTAAATCATTGTTGCAAACAAACTTACATAAGTATTTCACATCATTCTAAATTTTTGCAATAAAATATCAAGTATTATTATAAGAATTTTTTTACTAACAAGACCCTAACAAATTACAGAATATGACAACAGAGAGTTTATTTGCATTTATAACTCGTCCGAGTTGGGATCGGAAATTTTTATACCTATAGAGAGTTTATTGATATATAAAGTATTCTTATAGAGGTGTTTTAGTGTAAGACCAAATCAAGTTAAGGACCCCATAATTGCTAACCTTGTAGTAGAAGAAAAGGAGTAAGAGACTGCTAGCTAAGGCACAAAATGAAGTTGAGCCTCGTATAGTATTTTCACCTCATTTTCTTCGACTTTTGGAAATACCTAAAAAGCAAGCGTATAATGCGCTAGCGAAGGAATGTGAGGCTGTTAAGGAAATTCCGAATATTACAAGATTATTCAAGTACATAACATATCATCATAGGAGAATCAAAGTTGGAGAAAAAAACATTCCTTACTGAGCACATCAATACTTTTTATGAAAGTAATATGCATTTAAAGCGTAAAACCCTGGAAACCCTACAATTACTGTTATGATTGGTGCAAAGGCCATTGACAACGATCTGTTAGATTGTGGTGTTAGTCTGAATGTAATGCCTTCTGAAATCTACAAAAGGAACAAGTTCGGACATCTTGAAAACACTCATTATTCTTTAACTTGTTGATAGATCAATCTTCTATCGAAAAGAGAGAGTTTCTAATGTGATAGTAACTATAGAAAATCCATATTTTCTAGTGGACTTCATTATAACTGAAGGGTAGGAAAAACTATGAAGTCAAATACTGCAACACTAATGTTGTTAGAAGGACCATTTCTCATGACAACGTATGCAATTATCAATTATGAACAAGTTATCGTTAAAATTATTCATGGAGAAATTATGGTTGAGTTTATTTATTCCATTCTGTAAAAATGGCATAATATAATGAAAATGATATATATGAAGTAGAGGATTATAAGAAGATAATTGGGAAAGTGCCCATAGATTAGTACATCTAGATCATCTCGAAGTCACTATTGAAGACAATTTAACTGAGAAAGTTGTGAACAAGAATTTCATATGATTCGACTTAAATATTGTAATATTTTGGTAGTATTTAATATGGTTTTGACCAATATTAATATGCATATTTTAGTTTTGTTTATACTTATATCATGTATTTAGCATTTTACCCATGAGAGTGGTTAAGATGGAAGATTGAACGACTTCAATAACAAGAAAAAAGATTAAAGAAGTTTATGTATTCGGTCAAAAAAGTCAAGATAAAAAAGAAGAAGAATTCATCGCCAAAATAAGCAAATCAGCGTACGTGATCTGAATAAGCACTTTGCTCATACGGATAAGGCTCATAACCCATGAGATATTAACTTCCTTACAATATTTATTAGAAACTCTAATTTTGTTAAAGAGAAATTTTAATAAAATTTAAATAAACTTGTGAGTTACTAATTTTGTAATAAAGTACATTAAAAATATGATTTAAGTAATTAAAATAGCATATACAGTACATGGATTAAATATGTCCGATTAATCAAATTATAACTAGGATATATAAGAAGTTCAATTTCTATATGTTGAAACTGTGGTATTATTAATACTATATGTCTAGATCCCTTGTGAGACCTTAATAATTTTGTTCCTATAATACCCTTGGTAGCACTAGTAGACCTTGTTTGCTTGCACCATTTAGGAGTGCCATTGGACTTCAAGCCCCGTCTATCCCAAAAAAAAATGTGTTTGAGTTTAATTTGTGTGTCAATATTATGTGTACCATTCGGATTAAAAAAAAAACCGAATGAGTGTATTTGGAAAGACATGTGAGAGTGGTATTGCTAGTCCCGAGATTAGTAGTCCAAACATTTTTTTTGAGTACTACTTTTATCCCGAACGGACTTATAATCATGTGATTACCTATCCCGCAACAAAGCGAGGCCGTAAAATTTGACATTCTGAAAGTTAAATTCAAAATAAAACTAACCGTATAAGAAAACTACAACTCACGGTTAGAAAACAACCATACATATGTTACATGATTCTACTACTTATGTTACATGATGCTACTTGTTTTTATTCTTTGTTTTTAACTTTGATAATTACTGATACTACATTATATGTATCAAAATTTAAATAATATTTGATAATTCAGATTTCTGAAAATGAAATACGCTTTTATTTACTTATCAATAATTCTCCGTTTTAATTTCATCTTTACCGTTTGTCTCCCTTTCTCTCCTTTGTGAGTTACTAAAACACTTAATTCATTACACATTCTTATTTTAATATTTGATTTGTTGATGATAAATTATTTGTTTTTGAGGTTTTAATCTCACATCAAGTTGTACTCATCACACCACATGCATCGTGCAGCGGATTTTCGCTACAATTATTGGTTTGTCTAATAGCTGAAATACCAACTATACCCCTTATGCATTGCATTAAAGTTTGCAATGAAAACAAAAAAAACAAAATAAAATTGGAATATTTGTTAACTTATTAGTTGAATTTTACAAAAAGGGACAAAAAATATAGAAATTCATAAAAAAAGATGGACTAATATTTCGGAACGGGGAGAGTACATTTGAGTTGTTCTATCATACTTCTATTCTAAACTTTTAACCAGTCACATTAAAAAAAAAACAGTTGGGACCGAGCAGAAGGAAATAATGAACTCCAGGGATTAGAATTGTAATATGAACAATAAAACCATCCTTTGCCTAAAGCTAAAACCCAAGACACAGAGTATAATATATAGAGAGAGAATCTGTCTCTGGGTAGGCTAATAAAAGAAAAAGAGAAAGAAAAAGAAAGGGAAATGGTAGGACGAATGTTCATGTTATCAACAAGGAATGTGACGTCACATGGGCGTTTGGTGACGTTACATCAGCAGCAACAGCATTGGATATCGTCGACAACGAGTCATATGGAATCATGGGTGAACAAGATGAAGACCGTTTTCACCGGAAAAAACCCATCCGATGATCAGAAGCAGCCTATTCACGACTCCTTCACCCTCCTCCGTATGTCTTCCTTCCACTTATATTCTATACCTATTTTTTCACTTTGTTTACTTATACTATTAAACTCCACTGGCGGAACTAGAATTTAGATAATTATATGTAAATCCTATTTTGTATTTATGGGGCTGCTCAAAAGCTATAATCATCCAATTTTTTTAGTAAAATACATGGAAATACTTCGTGTTTTTCGTAATAGTGGGGGGGGGGGGGGGGTGCTGTAGCCTCTTTTATCCTTTACCTAGTTTAGTTCCTCCCCTGCTTACATTTTCTACTTATGACTCACTTATTATAACTTATTTTACTTACAAGTTATTGTTTACTTATTTTATCTTATAGGTAAAGTAACAACTTATTCTAGAAAACTTCTATCTTTGGTCATTTTTAATTTTTATCGTGAAAAAGCTGCAAAGCCAAATTCGTAACTTTTTTAACCTATAAATAGGTTTTTAAAAGTTAAAAAAGCTAGCAAACCAAAAATCCTTAGCTTTTATTGAGCAAAAAGCGAAAAAATCTAGGAAAATAAGCTGTTGCCAAACATGCACTCGGATAGAAAGAATAGAAAAACATGCTAGAATAGTGTGTTAATTTTGAAATAACACGAAGTGTTTGCTATATTTGGCATTTATACTAAATATGATTTAGATGTAATGTTAAAGTGCTAATTGCTTATTTTGTGAATTGGTGTATGGAGTCTAAATCTTATAATTACATAGAGTAATGAAAATAATGTAACCTTTCTTATAACCGTGAACTGCACACACTTTCATATAACAGCGTGTACGTTAACTTAAAAAAATATGTTTGTGTTTGTTTTTCTTAGCTATTGAGTCACTTCCTTCTATATTCGTGAAGGAAACGAGATAAAAATACTACTTCCCCCCTTCAAAGGTTTCAAAAGCCGCTAGGTGGAGAAAAGATAGGAGGTGGGGTATTGGGGCCCTTCGCAGGAAAACCACATTCTAACAATTTTGGGTTTTTTTTTTGGATTCTCAATCGATATATATATTGAAAATTTAGTTAACAACATAAATTAAGCATTTATGTCATTAATTTATCGGCATACTATTCAAAATTTAACCAAAGCCATGATAACAATATATGTACAGTCAAACATAAACGAAAATAAATATAAAAATGTATTCAAAGAAAAATTTGAAGTGTAAATTTTGACTAATTGTCATTGTGGTTTTTAGACAAAGCATTTATTATCATTTTTATAAAAAAAAATCACCTAATTTGACCCGGGTTTTATTCAGGTTGTCCAGGGTTTGACCCATAATAAAACGTCTCATATTAATTGCAGCGCCAGATCAAGGCCTGGTGCCTAGGCGAGGCCTTGATGGAGCATGGCAATGACTTTTGAAACAGAGTTTGGTTCCAATTTATAAGTCAATGTTTTCATTTTAGGGTGTTCCATTTTAAGTGTCCACTTTCCATAAATGGAGTACTTATTGAGTAGTTTTATATATTTATCCTTCTGACATGAACTTTACTAAAGTATGTTTTAAAAAAGTAATGGGAGAATTCGGGAAATCCGTGCAAAAGTAGGATAATTATTTTGTCCCTTTGTATTGTGTGGATTCTCCTAGTCGACTTTTAAATCGGAACAGAGGGAGTATTTCACTGAAATACCCCCACTTATTGTTGTTAGTCTGGTGTACAAGTTGTTAAAAAAGAAGAAGTTGTGTACATCTTTTTTAAAAACACAGACAGGTTAGTGTAAAAGCCGACAATTTATGTAGTTTTTTTTGTGTGACAAATTAGCCTTAAAGTGCAAGTGACTAACAGTCGTCCAATTGACAGAAGTAACTCATTTGAAATAATAATAAGATCATCGATCAAAATAGGAATGTTGGTAGTTCACTGTACAAATTGTTTTAAAGTTTTTAGGTTGATATAAAAAAGAACAAGGTTAAGTTAACCCTTTATACTAGTGTAATTGAATAGTTTAGTATGCTGTTTTTATTTATCAAACGTCTAATGATTCGAAGAAAAGGAAAATAGCTTTCAGTTTTTGTGTGATGATTGCATTAATAATTTATATTGGTACCAATCGTCTCTGATTTTGATATTCTGATGCTAGTTTATGTGTGCGGCTTTGAAATCTGCATTTCCTTCATGTTCTTTAATTTTGGTCTTGTTATTAAATTTTAATATGACATTTATAAAGATGCAATTATACTGTGGCTTGTTTGTTCATGCCAGGCATTGAGCTTATTTGGCTACAACTTTTCTCCTTCTCATATGCTGAGAGAAAAGCTAAGCTGGCCAACAGAATGTACTGCATCTTTGAGAAAACATACAAATAACATGCGCTTATTAGTTAATGATCCCATCTTTTTTAGACTAGTGCAGAAGGAGATACTCTATCTCGGTGAACCCAATGAATTTGATAGTTAAAAGTGAATTGTGAAATATTTACTTCTGTTGTCCAGCTAAACAAGTCGAATCATTGACAAGCACCGAGTTGACTTTATACTGAAAGGTAAAAATGTAGAAAGTCTCCAATTATTTTTCTTGTAATTACTATTTTTTTTTTGGAAAATAAAAAGAGTATCTTTGAAGTACTTTGTATGTATGGTATAGTCGATATGCATAGATTTAGGCAAAGTGCTTTTTATACTTTTGTGTGGCTATAAGATAATTATAGATGTTTAAATGAAAAAAGCCGTTTAATTCACTCGTTTGTTTACCAAGTGAGTTATTAAAACTGAAGCTCTATTTCTAATTTTCTATCTAATGCAAAAAGAAGATAGTCTGATGCAAACAAATTACAGAGTAGAAATTACTCACGAGGTTACATTGTAAAGTTATAAAACCACCTTCATAAGTTCTTTGAATTTAGCTGTAGCTCATGTTTGTAACAAAGCAAAGCTCGAAACAGGTTCACAACTGAAGTGGATACTCCTAAGCAGGTTCATACTCATTAAGGCCTGTCTGTTAAACAAGTTCATAGTTTGCTTTATATATAATGGACAAAGTTTCGAGTCCTAAGTTATTCGACAAAACTTATGAACTGCTCATAGACAGGTCTCATAATTTCATCCTTGGTATGTATATATGACTCTTCACGAAAGAAGTGAATGGACTTTACATCTATAATCGTATTTTATTGCTGAAGGTTTTGCAAATGAGATGAGTAAAGCAAGGAAGTTAGGGACATTGAAGCAGTATATTGTCGGTAGAAGCAGTGAAGCCACCTTTTCTGATGCCTTTGAGAAGCAGGAAGCCATTTTAAGATTTCTTGGAGGCTTTGATCCTTCTGGAGATGTAAAGATTTTGTTTCCTTCTTAATGTTTCAAGTCAAGTTCTTTTTGAGTTATTACGATATCTTGTAATATGCCAGCACAAAGAGAGCTTACAACTGTACAATGCGGTTGGAAAGTTCAACAGACATGAAATTGTGTTTTAAATATTAAATCAGTTCTAGGTTTTTATATATTTCCAAAATATATAAAAACCTAGGTTGGTATTCCCTTCTCCTCTCTTCTTCTACGAGTATATTTTACCGATGATTTTTTGTTTCCCTTTACAGACTTAGGTTTCATATCTAACCCATGTTAAGAATCAACTTCGAAAGGACTTATGCTTTAACTAACAAGATATATTATTACAGTCTGAAAGGCTATCAAGTGTACTAAATTGTCCTTTTTCCCTGTCAATTTTGTCCAGCAACATGATTTGCCTTCATTGTTTACTGAATTGTAGAATATTCTAACGAGTCATAAGCAAGAAGCAGCAAAGAAATGCAACTGTACAGTTTCTGATGTAGAGCACACCTTAGCTCGGTTTACATGGGCCAAAGAAGCACATATCAAAGTTGAAAAGTTGAAGGAAGAAGGGAAACCAATGCCAAAAAGTTTAGCCGAGGTACTTATTGGTTTAGGTTTTTGTTACAATATCTAAGTAGCTTATCCAGGTTGTGCTTTAGATATACTGGAAACCGTTAATCCATGTAGTTTACGGTTTTATCTTTCAGTTACCAACTTATGCTTGCAATTTGCTGGATTTATATTCGGGGGAATTTCAGTTTTGTACACTGACCTATCATCTTTTGATAACTAGCATGTGATACGATCAACTTTCGAAATTTAGATAGTTATCTACACGAAATTGAGCATTTGTATACCAAATAATCAAAATTCACACTTGGAGACATTAACTAACACAAGATCAAACAGTTAGTCTACCGTTGTTCAGTTGGTTTGTGTTTACATTGATGCTCAGTCCACCAGTATAAACTGACTATTAGTTTATAATTGATGCTTTTCAGTTGAGATTTTAACTATGGTGTACTATTTATTGGGTTTTGTTTAGATTGGTTCTGAATTGTAAAATTTAATAATATGTAAAAACTTCATAAGAAGTTGCGCAAAATGAGATAGTTTCCCTTTGTAATGAAGTTTCCACGTTGTAAACATTATCAATTTCGTATAACACTTTAGCCGTTCACCCCTACAAAAATTACTCTGTCAACAAAAGTGAGTAAATACAAATTTTCAGTTCTTAGACCAACTTGGTCTTAATTTAGACTCTTTACCAACTTGGTCTTAATTTAGACTCTTTAGGAGCTATGTGGCTTGATGTTGCGTAAACATCGAAAATAAATTGTGCTTAGGGGGTATTTGCGTCTGTGTTTTGTAGGTTCAAAAGCTGATGGGTTCAACTCCAATGGATGTTGCAAGGTCAAATCTAGCAAAAAGCGGACAGATAAGCAGGAACGCAATGTGTCCTTGCGGTTCCAAAAAGCGATATAAGCGGTATATTGTTCTTTGCCCCTTTAATAAAGTTAATTTATTTCGTATTACCCCTTTGCTAGACCTAGGTTCGGATTAGCTATACCAGTGCTGGGTGTTTTACGATCACGAGTCCTATTTATCCATTTCTTAGTACCTGTAGAATAGTTTTTGCTACGACCCTAGTTCTTGTTTTCCTTTCACCAACTTTTAAAGTGCTCTATTTGTAGTGTTTTTTGATCTGTAAGTTTTCAGTGCCGAGACCATGATTGGTTAGGAATAAAATTATCTTCCTTTAGTTTTTTTTTGTGTGATAGGGGTTCGATTTGTATTTTTCAGAACTTTGAAACTGTTATGATATTATTCTTTGTTTTATAAGGTGCTGCGGAAAGGATTGAGGAAATGTGAGAGAGCAAGTGAAGATGCAGAAGACAGAATTTGCTAATGAAAGCACCAGAGTTTCGGAATATCGTTCTTGCTAAGTTGATGTGTAGTCACGGTCTCATCCCTACTTGAATTTGCACAAACAGTGGCACAACAGCACTCTTCTTATTTTAACTAGGGTATTTTTAATTTTGTTTTCGTTATTTTTATATTGCATTGTTGGATGTAATCTGGAGCTAGGTTTATCTGATGTAACTTAGAATATTGTATGAGCAACTCTTGTTTTCAATTATCTTCTGATGGTTGCATAAATAAATCTTAATTGTAAAGTTTTCAAGAATTTCATCGCTTATAACGTGCTTCATTTTCCTTTCCCTCTGAAATTTTGTAGTCTATAGACTTGATACTAATTTCAAAATCCATGGAGTATATTTTCAAATTCCTAAGGTATGAGCACTCCTATATTCTCTACTAATTTGTATAGATATTAGAAAATATACAGTTAAATCTCCATTTTAAAGTTTCTCAATTGGGAACTCTCCAGTGTTGGTAGATAGATATTGAGATTATCTAGTATTCTGATGGGTACGGTTCGGATTTTCACGGATTAGCCTTGGATATAAGTTAGCTCTGAGCCAAACAAGATTAATTAAGTCTTATACTATATATATAAAAATGTATATATATATATACAAGGGAGTGATCCATACACACATAAAAATACACATTATCTTTACACATCAATCACAACCCTCCATTTACTTACTTTTAATGGTCAAGATTAGTTCATCTAATAACAAGAATAAACACATAATCTTGACCATTAATGGTCAAGTAAGTAAATGAAGGGTTGTGATTGATGTGTAAACATAATGTGTGTATATATATATATATATAGATCCTCCCCATATATATATATATGTATGTATATATATATATATATATATATATATATATATATATATATATATCTATGTATAATAATTTTATCTAAATTATTATATATTCTATATATAATAATTTTATCTAAATTATTTTAATCTATCTTTTATGGTTTTTATCGATTAAGCACGCGCTCTCAACTTTTGATTTTGTTTAAATCACCTAGCATGCATGATCTACTAAAACGCAGAGATGTCAGTCACCAATCCTCGCCATACTTAAGCAAATCTAGCATGTAAGCAATTTTATATAACGAATATATTAAATATGCAATGATAATAACTTTAATTAATTCAAGCAAGCAAGTATAAGAAACACTAACAAATTCGGGAAAATAGAAAAAGGGGCTTAGAAAACTCTCCACAAAAAGCTCTTGCTAGTGAGAGGTGCAATAGACTAGGTGGAAGAGAAGAAAGAAGAAGAGGGAAGGAAGAGAAAAAAATTAGTTTTGTATTATCAAAATGTCTATATTAATTGTATAAGTAAGGAATATATAGTGTTCAAATCAGAAAATCTCACACCCTAATTCCTTACAAACGTTGATCCGGATTAGCACAATTTCATCCGGATCAGATGACGTGGACTAGTCAGCTTCTTCCATGTGTTAAAATGAAGCGGTTTGTGATTAGACCACTTAATGGTCATTTTCATCGGTTAAAATGATAGTAATTAGCGTTGTTTTGTTGCTATTTTAGTTTGTTGAAGCTATATTTAGTGTTTTTCCGTATTTTTCCGGTTTACTTGCACACTTATATTTTTGTAGGAAAACGTATGGAATTCACACAAAAATAAGACAAATACGCAAAAAGACCCAATGATGGACCAAAAGTGACGAAACCAGAAGATGAAGGACATCCAAGAGAAGGCTAAACTTGACCCAAACAAACACCAAACAAGTCAACACAAAAAAACATTCTGGAAGCTGACCTGACCGATTCACCTGACCGGTCAGGCCTGACTGATCACCCTGACCGGTCAGGCCGCGGCTGATTTAATAATTAGGGTTAAATTTCATAGATCATATATAAACATTTTTTCAGAGTTGTGACAACGTTTTTATCACTTTTTAGCAGCTTTTCATCTTTCTAACTCAAAAACTCAAGAAAGGAGAGAAACAAATACAAATTGAGGGTTTTGTGCACAAATCCTTGATTATCGACTTGGTTTTGTTAGTTTAATCTTAATCTTTCAATACGATTTCGTTTTTCTAGTATCTCTATTGTTTATATTGTATGTTTACATCAATTTACATCAATTGATCATTTATCTCGCCACATTTTTGCATGTTTAATCACTAAAACGTATTAATAACGTATTAAAAGCTAGTTATTAATCGTAAATCTTGCATGCAAACGAGTTAGTAAATTGTTAAACGCCCTAATAACCTCTTATAATATGAGATTTAAGTGTTTAAAGCTTGAGGAATCGAGCCGTTGGATTGACAACCCAACCGCTAACACTCTCCTGCTTATTTTATTTAACGGTTGCTCGGACGATAACTTGGGTGTCTTACTCAAGAAATACTACTACTACTACTACTACTCCGCTCCTGCGAGACTCTCGCACGTTGAAATAACACGTTCGAATGACAGTCAGTCTCTATGGCAGTTCTCATCTGGATGATAGATTTTCATCCGGATCAGTGGCGATGATCATATTTTCTTTCCTTTCTTGGCTTTTATTCAATCTTCTCTTTAGATTTAATACTTGGGCCTAAATTTAAGCTTTTAGATTCATTCTTTCTAGTCCATGATTCCATCTCCACTTCAAGTCCCTCATGTTACCAGCTTCATATATAATATACTAGTAATCGTGCTTCATAATAAATATAGTTATGATACAAATATGTGGATAATACAAAAAAAAAATAGTATAAGATGATAAGACTTAAAAGAATGTTTGGTTGTTAAAGAGAGATAAATAGTGTTATTAGTTATTAGTTATTAATTTTTATATTTTTTTATGTGAGTATGATATTATTGTAGTTAATAAAAAAGTATAGGGGTATTTTTGGAAAAAAAGTGCCTAAATTAGGCAGACTCATTTGACTTGGGTTGACTTATTATAATAGAATGATATAATGACCTAAGGGCAAAAATACACATAAATAGTAAAACGACACCAAAATGGTAAAATGTTTAAAGCATGTATAAAAGCAACCACATTAACATATTTAAACGGTTAAATCCTCGGTTTTATATGTCCAAAATATACAATTTCATAGTCCAATCAGTATGTGACTATTTTGGAAAAGTTTGTGCATTTATTTTCATAGCCGTGGGTCTACCGCCGAATAGAGTATATGATAATCGTATTCGTCTTCGAGATGAGGCGGTACCGATGCTCGTAGCTCGGTATAGGTATGCGCACTTTCTGAAAGACGAAATCGAAAAACATGTTAATGAGATGTTACATGTCGAACTTATTCAGGAAAAGTGCAAGTCCTTTTTCGTCACTAGTATTATTGGTGAAAAAGAAGGATGAGTGATTAGACCACGAAATGGTCATTTTTATGGGTTAAAATGATATTAATTAGCATTGTTTTGTTGCCATTACAATTAGTTAAGCGATATTTAGTGTTTTTCTGTATTTTTCCAGTTTACTTGCACCTTTTTATATTTTTACAAGAAAACACATGCAATTAACACAAAAACAAGACAAAGATAAAAGAAGATGAAGAAAGCAGAAGTCAAAGGGTCCGAAATAAACCACAAGAAAAGTCAAAAACAGGCCAAAGTGAAGACCAAAGAAGAAAAGCAAAAAAAGTTTCTCGAAGCAAACCTAACCGGTTAGGCTCTGACCGGTCAGTTTGACCGGTCAGACAGAGGCAGATTTAATAATTGGGGTTAAATTCCTAGGACATATATAGACACATTTTTCTGAGTTGTAAAACACATTCTAACTCAAATCTCAAGAGAGAGAGAGAGAAATCCAAGTTTTGGTGCACAAATTCTTAATTTTTCATCGTGTTTTGTAAGTTTTACACTTTAAAGGTTTAACGGCTTGTTGCATACGCTAAATCCAATCGTGTTTTCTATGACAATGGTTTATCTTTTATTTTTATCGTATTTAGTTTTAGGATAATTAGTGCACCAAAACTCGAACTTGCACCTAAAAAGGAAAAAATCGTACGAATTTATCCTATTTTTATCGCTTCCAACACTCGAGACGCGCATTGATCTAGTTGGGGGGTATGATTAGACCACGAAATGATCATTTTTATGGGTTAAAATGATATTAATTAACATTGTTATGTTGCTATTATTGCTTAGTTAAGCGATATTTAGTGTTTTCCGTATTTTCCCAGTTTACTTGGACCTTTTTATATTTTTTCACGAAAACGTATGTAAATAACACAAAAATGAGACAAAGATAAAATAAAACCCTTGGAGGGACAAAAAGTGACAAACCAGAAGTCAAATGGTCCGAAATCAATCCCAAGAAAAGTCAAAAACGGACCAAAGTGAAGAGCAAAGAAAAAAAGCAAAAGAAGGTTCTCGAAACAGACCTAATCGGCCAGACTAACCGGTAAGTCTCTGACCGGTCAGACAGAGGCAAATTTGATAGTTAGGGTTAAATTCGTAGGACATATATAAACATATTTTTCTGAGTTGTAAAACAGGTTTTTCTTATAATATTCATCAGCTTTTCACATTCTAACTCAAATCTCAAAAAAGAGAGAAATCCAAGTTTTGCTGCACAAAACATTGGTTTTTCATCGTGCACAAATCCTTACCATATATTGTTGTTTATCTTAATCTCCATTGTTTATTTTGCTTATTCATCTCAGTTTATAGCATCTTAAACCGTAAATCTTGAGTAACTTGCATGCTTAATTATTAAAACGCATTAATAGCGCAATAAAAGTTAGTTATGAATCGTAGATCTTGCATGCAAACGAGTTGGATATGTGATAATCACCCAAACACCATATTATAAACTGAGTTTTTATAGTTTTAAGATAGAGGAATCAAGTCGTTGAATTGACAATACAACCGCGACTGCCCTCGTTTTTATTTTTATTTAATATTATATTAGTAAACGTGTAGAAACAGACAAGACTTTAGTCAACCACATGGTTACTCGGACGATAACTTGGATAGTTTATCCAAAAAATACTAAGATTACCTCCGAGCTACTGCAAGACCCTCGTGCCTAAAAATAACACGTACGAGGGGCAGTCAATGGGTCGTTGTGATTTTATACGGATCATAGAGCTTTGAATGGGGTGACGGTAAACGACCGTCATCCCATTCCCAACGGTGGAAAACATGCTAGATGACTAAGATGAGCTCCATGGGTCACGATATTTCACTAAGCTTGATTTGCGTGCAGTTTATCAACGGATACGGATTCATGCATATGACATTCATAAAATGTCGTTGCGCACTCACCATGGGCATTATGAGTACTTCGTGATGCCTTTTGGCTTGTGCAATGCACCGTCTACTTTTTAGGCCGCAATGAATGCGATATTTCGGCCTTTATTACGTTGATTTATCTTGGTATTTTTTGATGGTATACTTATATATAGCCGCTCTGGGGAAGAACATATGGTTCATTTGATAAGGATATTGCATGTGCTTAACGGTAACAATTTTATTATAAAGATTTGGAAGTGTACTTTTGGGAGTTTGGAGGTTGAGTATTTGGGCCACATTGTGACTGATGAGGGGGTTCGGGTCGAAAAAACAAAAATTGAGGCAATGGTAAGCTGGCCACATCCTAGCAACATCACATCTATGCGCATGTTTTTGGGATTGACAGGGTACTATCGCAAGTTTGTTCGAAATTATGGAGTGATCGCCCGACTGCTGACTCAAATGACCAAGAAGGGGAAGTGAGTGGACTCCGGCGACGAAAAAGCTTTCGTGGCACTAAAAGAGGCAGTCACCACTACACCACTTTTTAACCTTCCAGATTTCGGTGAGGAATACTTTATCGATACCGACGCATCGGGCAAATGGATATGGCGGTTTTGTCGCAAATAGGGCGACACGATGGCGTTTATGAGTAAATCGATTAGGGAAGGGAAAAAAGGGTGGTCAACGACTCAACTTACGTCAAAGAAATGTGGGCAATTGTTGGAGGCGGTTAAGCTATGGCGTCCTTATAATTTAGTGGGTTGACATTTCACTATTCGCACTGATCATCAACCACTAGGCCATCTTTTAGAGCAACGGTTTACAAAGCTTAAACAACAAAGTTGGATAGCTAAATTGGTCGGTTTTGACTATGGGATCGTGTACAAGCCAGGCAAGGAGAATGCGGTTACGGATGCACTTTCTAGGCGGACCCAAGAGGAGAAGATTGACAACCTGGAGAACAAGGTTTTACGTGAAAAAGGGGAGGAGTGATTAGACCCAAACCGACCGGCCCATTACCTAGGCCGGCAGTCCATTTGTGTGTGTGGAGCACAAATTATCTTATTTTGTTTGTTTTCCTTGTTTTACTAGAATTGTTATTTGCTATTTCCTTTTTGGTGTTTATTTCCTATTAGTTTGTTGAGACATTAAAATAAGATTCTATCCTATTATTTACATTTAGTTTAAGAATAATAAAGTCGGTTTCTTTCTATCCTATTATTCTGTGCCCCTTGCTTATTTTATTCAAAAAAAATTTGAAAAAAATTGTATAATTACTATAATACATGTATCAATACATTCCAATAATTAATTTAAAAAAAAAAATACACCCGCAATTTATTTAGGAATAAATGTATAAATTAGTGTAAATTAAACATTAAATCTTAGAAAAATTATCTAAAACAATATTATGCCCAAATGTTTTAAAATTTGAATACAATATAATATAAAAGTTTATAAATTTGCGGAACAAGTTGTGAAAATTTAAAATTTGAGTGAAAATAAGTAAGGAGTCATGAAAGAGGTAGAGAATAGGAGGTAGAAGATTTGGACTCTTGTTTAACCTATTTCTCTCGATTTTTTCTTAAAATCACCCTTAAATTCCTGTTTCATTATATTTTTGTTAGTGATAAATTTGGTTTTCATTAAAAAAAAAATCCTGGATTGTTACAAGATAGAGTAATTGATAAGTGTTACTAACAAAAACTAAATCACCTATGAGAGATGGAATGTACAAAACGAATACAATTATTGAACTGTCATATTTTAACAAATTGCATAATAATTAAAAAGCGGGCCAAAATGGTAATGTCACACTGAAAGTGTTATGTGTCTCACTTTTTGCAAGTTAGGTGACAACAATATACATTTTGAGCCAAATATGGAAATGCAGTATGAATTTTGTAAAAATGGGTAAGTTGGTTTTGCGTTTTGACAAAAATGAAAAGTTTAGTACATTAAATAGTATTTATCCCTATCATAAAATAGGAAGTTTGCTAGAACCGAACTCTAAAATGAAAAAAAATCATCTCTAATTTGGATTTTTTAATTTTAGTGACACGAGTTTTAGACACTTTTTGGATCGTTGACCTTGTTCTAAAAAAAATGATTTAGTGACATAAGTTTACTAGCTTCATCTTTTCTAGTGACCTATTGTTACCTTTTTTAATATAAATCGTTTGAAAGTTACAATTTAGTATAGTTTAAAAATCTATGATAAATGCTTGAAAATTATAAAAGTTACACACTTATATTAAAGTTAGAAACTTATTTCAAATTACACATTTATATATAAAAAAAATGTATATAAGCAAATAAAATGAGTTGTACAGTTAGCAAACAAAATGAATGTAAGCATTGAACACCATATGCACTCTATTTGTTGTGATGATATAAATATTTTCACAAAATAATGAATTGAAAAGATAATTGTCAACAACTTAATTTTAATAATTTATCATGTTCTTTTCATTTCTTCATGTATAAACTAATAATCAAGTCAAGACTTGTTAATATCATCCTACATAAATAAATTTGGATATAATAAATCTACAGTCGTATGAGTTCTATCCAATTAGACAGCAAAATACTAATATATAAAAAAATTCACAAGTCTTTAATAAGCTTAACATTGAATTTAAATAGAAAAAAAGAACGATTTAGCCTATCGTTATTGATTCGTAACACATTATTTGACTGTATTAAATCATTAAATGTGCATTGATAAAGTTTACTTTTTTTAATTTATATTTGAAAATTTAACTATACTGATTCCAAATTTTTTTAAAGTTTTATATCATAAATAATAGGTTCTAAATTTTTTGCATTGAATTATAGAAAAGTAGTCCCTTAATAAAATGGAGTCCAAAATCCCATGTTTGGGGAATCAGGTCCTCCAACCGGATCTGCTAAATTATGGGTGTGCAATCTATTATATAAGTGTAATTTGAAATAAGTTTAAACATTTTATATTATTATTTTTTATGTGTAATTTTTATAATTTTTGAGTGTTTATTGTAAATTTTAAAATTATACGGAATAAATTGTAACTTCCAAAACATATAACAACAAGTCACTAAAAATGTTAATTTAACTATACCAAGTTTTTTTTAAAATTGAGATCACCGATCCTAAAAGTGTACAAAACAGAAGTTTATAAACCATAATTAAGTAACCAAATTTTAAAGTCCCGGACCGAATTCCAGTTGACTGTACTCTTACAAAAGTTAGTGAGTATATAGACCACAATTCACACTCCTGAAAAACTGAGGTGCTTAATGCTGTAGTGAGCAGAGAAACCGCTTCGAACATTCAGACAATACCCATTAGCTACATTGGAGGCAAAGATAGGTTGATATGGCACTATTCTAGGGATGAAACCTACTCCGTGAAATCGGGCTACTGGTTGGAGTGTTCACAAGAGTCAGAGGATCCAAGCTCGTCTAACAGAATTAGTACCTCGTGCTGGAAACGAATCTGTAACTCGGAGGCGACCCCAAGAGTCAAAAGTTTCTTTTGGAAGGCTATTCGGAATGCCCTAGCTACCAAGGATAATTTGTTTAGAAGAAACTGGGGGATGACCATATGTGTCCGTTATGTCACGAGTTCCCCGGAACGACGGAGCATCTGTTACTACAATGTGATTGGACTAGGGGCGTTTGGTTCGATAGCCCTCTGGGCATTCGTACTGAAAGGTCTGAGATCTCCTCTGTGGCCGCCTGGTTTATGCAGGTATGCGAGACTTTTTCAGTCAAACATTGTGCGGAAATTATCATGAGCATTTGTTGGTTTGTGTGGAAAGGCAGAAAGGAGGTTATCTTTGATCACAATATTCTGAAACCAGAGCTTGTAATTCATCAAGCTTCACGTTTACATCATGACTACTTGAGAGATGCCTATCGTAGTGAACTTGGTATCCTGGATGACACTATCGCATCGACTAAGTGGACGAAACCATCGTCGAGGATCCTGAAGATAAACACGGATGCGTCTATAAAGTTGCCTAATACTAAAGCAGAAGGAGGTCTTGTAGTACGTGATAATTCGGGTGGCGTGATTGATATTTGGTGCAGAACTTTTGTGGCTACATCTCCTCTTATGGCTGAGGCGTTTATACTTCGTTTGGCTTGTCAAAGAGCAAAAGAAATGCATTGGTCTCGTTGTATGTTCGAATCAGATAATAAGGATCTAATAAGTTGTGTGTCTAAGTTTCCCACGACGGGTATATCAGAGATCATTGCCATAATCGAAGATATCATTAAATCTCCGAGGTGATAGTGATTGGACTTTCGCTTGGGTGCCTAGAGCGTCGAACAAGCTAATTATCTTGCCGTTATTACTAGAAAGAGTGGTACTCAAACGTTTTTACAAATTTGGCCTAAGCAGCTATGGTCGTTGATTAACTCTGATTTATCGTAACTTTTATTTAACTCCCTTTCAAAAAAAAAACCATAATTAAGTATTGTCTATTTAGTTGGTTAAAAGTGTTTCACCTTCTCATACTATTTCCTTTATTATTCCAACACTTTGAACTTAAAACTCATTTTGATGGTGTAAACTGTAAACCGGTTCTTCAACAATGGCACGAGATCTAAAGGAACAAGCATACGATTCAAAACTTGTGCTTTCAAGCATATTTTCACTGCACAATTGTGGGAAGCTGTGTACATATTGCATTACATTGTTACAAAGTTCAAAACTGATTCACTGGCAAATGATTGTAAATCATAGCACAAGAACATCTATCAAAACACAAGATGCCAATTACCCACGATATACATATAATTATAAAGCATCCATTTTTTTTCTCGATTTGGCTAAAAAAGGAGAAAAAAAACTAGGCCATATATATATCTAAACCAAACCTAAATCGCTGCATGAGATATGAGAACAAAAATTCACCGAAATTTAGCTACCTAGACTAATATTCTCCAATTTCAACTCGACAGTGATGAGTCTAAGCAAAGTCTGCACCAGCTCTCTAACTTTACCTTCCCTGTTACAAAGGATAATAAATATACATTATTAATAAAATGACAAAATAACTTATTTAAGGAAATATATTATATCTACTTCGTGGTGTTTGTACAATCTGACAAAGAAATTCATCATTTGTTGCATATGCGAAATTACTGGTAAGATTTAAGTAAAATTTATTTATTTCTTCTCCATACCAGACAAAAATGAGCGTCTGTTTCAGATAACGAGTAGAAAATCAAGAAACTCTTTCCAACAGTTTTGTTTTGTGAAGAAGGGAAGAATTACTTCTTTACTCTTCTCGACATTTTACAGTTTACACCAACTTTGAACAATATTGGTATTCTTTATGCAACACAATATTGATATTCAACTTCAAGATATCTGATATTACTTCATTGCCACATACATTTGCTTGGGCGCTAAATATATTTTATTTAGCATGAGCAAGGACATGACAGAGAGTGGAACTCATTGGTGAGATAGTAATGTGATTTCAGTCATGCTCTATAGTCTATACTTCAATATCTAATAGAGTGCCTATAGGTAGTAGAAGACACATAATGGATTATCACGTGTTCACTTACCTCGACATAACAAGCTCACAAAAAGTTGGAAAAAGAACCAATAGATGTGGACGATTGATTTCCTGCAAGGACCATCTTTTCGAAAAGTTTTGTAAGGGAAGAACAGATGCTGTATCTGAATGTAATACAATACGAGATAGCTCTTCAAGAACAAATATAATTTCTTCAAGTCTTGCTGGTGGTAATGGACGGTCACCTGCGTAATGAAGTGATAAATACAAAGAAAAGAAGAGAAATTCATTAAAATACTATAATAATAAAAACAAAGGCGGGGGGTACCTAAGTCATTCTCATCCACCAGAAATTTTCTCAAGATGTATTCACATCTAGTCAAGAGAATCGTGATCGCAATTTTACCAGCTTCAGATCTTGCTGAGTTCAAGTCATTAGCTTTGGTGTTGTAACTGAAGACAAAGTAAAGACAATGAATTAACAAGATATTGACAACGAACATGCTCTGAAATGGAGTTTCTATAAATTAATTCAAAAAAATAGATGCATAATTTGATCAGGCAACAGAGTGGTAACACAAGAGAGCAACCAATTACAGGTCCAAACGAACTTATTAAAGTTTAAATTAATCTAAATCAATTTAAGGATCCAAGTAGATAGGTGATACTGATTAAATTTACTGTTTTCCTCGTCATAGAGAAGGGCTACTATAAATATCATGAACTCTATAGAGACATTAAATAATGTTGTATAAAAAAAAAGAAAGAAGTGCCAATGTTTTAAATGATGCTTCTCTGCAAGCGTGATTTGATATCCTCATCTGATTTACAATTACAACTCATTCCTTCAATGAATATAGAAATGCAATAGAAGTTTGGCCATCTCATGCATATGGCAGCAATGTTTATTCAATAAAATTCCAACTATTGATTCCAATTCCCTAAAATTCAAACCTTCATAGATTTTAACAACATTAATAATAATAACCTACTCAGTAATTTGTTACCTGGTCAAGGAAAATAACTTGTGTAAACATGTCAAAGAGAATCTACTACAGTGAGAAGGCATGAGCTCCACAGTCTCAACAGGAAGACAGCATGTTCGTGATGCACACTGATCAAGAGTCGAAACTAGCCTTTCCATGATCTTGCCAAAAAATAAAAATCAATAAATTGGAGAACTAACAAAACGTTGAAACACTGAGGTGGGTTATAAGGTGTTTGTGTCGATACCAGAAATTCAGATTCATCAACTTATAATAGTTGAGATATGCATGAAATAAGTAAAGTTAAAAGAAGGGTAAAAAAGCAAATAACCCACTATGTAGTTTGAACTTTTAAATTGACCTCCGCAGACTGACATTTACAAATAACCCCAATGTTCTTTAAAATAGCGTAGCACAACACTGCACTGATCATCCCATTATTGATATCTGTTTAATGTATGGATCTTGTCACCTTACATATGCAAGATAGCATTTATTTACACAAAATTAAAAGAGTTATACTTGCACAAAAAGGAGCTTTTGTACACAAAAAATTGGTGTCAAACTGCATCCAGTTATTTGTGGTGTATAAAGATCAAAATACTACATAGAATAAAGATAAGAATGAGTCAAAACCGGCCAACGAGCATAAACTTTTGTCATTCTAAAGGTGGACACGGGGTTCACTTGCAATATTAGTAAAGTACATGCGGGTTCAATTGCAAAAAGCAAAAGTACATGGGGGTTAATTAAAGTCAAGAATGAAAAAAGATTACATTGGGTGGCACATCAATCTGCGATTTGAGAATTTTGTCACCAAAAATATCCAAAATATTCATCTCAAGGGACTCGTCAGCCTTCAACATGGTGGCTGGGAGGTAATTGGAAGAAAGGGCCCGCCCGCAATACCCCACTAGGAATATCTCATATACATCTGCAATTTCCTTCCAGAAACGTATTCTTACAGGTCTACCAATACTTAGATCTGTCCCATTACTTACTAATCTGCTTATGTCGTCAACAATAATACGGTTGAATCCATGGATTGCTAATCTCCATAGTGCACCTTCAGGGTTTTCTCTTCGTGTTGTCATACACCTGAAATATAAAAATAAGTCCAATCAAATTTTCATTGGTATCAAGAAAATAAACAAGAGAATGAGGAGGGAAAGAGGTAGTAACTCCAAAATATTACTGATTCCCAAAAGTATGACTTCATTTGCTTTACGAGTCTATGAGATAAAAGAAAAAGACCGCAAACAAAATTACAGATAAGTGCCAATTTACCAAGAAGCTTCGGACGAGGAGCAGTATATTCAAACTAAATTAAAAATTCAATGGGTAGATATTCCACTCAAGATTAATTTAAAATATTCTCAAAGCAACAGTTTGTTGAGTGAGTTACTTAAGAGGTTATCTCTTTTAATCCCACTATAGCCATGCCATCCAAGTAGTACAACTAATAGTTCATCAAGGCACCTTGCAAAAGAATTATAATATATAATGAAAGAAACGAGAAGGTGTTTTTTATTTTAACCCTGTTAAGAATTTAGATATCAAGAAAATAAGACCCAGTAAAATGAATAGGATGAAAAGTGAAAGCACAGCACTGACACACAAATTTATCATTTATGAGAATCTAAAAGCAAAAAGGTGCACCTTTGAAGAGCTTGAACGATATCTGGGATGATATTATACTTCTCCCTTGTAGGGGCACGGAGGCTAAGATCCACAATGACTGGAACAAGCTTCTCAGCAAGCAGATAACTCGAAATTCCTGATGTTGGAGAATTGTTAGATATAGAACTTACAGAACACGCCCTGTTCGACATTTCAGACTTTACATGTTTATTATTCTCTGCAAAATTATTTTAAAATTCTAGTAAACTGCAAATAACTCCATGTCTGTGGATGTTTTGCAAATAACCCCATGTCTGTGGATGTTTTGCAAATAACCCACAAGTTATCAGATATTTGCAATGAGCCCCATGCAGTATCTCAAGTTTGTAATTACTCCCATGTCCAAAATTAAAAGGGAAGAACTTTGCCTTCAGTGGTCCGTTTGGATTTTATACTGTCGATATCTATGTATGTAAGCAGCTAAATACAACAGACTATATTGTAAGAAAACACAGTTTTTCGCTTCAATAAAACATTTTTCGCGTACAAATATGCCTATTTCTGTAAACCCCTATATTATATGCATAGATGGGAACAAAAGTTTGCATCAAAAGAAATAGTTCGAGTTTCCAAACCGGACCGACGAACACAAGGTTATACTAATCTACAATTGGATATGGGAATAGATTGTTAAACATTGATAGTACATGCTAGTTAATTAAAAGTGACGAAAGTATAGAATACTTATAGTACATGGGGTTTATTTGCATTTAACCCCACATATTATCTTATTTCAGTTATTACTAGACTAAATTAAATACAAATCCAGGTCAAGAGTTCAATTTCATACCCTTCACACTGTATTCGGAGCTGGTTTGTAGTATATCATCTTCCTTTTGTACATTTGAAGCAGATGATGGCAAATACAGCAAAAGTTCACCCAGAAAAGAAGACCACATTAAAGATAAATGCTCGCCTGGATACAGCTGCGGTAATATTGCCAGCATAGTACGTTGCACAGGTGAAACATGTCCCTGAAAGAAACAGAGAAAATTGATAAAAAGATAAAAGAGGGAGGTTAAATCTATCAGCAAGAACCTTGTCTATATTGATATTTAGACTGACACCATAGTTATATACCTTCATTTAATTCCTCACATGAACGCAATTATTACCTATAATAGTTTTAGCTCTAAAAGAATTTATACGGCAAACATTCATAACCCACTTCGCAATGCAGAAAAAGCTTATAGAACAAGCCAAAAAAGTATGTACACTCAAGAAATTCATAGAGTTGAGAAAATTTTATAACTGTAATTATATTTTAATGAGAAATGAGAGTAAACTTAACCGGAAAAGCTAAACATAATCAACGGTGCGTCTTAATTAACTCTTAACAATGAAACATTCCGAGGATCCCTGAATAAGGGAGAGCATACCTTTCGTCTTTCAACACATGACGGAATAGGTTTATCTCACAGAAAATGAATCTATTTGATGGTAGCTCATCGGTATTTTTGCCTGCTAGTTTATACTCCCTCCGTCCCTATTTTGGGGAATACAACTTTTTACAAAAATTTGGTAAAGTTGGCAGTTGGGATATGTATTTGTCAAATATGCCCCTTGATTTAGTCAAAGTTGAACTTTTTAAATTTGCACAAATTTCAATGTAAGGCAATAAAGTAAATGTATAAAGTGTTAGGTACCTATTATGGGAAAGTTCCATTTAATTTGGGACATCCCAACAGAAATAACTGTCGATTAATTTGGGATGGATGTGCACAAATTTCTATTATAGGGCAATAAAGCAAATGTATAAAGTGTCAGGCACCAAGTTTAGGAAAGTTCCATTCAATTTATGATATCAAAAAAAAGGAATAACTATCAATTGTCAATCACTAAGGCACTAATAATAATTAACATCCCCTCTCTAAAAGAGCACAGGTATTTTCATCCTTAACACAGATCTCTCTTTCCATGTCAATAATGTTTGAAAACATTGCCGGGAAAGAACATGTGATATAGATGAAAATTAGCTGTGTTTGGCATGGTTTATGAACTTATGAAACAGTTGTTTTTGTATGCATTTTGAGGTTTTAAGTATGTTTCTTAGATTTTCTCTAGTTTGATCTTGTTTCTATCAGCAGTTTGTTTTGCTGTGTTATTTTGTCAGCTTTTAAGCTAGCCATGGAGGCTTGTTCCTTGGCATGAACTCGTTTTTTGTTTCAATAAAGTTTGACCCTGTTTAATTAAAATAAAATAAAAGCGCTATGGAATAAAATACAACATACAAATTCAGCTTCGAAATTACTATTTGTAACCATGGATTGCTTGACTGATGCATGCACGACTACTAGCAACCGTGTGTACATGGCCTCATCAAACATCCCTTGGGCTTGAGTATATAGTTCTCCTGCAAAATATTGAAGAAAAAATACAATCAAACAATCATTTATATCAAAGCATTGTCAAAGGGAGATTCACTATTTGCCTCGCCCAAATTACGGCCTTGATTGTTTGCAACTTTTATAGTCCAACGCTCTGTTTTAAAAATCCCCGCCTAGGCGCCAGGCCTCAGTCTGCCTCCCCGATTAATACAGGCGCTTTGATATGGTCAAACCCGGGTCAAATGGGCCAATCCGGTCGGAATTGTTAAAAAAAAAACTTATAAAAAAAACTTATAAATGCTTAGTCAAAAAACATGTTGATAATAAATCAAGATTTGCACTTAAAATTTGTTGTGCAATACATATTTATATTTGTTTTGGTTTCTGTTTGACTCTGCATTTACTATTTACATACTTTTTGTTGAATTATTTATAGTATATCGATAAAATAATGATGAATAAATGCTTAATTTAGGTTGTTAATAAAATTTACAACATATATAATATATGAAAATCCAAAAAGCCCCCTAAAAATGTTAGAATATGGTTTTTTCTCCTAGGCCCCGATTAGTCCCCGCTTATTCACCTAGCCCCCCTCCCCTCCCTCTTCTGTTCTCTTTTTTCCCTTTTTTTATAATAAAAATATAATAAAATAAGGGAGGAAAGAGAAAAAAAATAAAGTAGATTCAAGACTTATTTTATTATTTGAGAAATTCAAATTCAAGTTCAAGTTTTAATGACATCCATATATATTTGTAAGAAGAATTGAAGAATTCGGGGGAGAGTATAAAAGTTTGTTTACAAGAGTATTATACAAAATACTTAACTAAAAACTGTTACTATTCGAAATATGTTATGTTTTGAAATCATTGTATTACTTATTATTTACTACAGTATATACTTGATTGATTCCAAACCAATCTTTCCTAATTGGATTTCAAATTAGTAACTTATATGATTATCCTTCTAATAAAAAAGAACCTTGAACTCTCAAGCCTTGGGTGAGTAGAACTATTCTAAAACCCAACACATCATAGTAATGTAAAAGACCCACTTTAACATCTTTTAGAATCTGAACTTCATATTTACTCCCACACCATTAAAACAACAGTCAGTTTTTGTGGGGCCACATTCATTATTAGTCCAATCCGAAGCTTGAAAAGATGCAAACAAAGATGGCCTACAAGTGTTGAACATATCATATCAATGGAAAGTGTATTGGCTTTAACATGGTATCGGGGAGGGTTATTTGTTTTTTATTTATTTATTGAACTCCCAAGTTTGTTTTGTGTGTTTGCTTTTGCAGACATTTGACCCATTTGGCATTTTGTTTGTTTTGGCTTATAAGTGAAGGGGGTCGTTGAATATCCCAAAATTGATTTTTTGTTCTACAAGCTAGTGTTAATTATAAGAGCCTCTCTTTCCTCCTGTAACAGTCGAAGTGTATGGGATCTAACGACAAAATAAATTGCCAAGGCTGTGGTTATAAGAAGAAAGGGGGGAAACGGTAACTATAATACATTGGTTCATAAAATTATCAAAGTCGTGTAAAGTCTCTTGTTTTGTATTGAGTGATTGCGACAGTTGCTCACATGGTAATAAGAACATAGCGAAACAAGTATATGTAATAAGTTGGTTCAGGAAATCACCAAGGCCGTGTAAAATCTCTTGTTTCACCTTGCCAGCTGCAGTACCCTTGTAATCTGGTGATTGCTGAAGAACGTCCTCGTAAACATCAAGAATTGACTTCAAGTAATCCAGTGGCAAATTTCCCTAATTCAAGATATTAACAATTCAGCTCGATTGATACAGATGGGAAAGACATCTAGTTAAGACTATTAATACTCACGAATAAAATAAAAAGACACTCCATGAAACAAAGAGGTGATACATTACTTTAGGAGAGTGAGAAACAACGGTAGTCTGCAAACAATTTATTGCAGCAAGAGCAACCTCCTTACTGCCATGAAGAATGCTATTCTTCACATAACATAGCAACAATTCCCATCCTGCAGAGGAATACTATCAATGTTATTAATTACGGCATTGGCTAGGAACTAAATGTAAACTGAAATATCGAGAATATAATATCAATATGATAATACTTACGGGGCCAAAAATTGGTCAAACTTCTTAGGAAAGGGAAAAAAGATCTTAAAAGTCGTGCTATTCCACCCAAAACTAGTACAAGTGTTTCATCCCACTGTTTCTGAGCAGTGTTACGGCTGCAATTGATAACAGGCATAGGAAATTATTTACAGAGAATGGAGCAATTAAAAACAAAATTAGCAGATGAAGGGTTACTACATTTCTCCCTTAAACTATGTTCTCTGTCTCATTTCCGTCCCCATACATGTGTATCAGTCAAACTTAGTCCTAGAAATTATGATTTATGCCTATCTAGTTCCTAAACCTATACTGTTAATTTTTCCATTCGATATAAGATTTTTGGAAACTTTTATGTTTCTAAAGGATCATGTTTTTTTCCAAAGTGTCTTACTCCCGATTAAATTCGATTACATGGAAGCAATACTGTCCTATGAGCGTAAAAGACTTATTTTTAACTGAATAACTAACACAGCTAGGTTTAGAGACAAAAATTGTACAATCCGTATAGTCTGGGACTTTAACTAAAAAGATGAGACACAACTTAGTTTAGGAACTAATAATGAAATTAATCCATAGTTTGGTTCTCTTTGTAGAGCCTTTAAAAAGATTCTTTGTAGTTTAAAAAGAGAACTGAATAGCTTACCTATGATGTATAAGCATGTGGACAGCTTTTCCTCCCCGTGTTCCAAGTTCTTTTCCTTGCCATTCATCTTTGGATGATGTCGCAGCCTACAGTTGGATTTCAGAATACTCATTTTTGGTCACCAAGGCAAAATAACACAGATATTTTTAATTAATTAATTTTGTTCTCTGCCAAGATTACCATGTGCGCAGCGCGATCTAAAATTGGGAAGACATAATTCCACATACATTCCTCCCACATACTTTTGGAAAGCTTTTGCCCGTGACTTCCCAGCGTTTGAAAAAGAGTCCTCACAGCAGAATTTCTTACCTGGAAGACATTGGTCAAGCATTACTACTATGCTCATCAACCACAGACACAGTATTTCTACCAGTGTAACCTTTCCAATCTCGTTCATCACATAGAAATGCACATCCTATTCCAAGGAACAAAAAGTGCGGCACACTGAATGTACAAAAGAGACTTAGTTTATACAATACAAGATTTCTTTAATTGTTTTCTTTGTTACTACATAACCATGTTATAACAAAATGAGAAAACATCACATTTATACACAAAACTTTTAGCTTTTTAGTTTAGCACATCTTATTTAAATATTAAAATCTAGGCACCAATCCACACCAAATCGAACAATTACGACACCGAACACAAGAATTTCAACTCAGAAGCAGTAAATGCTGCTTGTTTACTGAGCACCAATCAGCATACAATAAAACAGCAAGTACATCAGTTTAATAGTTAAGTTTCTCGCACTCGTGAATTTTGGTAGGTTGGTGTGCTAATTGTGAAATTTAGCATGTATTAATGTCTAAATTGTTAATTTTAATAGGTTGGCAGAAGAGAGCAAGTATTATCTATACCTCTGGCCTCTCATCACCTCCTAAATTTTGAAGCAATGAGAAAGCTGAGATTAGCAACTTGTCACAGTCAATCGTAGTCATCAAATGAGTTTGAGCATTACTGGTGGCCTGATTTTCAGATAAGGTCTCCGTCACTTGCATTTCAGCCAATTGCGATTCCAAATTACATGCTGTCACGAGAAGGGGAAAAATTTACATGTTTGTGCAAGTTGAATACTTAGACATCAAACCACCACTTGATTAGCTGCAGCTTTTAAGCAATCAAGCAGGACTTTTTGAGTTTTAGAGTAAAGCTAGCTAGTCTTTTCAAGGGCAAAAAAGCTACCTCATCCTGCTAAAAGCTTCTATTTTTTTGCATGCAAACAAACCTAAAAAAACAAACTCAGCTTCTTCGCTGGTAGCCAAATGTACTCCTTATCTTTTAAGCAAATAAAAAAGGTAGGATCAAAAGCTACAACCAAACAAGGCCTAAGTCTAGTTGCATGGGACGTCGGACCTGTTTTTTTCCCCTCCACAAGACCGTAGAGAAGTCCCTTAGCTATAAAATCGGTTGTGGTCCACAGAAGGCCTATAGCTGTCAGGCTTATATTTAATTCAGTCTTTTGAGCACTATATGATCCCGTAACGTCAACACAACTGCATAATTATGTATAGACTTGACTCAGCACAACAAGTGGAAAGTGTGATTAACACGAGATAATAAAACAGAAGATGATGACTGATATTTCAAGCTACAAATTTAAGAGCCTAAAGATTTATCTACTAAGTAAGAATTTCTCAATTTCTCAAAATTTATATCCAAAATTAGATTAATACTCGATAGACAAACATGCCAAAAAAATAAAACTCATCCTGCAACACTACACAATTATATATAGATTTCTGCCTGTCTTCATACAATCATCCACTCTTTAATTCTAAGAATTACAAATTGGAAGGAGTTTCCAGAAAGAAAAATGAGATATTTGGAAGAAAATAAGCAGGGAAGCACAGAGAATATGAGATAAGTTTCAAATAGATAAAAACCACACAAGAGGTATCATGGTATCATGGCTATTTATTCAAACATACAAGTTTTTCAGGGAATTTTTCACGTTAAAAGTGCCAGAGAAGCCAGAAACAAAAATATATCTCCAATTTCAAACATACTAATAAACGAATGACAGTTTTTAAGACAGAAACTTACACATTAAGGCAGTCAGGAGGAATAGTTGATATCCCATCATTCATGATCACACGTAAACACTAACAGAGAAGAACATGGATTAGCTATTTTACGTCTCAAGAATGATAAATTTACGTAAAAAAATAAAACGAAAATAAAACAGAGTAAAGAGTGTAAGAGACAGAAGACGAGATTATAAATGCCATGTAGTTGAGCAGCACTAACACAAAAATGTAAAGTGCAGCAGTTAAGAAACATTTTATGCATTAAAGTGTTGCATATATGCAATAAAACTGAATCAAGTTACAGATTAATCTCATTCCAGGGATACAGGATTATTGGTAACAAAGGTTGTACGAACAAAAATCCCCAAATACCTGCATACTTCTTCGTACAGGATTTGCGTATTGTGAAATTCAAAAAAGATTTTTGACTAGAAAAATCCAAATCAAAATTAAAAGCATTGCCACAGAAAAATAGTATCTTTAATAGTTAACCTGGAATCCAAGTGTGACGAGGTCCTTCTCGGAGGCATCGGCAACAATTCTTCAAACAAAAGTTGCATGGAAAGGCTCAGCCAAATAAAAAAAAAAAAAAGTGAAAAAAAAAGGTTATTCGGAGAAATTCTGCAAGTAGAGGGTGAACCTCAGTAATTGAAGAATATTAGGCCAGCTGTAGTGCAACTGCTCTCCATGCCCCTGCAAAGAATTAATAATTAAATACCTTACATAAATTGAGAAACTTTTAGATGAAGGTGGTTCAGAAAAGAAATAATTACCTCCAAAACGTGTAGAAGAATTTTTAGAGATCCTATACGGACATCATTGCTTTGAGTTGACAAGTAAAGAACTCTTAAAGGTGAAACCACAGCACATTCCAAGGATCTCAACTCTGCATCTGAGGTTTCCATCTGAGAGCACACAGAGACAATCAATTCATTTTAAAAGGAAAGTCCACCGTTTACAAAAACAATAAAAACTCACTTCATAAGATACAGCATTTTTTCGGGAAACGGCATATTCCTGAAACTTTTCTGAACCTAAAACAGCACAAATGCACTGATCTAATGCATCTAGTGCTACATTTCTCAACTGCTGGTCATTGCTATCAGCAAGCTGCAAATGTCAAGCTTGGAAATTAACAGAATGTATCATAATTTATAAAATTAAATCATGATATATAAGACTGATCTGTGAATACAACCTCAAGAAAATGTCTAACAACTTGGTCCCATAGAGGTTCCACTCCTGTTGAACAAAAAACAGATAAACAAATGGTAACTGTAAGACTTTTAACTCATAAATATTTTTCAGGCGAGTATATTGATACAGCTATAGTAAATCCTATCATCTTTTGACAGTTGAATAAATTGAACCTTTACCTAATATAGGAAAAATAATCATTGTCATCGCGTTCTAGATAACTATTGTTGCTAAGTCTGTATAATAGGAAGGATGGGAACTATATATAGCACACGCAACAACCAATTCCCAACCTGTGTAGGACGATAACATACGACAATTACATTTAAGGTATATTAGTGCATAGATTGAATGTTTACTTTGGGCCTAAGTAAGCACCATGACCTTTTGGTAGAATCAAATATCATACCAAAAAACATTCATAATTTTAAATCTACACTTATGAATTTTTAGTTTTCAACTTTAAAATTTGAAGGGATGTCACTAGAAAATATCAGTTTCTGCCTGCAAATCAATACATTTTACGAAAAATTCAACGCCGTTAATTTGAACTTTGAAGTTTGTTCCTTATCAACTACGTCTATTGCCAACTAGGACTAAAATCATTTCACATTGCAGGCTCAAAAGGATCAAACATACATACATTGAAATCGCCTTTCCGCATAACTTTATCTTCATTCGTTATAGGGTTGAATGTTCACAAAGCTTTCATTTCAGATACCTACTTATTACCATTAATTAGTGTATATTGCAGCTTTCACGGAAAACAACTACAGGAAGAAACCAAAGCTCTACTTCCATCTCTATGTATGATGCTGAAAGAATCTATAAAAACATAACAAGCCATGTTTTGCAGCGTATAGGATACACAAATGCTAAAATGAAGCAAAATTATTGAGTAAATTTCAACAAATTCGCTTCATACTCACTATGTAGATTATTAGTAAGGATGGTAATCATTCTCTCCACAGAAAAATTAATGTTTCCAATCTTTTGACCAGGTGTTTGAGCAGACCCACTCATTGTTTGAGTCAAACATTGATGAGATAGTTGACACAGTGCATTCAAAAGCGATTTTACTGCAGCTAAATGCATCATCGCGGAGCTCTCAAACAGCTTTGCATTATAAAAAAGGAGAAAGGGTTAGAGGTCATATACATTGTATAATATAAGAGGTAAAAGATACAAAAAATTAAGAAACTCACCTGAGAATTCAAAGAAGAAAGGATAGTGAAGTCGCTATACTGATTGGATAACTCTTTTGTAAGCTTTGGGACAGCAGACGAAACCTCCTAGACATAAATATAATAAAGTTAATGGATGCTCATGGAATATGTCGAAAAAAAGCGAAGACTTAAACCAATGACTTAACTAGTAAGAACAACAACAATTCGAAACATCTGGACCAATATATATATATATATATGCATATGTGTGTGTGCGTGTGTGTGCGTGTGTGTGGAGGATATATGGACACCATCAATAACATCAACAAAGACATCAAAATCTTAACCATTAAAATTAAGGGTTGAGATTAAAACTCAGAAAAAGTAATGGGGCCCTTTTCTGTTCTCCATTCCTGTATATTTTATCTCACTCTAAATCAACTAGCCCAGCGTCCCCCCTGTTCACCACATATCATACATCTATTTTTTTCCCATACAACTCAAATTTTCTCCAACAAACTCCAAATGTAAAATCTTTGACGTTTTTACCTTAAAAGTTATTTGTTCTCAGATATTGAGAACTACTCCCTCCGTATCAATTTATATGTCCTATATGAAACCACGCGCAACTTTGGTCGGCTTTGAACATGTAACTAAATTGCCGAAACGAAAAATTTCAATTTTTTTTACATAGTTTAAATGTTAAACTGTATGATAGAATTTTTTTAAAAATTATTTCGGCAATTTAGTTATATGTTCAAAACCGGTCAAAGTTGCGCGTGGTTTCGTGAAGGACATATAAATTGATACGGAGGGAGTAGTATTCTGAATTTAAGTTCTTCTTTAACTAATTTTCAATTAGTATATAGTCTTCGCTTCCCTAACACCCAATTCATACGGTTTGTCTTCTACGTGACTTTTGTTCTTTATTACTGTAAAATTGATTACATAGAAAAGAAATATGACAGGTTGAAACTTATGGAGAAAGAACAAATGAAAGAAAACTGGATGTTTAAACCAATTTTATTTTATTATTAAAAGTCAATCTCCACCTTCGATATAAATGGAGATGCTGATGTCAACTTTAATGGCTTTGAGGATGTCCATTATCCTTTCTATATATATATACTAGTAAACCAAGGCACGCGATGCGTGCAATTGATTTCGTTTTTTGATTGCTTAAAAAATTTCGAAGTAATCTAAATGTTTTTCTGATCTAACTATTTCTAATCTGATAGAAGAAGAGAGAGGGATAGTATTGTAGGAAGAATGAAAGTTTTTTTTGAAAGTGATCATGGAAGTTATTAACGTATGGCAGTTTCATTTTTAGGCAGTTTTTTTTCCCTCTAATTTGATTAATTAATAGGGTTAGTTTGTAAATATTTGTTTCAAGGCTTCATAAGGGGTGTTGACATAAACTAATAGTATAGATATAGATATATATGGGAGCGATCAAGGGACATCAACTTAGACACAATTTTAGACATCAAAATCTCAATCATTGAAACATTTTCATCTAATGGATCAGATTGTAAATAGCTTGTGTAACCAAAACACCTAAAAACTCACTTATACTAAAAATAAAACAGGGAAATTTAGAAAATCCCATTTCCCCGATCACCATTTAGGCTTCTCTGTCAAATTTCGATAGGTATTTAATGAATATTCACATAAAATCGTGAATATATGTGTACATACATATACAATGATACATACAAATATACTTGTGCAACACCTATCTTTCGGTGATGTAAGCTGATACATAAAGGAAAAAAGTGAACGAGCAGTTGAATAAGTTTTGAATTTTACTTCCTCTATGCTATTTGTATGAAAGAGGAAGAATCCAACTTCAAATAGAACCGTACTAATGCATCTGGGCTTTTTTGGGGGGGATAATGATTTATGGAGTAATACGGTTGCACAAAAATTTTGTAACTTTAAATCTCAACCATTGACAACCATTAAAATCAATGGTCGAGATTTTGATGTCTAAAATTGTGTCTTAGTTGATGCCCCTTGATCACTATATATATATATATATATATATATATATATATATATATTTATATATGTAGATATGTATTTATATATGTAGATATGTATTTATATATGTAGATATGTATGTATGTATATTTAACGATTATATGTAAAATTAAAGTATACTAGTTCATATAAGATTATAAAGTTAGTCATAGTTGAATTAATAAACTTTGACCAATGTGCAACCCATGCGTTTACGGAATATTCTATAGCAAATAAACATTCGTGTAAAGTTCTGGCATTAACCGTAAAAAGTCTCTCTTTGAAAGGGCTACTTTGCTCATCTCTACGGGTTGTACCCTTCATAAGAGGCTACTTTTTCTTCCTTTTATTATAACACCTTTATTTAAACTGTATTCAAAAAGATCCATAAAGACTTCAATTAAATATGGAGTAGAATGTATGAAAGCAAAATGCATATAGGCATTAAACAATTTTGACCTTAAATGCTTTTAATTTTATTCATCAGAGTGAAATAATTTTGCATAGAAGTGCATTGCAGAATACTTTAGCATTCCGCATGTGGATATGAATTGCGAGTTGAAAAAAGTTCTTATAGATTTGCATATATACTTTTTGTTTTAATATCCAAATAATGTGTAAGCATATATGTATCTCATCGAAAAACTGAGGATCAAAATAATTTATTAAAATTTTTAATAAAAATAAAAATAAACCAAGTCCATGAATGTTGCTAAAGTTAGCACAACACGCAGATTCTTGAACCATTCCTTTAGTCTCTTAGGTCTCAATTCTCATAGCATGCATTTAAAAACATTAAAATTACCTGCGTAGTTGCATGTGGAGAATGAATAGCTCGATCCAAAGCTGCTAGCGTCTCTAAAACCTATAACCATCAACACAATATAGTTGAAAAGATATGGACTTGATTGTTTTAAATATTTAAATTGAAGAAATGCAGACATACCAACACCCAAGATGGTCCCAAAACATTGTATAACCGATGAGCTACATTGAAGAGAGTCCTTAAGGCCTGAGATCCACATATCAGTTTAAAAGGAAAACGGGTAAATGAAACTTAATTAACGCGTCGAAATCATTATCAAAATAGATGGGAAAATCGTTTTCAAATGGAAAGAAGCTTGCTGACATATTAGATACATGTTCCAACTATAAGAAAATGTGGAAAACATGTTACCTGCACATTCTTAGGAGTAAGGATCACGTTCTCTCTTTGATCTGTAGACAGGTCAATACGTTTTGAACCAGGCGACTGTAAAGCACTGCAGGACGTCATCATTAGGTAAGGTGAGAAAATCAATCACAAAAGTATGACACATAAATTCTATAGAAGAACCAGAACACCCAGAAAAGGTTGTTCTCTTTTTACATATTTTGCAATTGTCTGAAGCTAAGAAAATAAAATTAAAGATCGAAGAAGATTTAATTGATTTTTTGAGTAGTATGGAAAAGATCTAAGATGCTGTATAAATTGTAGTCAACGTTCACATTGATAGCTTTGCCTGACATTCACCAAAAATATATTCACACAAGATAAAACTAGACCGGCAGAACATTGTTGACCAGCTTAAAAGACATACCTTCTTTTATCGAATTCACTTGGAATATTTATAGTAAATTTGCAAAGAGAAGCTAAAAACGAGTTCAAAGGTTCTACAGCACCAAGAACTCCACAAGCCTACAAAATTTGGCAAGTAATATATTCATCAGTTCAAGTGGTTTATTTGAAGGTTTCCATTAGAAGAAACAAGAAGCTACCCAGCATATCTTCATAAAATTGTGTGGTAAGAACAATGGTCCTAGATACCAGCGCTCTTACTTTTTAAGCGGAAATTTACTTCTATACAGCAATCTATCAGCTTTTAACTAGTACTCCAGTACACTACGGTTACTCTAAGAATTTATACACCAACCTTCATGAAGTAAAGCAATTCCCAGCTGAATTACAGTTTAAAATCAAAAGCACTACGCATTAATTGTTCCATCAAGCTGATGTACTAATCACTGAGCAATGTAGTCATATAGCACACCAACATTAAATGCTGAACTTTTAAGCACTCCTAACATTCTTATAAGTAAATGCATGGATTGATCTAGCTTTTGTATAGTGGGCATTTTGATAGGTTCGTTAACTAATTGTTTTGAAGGTTGATACATTGAACTTTTTAATTGTTAAAAGCTGATAAGTTGATGTACAAAAGCTGTGTTTCCCCTAATTCAAAAAACTTAGAAAGAAAGAAATTTTGGTTAGTAAAAGCTAAAAAGAGAGATGTCAGGAGTGACATTTGCATGCTAAGAAAAGTTAATAATTACCTGCGTATATGCCTGGTATCCTTTTAGTATTTCTAATACAATAGCCTCCCCATGTGACCTTAAAAAGTAACAGGTCAGGCAGCAAATTTAAATTTTTAAGACATTTAGATACAAGGAAAACTACATACTTTGATAAAATCAGGGACAACGCATCAAGTATGGTCAGCCATGTTGTATCTACCAGAGATGTGCAAAGAGCGGCATTTTTTCCACTACACTTCACAAGCGATTCAGATTCACCTCTAGGAGATTCAACCTGAGGGCACCAGGAATATTTGAGAATAAGAATTACAAGAATGTTCGTTCAAAATTAAAACAACTTAACAAATGTATGTACGATCTATTGAATTTCAAACTTTGGATAAAAAATTACTTCTTGGAGAAGGCAAGAAGTCATAAACTTTGCAAAAAAAAACATAATGAAAATAGTGTAAAGCCGGTAAATGCATGTTGACAAACTTCAAAGCCATTTGGATGTGTTCCGAACACACGTGGTTGAAGAAACTAACATTTTTAAATAGCTAAATAGCTCGTCAGCCAGGTATTTTGGATAAATAGCTACTTGACCAAATCATTGCAGAGTCTTTACGATGAAACAGCAGAATTTTAAAATTCAAAAAGGTCTGACGTCACTTAGGGAAGAGAAGAAAGTGTTTGAATAATTTCAATGCTGAGAACATCAGAGATGTTTATCTTTATTTAAGAGCCTAATGTTATTTATCAACGTTAAACCGAGAAAATAAAACCATGTAAGGCTAGTAAACACCAAAATACCTCACCAACATCCACTGCTTCATCTGTCAAAGTAGCCACTGTAAAAACAACACCAAGCAACCCTTCAATAGCCAAAGAAATTGCATGAGCTTCACTTGCAATTAAAACAGCAGTGTTGGATGCATCATTATCTAAGATCCATTCAATCCCTGTCAGAAGTACAAGATAGACATGAGTCATTATTTTTTAAACTGATAATAATAAATAAGTATAAGATAACCAACTGATTTCACAATGGGGAACAACATTAGGAGAATCTTCCGGCTGAAGAAACTATGAATTAGAAAGAGTATTGAATAGTAGGTTCGCGAATAAGAAGAGTTATATTTACAAACAACAATAGTGTAAAAATCTGCAGAATTGATCAAGGCAGTGTTACATAAAGAAAGGACTTGTCTGGCTGCAACTTATAAGCTCATGTTTTGGTTGATCAGGAAGCTGAGATTTCTGGTGTTTTGGCCTGAATGAGTTAGAAGCTTTAAGCTAGATGAACACGGCTTTTTCTGAAATTCAAAAATCAAGCCTCTTTGCTTAAAAGCTGCAAAACCAACTAGCCCAAAGTCTCCACCATGCTTGCAATTTGAAGTTTCAATAAGGGATGTTGCAAGTAGTACAGGGCACAATTTCCTAGATTTTAATAATAACTTTCCATTTTAGAGCCTTTTGTAGGTTCATGCTAGCAATACCTTTAGCTTTACTACTGAACATTCCAGCTACAGCTGCCAGGCTTTCTTCACTTGTATCTGGCACCTGGAATTTCACTACAATTATCACTCAACTCCAGCATTCCAAATGCATTGGTGTGCCAAATATTTTTGTAAGTGGGAAAACAGAAAAATAAATAGAAAGATCAACATCTAAAGTAAAAATCATGACGTGTATGAGTACTTAAATACCAAACAACTGTTTAGTACTTCTCTAAAGGGTATCGAACTGGGAGAAACGTATGGAGCACGGGTATGGTTACAGGTGATACCATCCGGATACAACACTTATTTCAAATCTAGAATAAATAAATTATACAGCTTTATTGTTATGTTGATAAATTTGGTTAGTCCAGCATAATATCTCATTTGGTTTGGTATAGCCGACCACAAATTCTTAGGATTTTTGCTTAGTTGATTGGTTTTATTTGTTAAATTTATTTAACTTATCAGAATTAGAAATTCATAGCTAGAAACTAGAAATCATGCATCTAAATCCATAACAAGTAGGTGGAAAACAACATCCATGATGCCATGTCATACATGTAAAAAACCATAAGCTTGCATCTCTTTTGTAGGATCAGTTAGAAATTTCGTACTCAGTATACTTATATACAAGGGTTCATCACAATTAGACCCCCTAAGTTTTCTAAATGCAAACTCTATCTTTATATTCAAAATTTGGCCCAGCGTTAGCCACATGCAAATCCTCCCCTTACCACTACCATATCAATGAAGTATGCTTGCAAATTAACGTCCTGGAAAAACTGATATACTTTTAACTTTTTTTCGTCGTTTGAACATATTGGCACTTGAAACCCTATGGAAATCCTAGGAATGGCCTCCTTTTTCCATTCTCACGAAAAACAAACTCCACTTTTTCCTTAATCTCTCAAAACCCATATTGATCGATCCCCATATCCTCTGTATATGGTACCTAATTACAGAAGGGCAAACCTAGTGCATGAAGGTCACTCTAAACACAGGGTTTGAGAGGGTTCAGGCCACTAGAGGCCTTCTGTCGAAAAACTTCCATTGAAATATTTTGCAAGAAGGTGCTTCTACAACTCGACCACGTGACATCAAGGTCACATGCCAACAACTTTACCGTTACACCTAATTATAATTTTTTTATTTCCATCAGAGCTACGAAGGAAGCCTTTTTGAATTTAAGTTAAATCTAATTTCGACGACAAACTTCCTACTCTTTTTATAATTCGACTCTTACCCAACCATAACATAAAATATCATTTCCCAAAATGAAACATAACATAGAATATCATTTCCCACAAAAGAAAATATTTAACATTTATATCAGGAAAACAATGATTCTAGCAATTGAAAAGGAAGCATGGGGATGAAGTGCATAACTTCACCTGTACACTTGAAACAACCCGAGCAAGAGCTTTCACCATACCATCAACTACATTTGTGTTCTTGGGGTTCCTACAAGTAAGGTGTAAAGTAAACTAACTAAAATGCAAACCATTACATGTAACAGAAAAACCATGCAATATTATTATCTAAATGCTTCCAAATAAGAATAGATGTGGAACATTACTTTGAAACTAGTCAATAAGGCACATATTTGGACTTGAGTTGCAATGACAAAATATCATATTGCAAAAAATCAAAATATTTCTAATTATGGACAAAAGCTGCATATTTTGGTCAAATGGAAAAAGACCTTAGCATTGCATATTACAAAGACAATGATTGAGATTCAGGAATGGTTGGCATGCTTAATTCAAATTTGGGCCTTTTTCTCACAGAACTCGGATCAGTGTTTTCAACCAGTATTTTGATTCTTGCATCACATGCCAAAGGGATTTGGGTAATAAAATTTTGGTTCACATAAATTTGTCACTGGTTACACAACATACTTGCTTCACTTGTAGTGGAAAATGAATAGTTTCTACAACCTAGCAACATATAATCAAGTAATGACTCGTGACTTGGCATGGTAGAGAAGTATACCAGTGTAGTTTGTAGACACGTATTCGTCTAATAAGTTCAATTAGAAAGATAAATTAGAAGATCTTAGTCACAAAAATTAAACCTAAAAACCAATTATTAACATTCTGTTAAACAAACAGCTGAACAGCAGTAAAATTTATCCATCTTCATGTTATCACGTTTTTGCATTTCTTATCCCTCCTATCTTTATAGCTAGATCGTATGTTACGACAACAGGTAAACTATTCTCGTCTGGACAATAATGGGAACAAATTCTAACACGACTGGAATATATCATATGCTACACACTTGCACTTATATCCCCTCTTAATTTGTGGGATAACCATAATCTAATGTAGGTGAAGATAATCTATAAACTGTTTGACTTGACCCCGACAATAGTAGATACAAAGTGTAGCAAGACATGATAAAAGATGAAGATTTTTTTCATAATAGAATTTGAAACTTAAATGAAGAAAATAACAATAATAAGAAGGGATACAGTTAACCTGCTTCACTGCCAAGCTAAGCAGAAAGAAAACTGGATACGAAAAGGGGAATCATGCCTATTATGGTTGCCATTACTTAGTTTATACAACAAAACAAAGTTAAGGTATGTTACTACATAATGATATGAAACTCTTTTAGACCATAAATAAAGAAATCCGGAATAGTCCTGTATTCATAACAATTATTCGTAATACAAAAGCAGCATATAAAATATCACTGAGTATTTGAAATCATGCACACCCACAAGAAAAAAAGTAATGGAGAATTAAATACTCTAAATGAAACAAAAATGGGTAAGTAATAGATGAACATGTGTAGGTTACAATGGTAAGCTTACATGTCAAAATTTTGAAAAAGAACCCGCAATGTTCGTGCCTCCACACAGAAACTCTGCCAATATGAGGTAACCAACAATAAATCAGTTTTAAATATTTTATGATCTTTGGATGGGATGAAAAGACCCAATTAATACACAATTAGCAGAGCAGGCTATAGGACTTACTCGCAGGACTTCAAGAACAAGTATTTGATGCCACAAAGGCAAATCAAGCGATATGAACCTCACTAACATGCTGAGGAAAACCTGGATCCAAAGCAAGCATACTGTCATCTAAAACAGTACTCAAATAATCAAGGTACATATACACAAAGCAATGGTGAAAAGAAGAAAAAATGTACAAGGTTAATAATACAGCTAATACAACAGCGACGGTGATGAAGTGATTGTACCTCACATTCAGTGACGAGAGATGAACCGTACAGCCTTATTACGTGGGACACTGATCTTAATACCAGGCGGCGAAAATAAGGCTCACCAACCTCTCCTTCAAGCTAAGAGAAAATAATAGGTGGAGATGGAGAATATTCCAACAGATAAAAAGAGAAAAGGATATTTTCTTTTTTAAAATTAGAAACAGAGCTTAAATACTTTACCTCTGCATTGGTACGAAGTGAAGTCATAAGAAGTGAACATATCTGGTGCCGTAGTACCTGTCATTTTAACAAGCTATCTAATGAACAACCCAAGAGTTTGATAATACATAAGCTTTATGGCTACCGTTCTTGAAGGATTAAGTGGTATCAAAATTACTGATGATTGATCGTAAGATGCATACAGACACATAACAACAGTAGAAATTTTTACTGCAAGTGTTTTAATAATACAAAGCTACCCTATGAAAAACTAAAGGTTAATAAGATAATTAAGACGATATGATAGAGCAAAGACCTGATAATGAGACCCTATAGCTGGAAACAATGAAATTGAAATATTAAATCCACATAGGTCGAATAGCAAGAGAAGTGAGATTTTCTGCTTCATGTTAAACATTTCAGGTTCTGATTGGAAAAGCATGGACAACTACACACAAATGGAGCAGGTTATGTTGATAGTGCATCAAACATCTGATACTATGTTTTAAATATGAAAGTAGAGGATTTGATATGTCCTTAGCATTTATATATGCATCTAAGCCTAGTCTCTACGACTCTAATGGGCTAGAAAACCGTTGTGAAAAATGTTATAATTTACATAAGGTCAAACCAGAGTAACAAACCAAGATGTCAAATCCAAAACATATATATATAAAAAATGGCTAACAAGCTCCTCCTAACATCCCTACATGAAAAGCCTAAACCACTTTGCAGCTTTAGTTACCCTGATACCCATAAAACATCATCATAAAAAACATCTAATGGACTCATACCCTAACAAGTATGAGCTAATACAGCAATATATCAACAAGGGGAACTAAAACTTTTTCATTAATCTATGATGCAATGTCTGATAATAACGGACTAGCCGTATCTGAAAAAAGGCGCATAACATGCCCAAACCATCATATACAAATATCGTACTCACCTGCTCATAAGAAACCAAGGTTCTGAACACCACTATGTAGTTAGACAGAATGAACCTGCACAACCATAGGGAAAGCAAATCTACTTATGTCAAAAATAAGAATCTATGACTATCGCACAGAATTTTTGAAAGAGAAGAACTTAATACTTGATGATTCAGACTCATGCTTGGGATTAACGAAAATGAATAGGCACTGGGGTTTTATTTTTATGGTTCATGTGCATGGAAATTTTAGAAAATTGTGATCGAAGATATGAGAAACAAAAGATCAGGAGAAACAGAAATGGATGAATGTAGAAAAATTTGGGTTTTTAATTGCTTTTACTAAAGTAGAAGAAAATAGGAGAGTTTGGTACTCTTTTATTAGGATTAGATATTCAAAGACACCCTTTTGGTAGGGATTATTTCCATGATATCCATATATTTCGAGTTCAACCGCGTTCTATATTGAATTAATTTTACAGGGTTGTGTCCTACAGAACTTAGCAATGATAGGAAAGCCATGTTAGAATTGGAATTGTACCAGTTCTAGTCACTTAACAATGAAACTATGCCTTAATAAGAATAGTCTCATATTGCAGTAGCCTTGAATGAACTTAAATTGTAGATTTTCTACGTGACTCACATGTTAACCATTCTATTATTTTCTGATGTAATGACACTTTGTTCTATTAAACCCCTACCATAAGAAAGAGCAATCAAAATTTTCAGAAAGCAAAAAAAAACCCCAATATTAGCTTGCAAGTAATCAACAGTGAAGGGAATTATAATAGAGAGATTCTCACTCTAATATGTCAAGAGCAAATGTCCGCTGGATAGAACTAACTCGTAACCACATTGCCTGAAAGTACGACACAAAACTAATGAGAAAGAAAATGAATAGCAAGTCATTACTAAATGTCAATCTTTGAGCTGAAATTATTATATAAACTCATATAAAGATATTGCATTAAACTAGAAAACAGTTCACTAAGTTTCAAATTGACACATACGGATCCACCTGCAGCTAAGGCTGTCAGGTCTTCTAATAGTTTCAGCCCTAGCTTTGCGGGGTTGGTTAGAGTTTCCCTCATCAAAGATGATCCTGCAGATATATCCTGATCCAGTGACCTGTTTTAAAGCTAAAGATGAGTTGTGCATTAAGTCAACAAATATTGTACCCTTTGAGCACTAAAATTTACAATTTACCCATCCAATAACTGAACAGAAAGGCCGAGTAAAAATAAATCAGGAAGTGCAAGAATTCTCATACATGTAAGCCATAACATCTAATGTGGAACTGAATAGTTAAATTAATTATCCCACAAGCATATATGTAAAAGGAAACAAGCAGGGACAAGTTAACGACTCATATATATATACATACGAACATACATGCATACATAGTAGGTTGGTGTACTAAATCGAAATTTTGAAACATTGGTGTATAATATCGAAAAAAGTGCAAAGTTTGGTGTACCAATTTGTAATTTGCCCCATATATATATATATATATATATATATAAAGAGAGAGAGAGAGAGAGAGAGAAGGAGAGACAGAGATAGTACTTACTCGGCACGGTTAACACTTCTATTAACATCTATGGTCACAGAGCTGCTCCGAGAAATATATCCTCCCGAATTAGATTTTCCAACCGGTAAAGACTCAGCACCAACCACGTGATCAAAAATTAATGCTACAGCTTGCCTGAAGGTAGCTGCAGCTGTACTGGACAATTTTTACATAAAGTAAGATGACATGTTTATTTAGAAAGAGTCAAAACTACTTTTCTAATATATAAGGAGTGACATGTCTAGCAGCCAATGATATGCTTACTTTCTCACACTATCCAAAGATCTGTTACTTTCAAGCAACCTTAAACAAATACCGAGAGCTTGAGCCATAGTGTCCTGAAAGGATTAGAACAGCGTGAAGAATAAATCAGTCATAACTTATCACCTACTGAATAAACTTAAAAATAACTGAAGTACTTGCCGACAAGAACTGAAATCATTATGCTGAAAACAGAAAAAAGAGAACAAATAGAAACTGTGTTCATTTTAAAGCGCTATTTCAAATAGACTTTAAGCCTTCATGAATGAAAGAAGAATGTATAATATAACAAGAAAATCCAAACATATGTTAATCTCAATCTCATTAACTGGAATAGGCATGCAATGCATCAATTTCTTAGTTATCATCAAAGTAATGTAAGGGAACGATTCTTGTTGCAAGTTGCAACTCAATACGAGTAGTATTCGCCCATCTTTTGCTCTTACAAATTGTTTCTTACATTGCACTTACATATTTAGACTTAACAAAAGAGACAAACCTCGTTATCAGGCTGTAAACATGACTGAAATAGGATTAATATTGTCTGCAAGGTTTTGAGCTGCAAACTTTCATCTGCCATTTCAGCATGCTGGGAGTGAAGAAAACACAACATTTCAGACTTCCGATTATCGAAATTTGATAGTTAGAAAGAAAAAAAAAACAAGAAAGACACTTTCATATTACAAACTTGAGGATGCGTAGATCACAAACAACAAATCCGTTCAATAGCATGTATCAGTACTCAATATCGAACGTACTCATATAGCAGTTAAACATTAATAAAAGGTCGATTAACAGATAAGACGATCTTTAAAATTTGCATCACACGTGTTGACAAGTAAAAGTCCTTTTGAAAATGTTAAAGAATGCCCAAGACATTTTATAATTACCTCTTTCAAGGTAGAAAGTATAGGCTTCAAAGCCGAAGGAGCAACGGCATCATGAGAGATAAGCTTCTGAATGCATGAAAGTCCAATTACACTCAGCTTCACTGTCTTCACCTCACATGCCATCAAAAATATCCGTAATATATCCTCATTTTGAGCTATGTCACTAGGACCAGACAATGATCGAAGCTGCATATCAATGTAAGAAAAAGGAGTCAAATTAATTAATGTAATTATATGATCACCTTAAGCTAGGAATAAGTCAAATAAAACCTGACATGTCCATCAGTCCATTTATTAAGATGGACAAAAGACGAAATTCAATTAGAATACATTTTTTTTTTGTATCAATATAATAGTACACGACAAAGACACTGGCGTTAGAGACCACAAGGTAACATGATATCCTAACGAGTTCATATAATATTATAGACCCAATGTAGCACTAATAGTACTCCCTCGGTTCCCAATTAATTGTCCATTACGAAACTACGTGTAATTTTGACCGGCCAATAACTTGTATCAAAATTGTCGGAATGAAATTTTTTAAAATTTAATCATATAGTTCAAACATTAAATTATATGATTTAGTTTTGAAAATTTTCATTTCGACAATTTTGATACATGTTATAAGCCGGTCAAAATTGCACGTAATTTCGTAGAGGACAATTAATTGGGAACGGAGGGAGTAGTTTCTTTCTTCTCAAGTTTAAAGTAAGAGCGATAGTGTTGTGGTTACAGGCAGAGCTAAAAAAGGGTTCAGTGGGGTCACTGGACCCCACTGAGTTTTTTATGTCAATTTACTAAAATACCCCCAGTTTTTAAAATTTATTACAATTCTGCCACAACAGCATAAATACCCTAATTTCTAATATCTTAACTCACTTTTGTTGCTTCTCTCACTACGAGTGGCAACTGCCCATACAAACACACACTATATACACCTCAAATTATGCCTTTTATTATGGGAGCACCTTCATTTTAACCCACCTCGAACGCAAAACACAGAAAGACACAAAGGCACTCCCTTTTACTTAAGTTTTTATGCTTGATTGTTAGTTGCTGCTAGTATATTTGTTAATAAAGACATTTCTATGGTTGTTTGCATTTCTTCTAATTGCTTGATTGGTTACAGATTTGGATATTACATTAACGGGACCAATTAGGAAAAAAAATAGAACACTAATGAATGTACTTGACTAGCAGCTATATTTGATAATATTACTAATTATAAGTTACAAATTTACAACGTAAAGATGACCTTAAACTTTCATATGTTTGTGCAGAAGCCCGTCCATTCCCCACTAAAAGGCCTATTAGTAGGGAAGGCGAGGGGAATATATTAATCCTTGGCTTTATCAAAATGCATAAACGATGTGAGACAATTTCAACACTCCTTCTCACTCGTGGGTTGGTCAATTTCCGATACGCCCAACGAGTGCAGTCAACAAATCGGGTGGAGGTGGCCCATCATACAAACCGGCTAGCCTTTGGCTCTGATACCATGTAGAAGCTCGTCCATTCCCCACTTGGCTTGGTCAATTTCTGAGAAGCCCAACAAATACAATCAACAAATTGGGTGGATGTACATCCAAACCGGTTAGCCTTTTGCTCTGATACCATTTAGAAGTCCGTCCATTCCCCACTAAAAGGTCAATTAGTAGGGAAGGAGAGGGGCATATATTAATTATTGGCTTTATCGATGCCTAAACGATGTGGGATAATTCCAACAGTTTGTTGTCAAGATCAATATTGCATTTTGACCAGATGGACAAGACTTAATGATAATTTGTAGAAATAGATGAAAAATAGAAAGAGGATGCCCTAACATTCAAAAAGAAAGTAGGTGTCATAAAAATAGCACAAAGGGTCTAGTAAGGTTGACATCAATATCTACTACATGTAGATGTTGTATCGACTCGGTCTAGCCTTTCAATAGTTTTTTCTAAATGCCCCCCCCCCCCCTGTGACGAAGGTCTGGCTCCAGCACTGGTTGTGGTACAGAGAAGGGGATGACATCACAACAACTACAAATAAAAAAGTAAGAATCTATGTTTGCTTGGATTCATTAGGGTATAACTAATAAAGCCTAAGATAACCATTTATTAAGATGAACAAAACAACAAATTCAATTAGAATACATTCTGTTTGTATCAATATAATAGCACACTGACAAAGACACTGGCGTTACATACCACAAGGTAACATGATATCCTAACGGAGTTCCGATAATATCATAGAGCCAATGTAGTACTCCCTCTTTCTCAATTTATATGGAACAATGGGGATACGTGCAGCTTAAATGTCGGACTTGTAAATTTCAAAAGTTATTCATATAATTTAGCATGTTAACTACGTGACTAACTTTTGAGATTTGAAAATTCCGACAATTAAAGAACACCAATTAATAGTACTAGCTTCTTTCTTCTCAAGATTTAAGTAAGAGTAATAGTGTTAATAGTACAGAGAATATGATATCACAACAACTACAAAAACAAAACAAAACAAAACAAAAGTAAGAACAATAAGGGAAATAGATAGGCTAACAAAATAAATAACATTCCCCAATAGATAGTATACAGACATAGATAGATACATTATATTGCAATAATAATACCTTCAAAATAGCGTGTTCAGCGGCGTCCTTGACAGCAGGGTACTTCCGGCGAGATTCGGCAGACAAAGCCCGCAGATCCGACTCCAATACCGCCATCAAAGCCATTTCTCTCTCTCTCTCTCTCTCTCTATTATATATATATATATAGATATAGATATATGTGTGTGTGTGTGTGTGTGTGTGTGTGTGTGCGCGCGTGTATTCCTTTTATTTTTAAGAGGGGAAATGAATGATGTACACAGACAGGGTTAGAATGTTAAGTTTTGTTGGGGAATTAAATTGTGAATAAAATGGATATCAAACATTAAATTGGGGAATTGAAAGTTGGCTCTCAATGTTTGTATGTATATCTGGCTGTGGCGGTGAGATTTCTTTCAGCTTCTACTAGATTCAGAAACTGCAAATGACGTCTTTTGCTTCTTTTCCCCATTTTTTACAAAATTGCTTCTTTTCCCCATCTTTTAAAAATTGCTTCTTTTTATTGTACGATTAATGCTTCGTTTGTTTAGATATATAAAAATGTACCTTTTTTTAGGATAGAAAAAGTATACAGATTATTTTTTAGTCAGTAAATATTACTCGGTAAACACTCTAAAAGTGAACTTTTTATAAAATATGTATTTTGGTAAAATCTTTTTACTTTTACACTTTGAGTTAAAATGAAAAGCTTATTTCAATCAATGCAATCACACTAAATAATTAATAAGCAAAAAGATTTTATTGATAGATTAAACAAAACATTATTATGAAAATACAAAATATCCGAACATATAGAATTTGCAAAATTAATGATGTAGCCTATAGATTCTCAGTTTCTACAAATTTGATCATGAATTTCATTTCGATAAAAACTCATATAGCCATCATCATTTAAAACATATGTATCATGAATGGTATCTTCTAATATTGAAGACCACTCTCCTACACATTCATTACGCAATACATCGTCTTATCAACGTAGCTAAAATAGACATATGCAAAACAAAGTAGTCATGTTTTGATTCATCACAAAATATGTTCCATATCATTAGAGACCACATATTCAATTAGTAGAGTTTAAGGTAGAACATCAAAAACATTAGGTTTACAAAATTCAGCATCAAAATATTAATTAGTAGAGTATTTGTGCTTGATGGTCCGGGAATCTACTACAATCATGTGCATCTAAAGGATCAAAATATTTTACGTCAAAAGCAACATAATAACTTTTAGTTAGAAGAGTGAACGCGCACTGCGTGTCATTTTATTCTGCCACCATCCTACAACTCATCGTCGGGCAATTTCATGAAAACTTCTCTATTAATAGAAAGTGACATAAGATCGACACGAAACAGGTACAATGGACTTCCGGTTGTAATATCCAAAAAGTTATTAAATTTCTCACGACACAACTATAAGTTCATTACTTTGTTTCTCCACAACCTCAAGGATATGCTCTGCAATATTGTTTAATAGGACAGCCAAAATTGTCGTATCCTTTAAACCTTTGATGTACTCTTTCCCGATGGTTAGTCCACCATTTCGCGAACAATTTCACTTAATGATGGACCATGTCATTCTTCCGATGAAATAATGAGTTTCAGAGACGTGTTGTAATTTATTCAACTTTAACATCATCGTCCTTCATCGTTTGTGATGCATATTCCCTAAAGTCATCGTTTTCTTATTTAGTAGGTGGTGTCGGTATTCACTCATTTGGTGGCCATAAGTACTCTCACGTGTTGTTCTTCCACCAAAAAATGTTTCAAGCAAATCTACATTCTCCAAACCATTATTTTTGAACTTTTTGGTGCATTTATTTCTCTGCACAAAACGAAATCAAGTAAGTCACTGAAATATCAACAATAATATATAATATGAGTGAAACCAATTCACAAGTTGGTCGATATCCAAATTATAAAAACCAAACTATATGTCTAGTTCCGGTTTAACCCATGTCCAATACCATTTCCAAGTTTCATTTTATGATTACATAATTGAAACGAGCGAAAATGTGAAACACATCTTTACTTTTTTAAGGAAAATGGTGAAACATAAAATTTCACGGGGGTTATTGTTTTTATTTAAGCAATAAGGGTCCGTCGAGATGTTAGCGGTGACCGTGTATGATCGGCCAAGTGATGCAACGGCCACCCATCTTGGTGATTCCCAAAGTTCAAATATAATTTATATGTTTTATGTCCATAATAAGAGTCATAAGTCTTGCTCGGTAATTATAAATAAAGTCGGGTCAATCTGTAGGCCGGGTTAAGTCATAATTATAAAGCCGATCTTAGGTACGTAATATAATAATTCATTTATTCGTGTTATGTGGTCATTTAACAATTTACTTTCTCATGGATTATAAGTCAACCGGTAAGTTATTTGCCAAACAAGTGCTAGGCATGATAAATATATATATTTTTAAATATAAATCATAATGTCAATAATTAATAGGAAGGGTTTAACCAGATCGAGACCCAATCGGGTAAGAGAGAGGGGAAAACGGCTGATATACGAGGCTCGAATGGTTTAGGCGGGATGCGCCTCATCGTTGCGTAACTGATAAGACGACCCCATAACTTTATATATAATCATCTACACAACAATAACTTTAACTCCTCGGCAGAGGTATTGAAACACATTTAACCAACGGTATCAAAGATCATTGAATTATGAAGTTATTGTACCATGAATTGCTCCGATCCAACGCTTGAAACTCTCGCACGAGCCGTTTTTCGTGACAGACTGCATGACTGTCACGAATTCTTCTTTGAAACCTATGTATTTCTTGATATATATGTATATGTGAGGTTGTATGTATGAAATGTCTATTATTTGAAGTATATTTGTGTATATAATGGAGTATATTGTGTATCTAAAAGAGAGAGAGTGGTGGAATCGAAAATCCTTTTTTTGGTGATGTGATGAGACTATTTATAGGATAAAAGAATTAAGCTTTTGCCTCTACATGAGCTTATAAATGAGCCTATAATCTTTAACACTTGTAATTGAGCCGAATAATTTTTATGTTGTATCATAAAAACATATTATTCTTTCATTAAAAACTCTTGAAAAATATACATTACACATTCCAGTATCATGTCCGTCAACGTTTAATTTCCCCAAATATGATACATTTTGTATCATATGCTCATCAAAATATGATAGAAAGGGGAAAATTTTGTATGATCTTCTTTTTACTCTTCTTGAACGACAAATTGTTAGAAAACTATAAATAAAAAAAGCGCAATGCCAAAAAAGTCTCAATCAATGTCAAATCTTTCAAAAAACTAGCAATCCAAACATTTTATTCTATTTAGGTCATACTTTCCATTTTTAGACTCTCTCTCTCAACTCTATCTCTTCTCATCTAAAAATAATCACACCCCAATTCAACTATGTCTTTTCCTCCAATTAAAATTTGTACCTATACTCCGACCCACCACTTACGTATGGGTTAACGGTGACGGTGGCTTCGCCGGAGCTCCGGCGGACCGCCGCCATCGGTTTCAACCTCCACTCAAAAAAATTCAAAAATTTTAAAAAAAATTAATTTTTTTTAAAAAAACTTATTAAATACTCAATCTAAAAAAGTTCCATACACAATCGTGAAAAAAAATGTATATACAATAAAAAAAATGTGCATACGCAATCGAGTGCATACAAATCGAGAAAAATGCATACGCATCCAAAAATAGTGTATACACATAAATAAAAAATAAAAAAAGTGCATATATAATTTAGAAAAGCGCATGCGCAGTTAAAAAAGTGAATACACAATTATGAAAAGTGAATACACAATAAATAAAAAACTGCATATACATACAGAAAAGTGCATACACAATCGTAAAAAAAATGCATAAATAAAATCTATATTTATTTTCAATATAATTTAACAAGTCCCAAAAAAATACAGAGTGAACATCTATTTTTTCTGAAGCATCATTTTAGTCCCTAAATAGTTATTAAATAGGTATTGGTCATAATTTATTTAATTAAATTCATAAATTTTAAAAAAAATATGTTTTTAAAAAAAACTTTAATTTATGTAATCAAGATACTTTTAATTAAAAAAACTATTTTCTTATTTTATATTAAAAAAATTAAACTCGGGATCCGAACTTCAAACTATTTAACTTGATCAGTGACTCGATATATGAGTCTCCATTTTATACAGTCATTGAGTTAAACTGCATAATGTACGGTCACATTTACAACTATTAGATTAAAAAATAGAGGGTTAGATGATAACTTTTCAATAACTAATTTAATTTTTCAAATTTTATTATATATTAGACAAGTTATGATTTAATAAATTAAAAACATATTTTACAACACAATAAAAATTCAAATAAAAATATTAAAAACTAATAGATATTAGTCTAAATTTAATTATTAATAAAAACTCTAATGAAATTTGTACGGTTTAATTAATTGACTTTATAACTCCGGAGGAGAACTTCAAATTGTTATCTCGTAAACGGCAGTGTTCTAATCTAAACTTGGGTTGGTAAACTTGACCGTAGTTAAAAACATTGCATTTGGTCTAACCCAACGCAACCGTGTTGACCCAACCCAAGCTACCCCCAAATTCTCACAAACCCTAAACACTTATTTACTTAGAACCCGCATCTCTCTCTCTCTCTCTCTCTCTATATATATATATATCTAGCGATGGACGATCGGCCACTATACGAGGACGAAGAAGAAGACCTAGACATAGAAGAAGAGGAAGAAGAGTTGATAGGAGAAGAGGAAGAAGATGAAGACGAAGATGACACATCATCCTCGAATTTCGCAACAGTAACAGTCACAGCCGATCCGATCACAACACAGAGATCTTCCTCATCCAATCTTGTAACAGTTGCATTAGCTGCCGATCCAACTCGATCTTATCCTGTATTCACCACCGCAACAGCAGCAGCAGCATCAGGCTCAGTAGTTGAGAAGTTACCGATAGAACGGGGTCTGTTTCAGAGGCTATGGACCGACGAAGACGAGATTGATATTTTAAATGGATTTCTTGACCATATTTCTAGACGTGGTGGGGCTCATGATGCTGCTGTTTTTTACGACGAGATTAAAGACAAGCTTAGGATTGATTTTAACAAGAGCCAGCTTGTTGAGAAACTCCGTAGGCTTAAGAAGAAGTACCGTACCGCCTCTGGTTTGTTACTCAACTTTTCTTTCTTTCGTTCTCTCTTAATTATCATGGTTTTCATTAATTTATTGATCCATCATCATCTAACTTCTACTACTAGATGAACTGATCTAATTTGTTTCAACTTCAAATTCCAGCTTGTCTGCTTAAAAGCAACTTTAAGAATCCAAGACCCCTTTACTGTTGTACTAGATGAACTTATGATTACTTTAACTGATCAAATTAATATTAGCTTAATAAGTCCCACCTTATTTGCTTAAAAGAGTTCAGCTTATTTGCTTAAAAGATTGGATTTTTCTTCTTCTTCTGTCCTAACTTCCATCTCTCTTTTAATCACAAGGAGTGTGTGCACATAACTACTCTTTTTACAGCTGACAAATTTTACTTAATGGTGGACCCTATAATTTGACAAGCTTTACTCTTGTCCTATTTCTGCCTTGAACAAGTTTCAAGTTTTTACTCGCAAAAAAGCGACTTTTTTTTTTGTAGCTAAAAAAATCAAGCTCATTTGCTTAAAAGCAGCTTCAAGAAGACAAGTCCTCTGTACCGTTGCACTAGATGAACTTATAATTACTTTAACTGATCAAATTTATTTAAGTCCGAGTTCATAACATTTGCAACTTATACACGGAGAAACAATTCAAAGGGGATGGACTAGGGGGTGACGTGGGGGCGCCCCGTACCTAGTTTGACAATAAAACTATGTAATTTGTTTTCTGTCAATGTATTTTAGTCTCAATCTCTCTAGCAAAGTATTTCTCTCCCTCACGTACTAATTAAAAATTGGCACATGAATTAATAATTATGGGCATTTATAAGGCCCCTCCCTCGAAACAATTCCGGGTCTGCTACTTATTCAACTGCCTGTCTGTAATTATTAATGGTTAACTGAAGTATATTGTCGAAATGATTGGGGGTATTTGTAAAAAAAATCAAGTTCCTTTCCTCTTCAGTAAGTAAATTACAATGATGTGGATAGTTATAGGGATATGATATTGAGGATGTCTTGAAGCGGGGTGGATGAGATGATTGCTGATGTTCTGCAAGGAGATTAATAGGCTTTGTTTCATTGTTTGAAAAGAATCATCAAACTGTAATGAGTAATGTTTGCTTTTAGAAATGACGAGGGTATTTGAAAATAGTATGTATAAATCTTATGTGGTCCTTGTCTGGTTGTAATCTTTTTAGCTCTTTTATATTTGCTCAAAATGGGCTGAATTCGATTGTTCAGCTAGAAGTTTGGGCTTCTCTAGTTTTTTTGCACCTGAAAAAGCTAGAAGCTTTTAGCAAGATTGTACTAGCTTTCTTATGAATACTAAAAAGATCCATCGTACTCTCTTGAAAGTGGCAACTGAAAAAGCCCTTCGATTATATTGATGGCAATAGGTGGAAAATATACTGATTCCTGTAATTATGGGCCACTATATCCGTTTGGGGTCAAGATACCAAATCTACCTATACCTTTACTTATTGACTTACGAGCTGCTAATTGTTCACAATTTATATTTATATTAAATTGCATCGTGTTAAGTAATGTCTTTTTGGTAGTTATTATGGTTGCCATCCCGACTGTCACCACACTTTCTCCTTACACATGAAAATACTTTTAAATCTGTTTTTGATGCTGTCTCTTGATGTGTGTTTAATTTTGAAGTATCACAATCAGATAGATGGTATTTTTGTAAGCCTTGCTCTAATTCGTGATGTTTAATAGGTAAAATCAATTCCGGCAAGGAGATTGCGTTCAAGAGCCAACACGACCAAGCAACATTCGAGATCTCAAAAAAAATCTGGTTTGAACAACCCGTAACCCGCCACGTTGAAGATGATGACTTAAAGCCGAACCATAATTTTATTTCGTTCCACCACAATGGCGGTGTTGACTTAAACCTGAAAGGGTCAGCGACTCCAAGGAAACGGGCCAGACCAGTAAAATCAGAGGAAATACCGCAGTTTAGCCCGCCAGTTCCTCAAGTTGCGGCGACACCTGTTGCTAATACAATACCTTGTGTGGTTGAGGAGACAGTGAGGAGCTGTTTGAGCCCAATTTTAAAGGATTTGGTTCAAAGTGCTATTAGTAGTAACTCGAGGGGGTTTGGTGGGATGGGGGGTTTTAGTCCAATGGGTTTTAATTTGGGGAGTATTAGTCCTTTGGGTTGCTTAGGTGGTGGTGATATGGGTAACATGTTGGATGAAAGGTGGAGGAAGCAACAGATACTAGAGCTGGAGGTTTACTCAAAGAGGTTGGCGTTGGTGCAGGACCAGATAAAGTCGACAATGGAGGAGTTGAGGTCTAAAGGGAGTGGATAGAGAGAAAGAGGAGGCGTTGGTGAGCAGCAATTGGTCGAGAGCAGATCAAAGGGGATTGTTTTGAAATCTGTAATGTGGATTTGCGTTTTAAAGATTCGGTTCGTCTATCAGGGGACAATTCCTTCATAGAAGGACGGGCTTTTAATGAAAGCTAGCTGCATTTTATTTTCTCGGTTTTTTAGGGTTATAGGCATGGTAATGATTTGTGGGTGGGTTCTCTAGTGGTAAGCCTACAGTTTGTTGGTGTTTTAGATTTTGTGGTTGCGTTAACTTATTAGTGATTTTGGAAATAATTCATTTGAACGGTTGTTTCCGGATAAATCTTACCAAAGTTTTCTGAACTCTTTTGTATACAAATTAGGTATGATAAGGCTACACAATATGTATGTGTTGAATATTTTGTTCTTTGCAACTTTATTAAAGGGCAGGTTCTTTGTTCTCTCTCTTTCTTTTTCTCTCTCCCATTCTCCGGCAATGGAACCCAACCTCGCTGCTTCACCGCCGACTGACGACGAATGTGACTACCCCGTCCAGAGAGAGGGAGAAGATGCTAACTTGACTTATTTGAATGCGGGGATCGAATTTGTTGCTTATTAGGATTTAGTTTGTATAAGATTTTATAGTTACATGGATGATTTTGGGGGATTTGGTTTTTTTTTTTTTTTTTTTTTTTGAAAAGGGATTTGGTTTTGTTTGATGATGTATTTAGTGACTTTGGGGATCAGATTTAGGTTATTTTTTGTACGATGAGTTTTGGAATTTTTCTTATAGTTTCGTTCACTGCCCCAACGTTATGCTAATGAGTTTAGGAATATTTTTTAGCAGTTATGATTGGTTTTTCTTTTGTGCACTAAATCAATTGAACGGCACAAAATCCCGTTTTTAAAAATAAATATTCAATTGTTATTTTTTTTAAAATTTTGATTAATAATTAAATTTAGGCTACTATCCACTAGAGTTCTATATTTTTATTTGGGTTTTTATTGTGTTGTAAAATTTGTTTTTAATTTATTAAATTCTAATTTGTCTAATATATGATAAAAAATAAAAAATTAAATTAATTATTGAAAATGAATCATCTAATACTCTATTTTTTAATCTAATAGTTGGAAAGATGACCGGACATTGTACAATCTAACTTAATGACTGTACAAAGTGGGAAAACCCATGATGGTGTGCATTTTAAAATCAACGTTATACACTTTTAATAAAATATAAGTCACTCGTAGCGAATGTTATGCACTTTTAACTAAATAATATGCGAATAGTTAAAATTATGCATTTTTAGTGAACCGTATGCATTTTTAGTGAACCGTGTGTACTTTTAGTAAAAATTATAAACTTTTAGTGAAAATTATGCACTTTTAATGAAAATTATACACTTTAAAATCAACGTTAGGCAACTTAACTAAATTTTATGCATTTTTAGTGAACCGTATGCATTTTTAGTGAAAATTAGGGTTTTTTATGTTTTGATACCCTAAACTTACACACCGTTTTCATTTATTGTCATGTAGTTAAAACTTTACCATTTGTTACCACACATTTACACTTTATAACTGTCCGCTCCCCTCTCAATTAAATCACTCACGGAAAAATGAGCATGTGCATATCACATGACTAACTTTCGTTAACATGAACGCTAACTTAGTATCTTCCACTTTAAATTATCACTAAAATAAAATAAAAACAAAAAAAACACGAAATTAATTAACAATAAAAAAATAGTTATTATGTTTATATGTATATGTAATATATAGTTATGTATGTATATATCGACCGTATGTGGGGTTTGGGGTGTCGGCGGCCGGGGTGGGGAGGCCGTTGTTTGTGTGCTTATGTATATATCTATTTACGTATGCATATATCTTCTATCTATGTATTAGTTAAGGTTTGGGGTGTTGCAGAGGGAGGCGACGACAGGTGGGGACGGCGAGCCTGCTAGATGGGTGAGGGTGGGTTGCGGTGAGTTATGTGTGTATGTATATATATGTGTGTGTGTATATATATATATACATAGACACATAACTCACCGCCGCCGCCTCACTTTGTCCCAACCCAAACATTAACTAGATAGAAGATACATACATACATAAATATATACAGACACACACACAAACAATCACCTCCCCACCCCAAATACCGCCATCCCAAACCCCATATATATATTATATATGTACGAGTTAGGATTTGGGGTGGGTGAGGGGGGAGGCGGTGGGTGTGGGGCGGCGGTGATGACGAGTTATATATAGAGAGATGGTATTTTTGTAATTGCATTTACATTTTTGGGTAATCGGGTAAAATCATAAACAAATGTTGATGTCGTCACTGTCACGTCATATTTACATACTCAATTTAACGACGACGTAGCGAACAGTGATAAAAGTTTAAGTATATGGTACGAAACGGTACAAACTTAAGTATATGGTACTAAATAAAAACAATGTGTAAGTTAACGTACCAAAAGATTAAAAACCCGTGAAAATTATGCAATTTTAGGAAAAAAATTATGTTTTTTTAGTGAAAATTATGCACTTTAATATAAATTTTGGAGTTTAAGTGAAAATTATACACTTTAAAATCAACGCTATCCCCTCTAACTAAATATTATACACTTTTAGCTAATCGTTTGCACTTTGAATGAAAATTATGCACTTTTAGTGAACCATATGTTCTTTAAATTTAACGTTATTCACGTTACTATGTACTTTTAACTATAAAATAAATACAGTACTTTTAGTGAACCATATGCATTTTAAACTCAATTTTATGCACTTTTTTAGTTTTTTCTAATTGTTTTTAGTTTTTTCAATTTATTTGAGTTTTTTTTTTTGAATTTTTAGAACATTATTATATTTTTTTTGATAATTTAATTTGTTCGGATGTTTTTTTTTGAAATTTTCGTATTTTTATGTTTTTTTTATTAATATATTTTTCAATTAATTTTCTGATATTGTGTTAATTGTTTTGAATTTTTATTACATTTCCATGGTTTTTGATTTATAAAGAGTGAAAGTGAGTGTTTTGTGTTAATTGTTTTGAATTTTTCAATTTTTCAATTTTTATCATATATTAGACAAATTATAATTTAATAAATTAAAAACAAATTTTACAACACAATAAAAAGCCAAATAAAAATATATAACCCTAGTGGATACTAGCCTAAATTTAATTATTAATCAATTTTTTTTAAAAAAATAACAATTGAATATTTATTTTTAAAAACAGTATTTTGTGCCGTTCAATTGATTAACTGTACAAAAGAAAACCCAATAAAAATCCATGATTTTCAGATGTTTTTTAATATACAAATTATTGACTTATGCTAACATATTTTACGTCTAAAATTAATCTTTTACCTTTAAACAAACTTCTACATTAAAAATATAGATTATTAACCCGTATAAATACAAATTTTAATGTTTCATTTGTTTTTATATTTTGGAGAAAAATTTAAATAAGTTGTATATTTTGGCATACACAATAAAAGATCAAAAAATAGACTGGTCAGAAAATTGCCCCGCAATTATTTTTTATTAAATTTTACTCGTTTATTTAATATGCGCGTTCTCTTAATATAGATCCCCTCAATGTCTTAAAATGATTGACCTTTTTTTTTTATGATACATATTGTTTATAATAAGATACACATATCCTTTTTCTGCTTTGATTTTATGCATTATCTCTATTGAAAGACTTGTCTTAAATCGGGTTCATGAATCAATTGAATCATTATCAAAATTGGAAATTAGTTATGACTACATCAGGAAAGAATGGATTTATTTAACTACATTTAAGGATCATTAACAAATTATTTACCGTTGTGTTTTGTTTATATATTTTTATTTCCAAGGTTTTTTTATAATAAAATTTACTCGTTTCTTTACACACGCCTTCTTTTATCAGCCGTTATAGATTCCTTCAATGTTTTAATGCCATTTATTATTTTAAATAAAATACACATATGCTTTCATGCTTTGATTTTAATATAATATAACTATTGAAAAACTTGTCTTAAATAAGTTTAATGGATGATTGTCAAAAATTGCAAATTAGTTATGACACAGGAAAGTAATTCCATTTAATGATTTCCATTAAGGAAATTAATTATGTACCGTTTTGGTGTGTCACGTGTTTTAGAGCTAAACTATATATAGAACAATAGAAGACCAGAGATGAGCAAAACATCAAAATTCCCTGAGTTCAACGATAATATGAAGCTCTTTCATTTTCAACTTATAATAATGCTTTTTTACAGTCATATTATGTTTTACGGGGCCATTCCCTTTGGGCATGTTAGAGTTTTTATCTTTGATCGGGTTAACGGGACGTTAAAACTTCATGTTAGATCTAAAGGTGACGACTACGGATTACAATCTTTGGGCAAGGGTGATATGTACAGTTGGAGATTTGCACCTAATATTTTTAGTAGATCACTCTACTTTTGTCATTTTTACTGGAATGGCACCCAAAACGTTTTTGATGTTTATAATTATAAAATAGATTCTCATTGTGGTCACGCTGACTACGATACTGATTTACTATGCTACTGGGAGGTCAGAAAAGATGGATTTTGGTTTAGCGGTAATGATAAGGACAAGAAGAGTTGGAAGAAAAAACATGACTGGGGACTAGGCCGTTTTCTAAACGTTGATGGCTACTGATTATAGGTTTACTTTTTGTGTCACATATACCTTTTCTTTTAATAATTGATGGTCATGTACTTTATGTTATGAAACTCAAGCCCAAAACCAATAAAGTAAGTCTGGTATTATTAACTCTTAATTCGGGTCTAATTTTATTATTTATAGTACTTATGACTTGCTGTTAGTCGTTAATTATTCTAAGGTCTTAAAGCGGCCTTACTAGAGTGAGGCGAAGCTCATTTAATTGTTGTTTAGTGTTTGAAAGCACCCATTTTGACTCTCCATAGCTTCTCGTAGACTTGGTACCCTCCCTCTCTCTAATGGCGGATGAGCATAACACGATTCTTTAATTATAATCGAATAGAACTGTAGATAATGTGGGTTACAATCGAATCAACAAAAAAAACTTATCTCGGAGATATTCTCTCCTAAGTCGATTCATTTCTTTTAACTAATATGCATTGGAATAAATTTTCTTTTCTACCCAACTGACAAGCAAACAAAACTATTAAACAGATTCTTTTTTGTTATTCAAACTATTTGATGTGTAGATTTCATAGTTTTCCATGAAACTTAACACAAAGAAAGTATGTTCATGAAAATAATAATTCTTGTCCCTTGCTTCCAGACACAGCCATACATCTTCTTGATAGAAGTGGTAGCGTGCTAGCCTAGCTCTCTTTTTTACTAGTGAAAGTGACAAGATTTAACAAGTGAAAATTAATACACAAAAAATCCAGGTTAGGGCCGATGACCGAGATAGATCTGCCTGACTCTAAGCTTTCAGGTCCCGATGACCTGAAAGTATCCACCCAAAACTTTTTTGATCTTCACGCTGAACGTCGACGTGTAGAAAACCAATTTCGCCTTATATTTTTATTTGAGTTTTTATTGTGTTGTAAAATTTGTTTTTAATTTATTAAATCCTAATTTGTCTAATATATGATAAAAATTAAAAAATTAAATTAGTCATTGAAAATGTATCATACGCTCTAATGGTTGGAAAGATGGCCGGATATTGTACAATCTAACTGCACAAAGTGGGGACACCCATGATGCTGTGCATTTTAAAATCAGCGTTATACACTTTTAATAAAATATAAGTCACTTTTAGTGAATGTTATGCACTTTTAACTAAATAATATGCGAATAGTTAAAATTATGCACTTTTAGTGAATCGTGTGTACTTTTAGTGAAAATTATGCACTTTTAATGAAAATTATACACTTTAAAATCAACGTTAGGCAACTTAACTACATTTTATGCATTTTTAGTGAACCGTATGCATTTTTAGTGAAAATTAGGGTTTTTTATGTTTTGATACCCTAAACTTACACACCGTTTTTATTTATTGTCATGTACTTAAAATTTTACCATTTGTTACCACAGACTTACACTTTATAACTGTCCGCTCCCCTCTCAGTTAAATCACTCATAGAAAAATGAGCATGTGCATATCACATGACTAACTTTCGTTAACATGAGCGCTAATTTAGTATTTTCCACTTTAAATTATCACTAAAATAAAATAAAAACGAAAAAAACACGAAACTAATTAACAATAAAAAAAACAGTTATTATGTTTATATGTATATGTAATATATAGTTATATATCGACCGTATGTGGGGTTTGGGGTGGCGGCGGCCGGGGTGGGGAGGACGTTGTTTGTGTGCTTCTGTATATATCTATTTACGTATGCATATATCTTCTATCTATGTATTAGTTAGAGTTTGGGGTGGGGCAGAGGGAGGCGACGACAGGTGGGGACGACGAGCCTGCTAGATGGGTGAGGGTGGGTTGCGGTGAGTTATGTGTGTATGTATATATATACATGTATATGTGTGTGTATATATCTATACTATGACTTTATGTGAAGAGAACTTATGAAGACTTGAAACAATTATTTATAAAATAGTCATATTAATTTACAAAATTACAAAATAGTAGTAGACACCTTTTACAAGAGAATTAAAAGAAAAATAACTATCATCTAATTATTAACTTCATTTTCTCACAAATCATTAAATTTATCCCCTCTCTCTCTCAACCATAATTGTTCCTCCCTTCATCAAAAATTCTACCATAACGGGTTACATATATTTTTTTTGGATTCACACCAATCGGATGGGCAGATCCGCCAGTATATATATATATATACACATGGACACATAACTCACCGCCGCCGCCTCACTCTGCCCCAACCCAAAGATTAACTAGATAGAAGATACATACATAAATATATACAGACACACGCAAACAATCACCTCCCCACCCTAACTGTCGCCATCCCAAGCTGCCATCCCAAACCCCATATATATATTATCTATGCACGAGTTAGGATTTGGGGTGGGTGAGGGGGGAGGCGGTGGGTGTGGGGCGGCGGTGATGACGAGTTACATATATATAGAGATTGTATTTTTGTAATTGCATTTACATTTTAGGGTAATCGGGTAAAATCATAAACAAATGTTGATGTCGTCACTGTCACGTCATATTTACATACTCAAATTAACGACGACGTAGTGAATAGTGATAAAAGTTTAAGTATTTGGTACGAAACGGTACAAAATTAAGTATATGGTACTAAATGAAAACAATGTGTAAGTTAAGGGTACCAAAAGATTAAAAACCTGTGAAAATTATGCAATTTTAGGAAAAAAATATGTTCTTTTAGTGAAAATTATGCACTTTAATATAAATTTTGCAGTTTAAGTGAAAATTATACACTTTAAAATCAACGTTATGCCCTCTAACTAAATATTATACACATTTAGCTAATCGTATGCACTTTAAATGAAAATTATGCATTTTTAGGGAATCATATGTTCTTTAAATTTAACGTTATTCACGTTACTATGTACTTTTAACTATAAAATAAATACACTTTTAGTGAACCATATGCATTTTAAACTGAATTTTATGCACTTTTTTAGTTTTTCCGAATTGTTTTTACTTTTTTCAATTTATTTGAGGTTTTTTTTTTAATTTTTAGAATCTTTTTATATTTTTTTGATAATTTAATTTGTTCGGATGTTTTTTTTTGAAATTTTCATATTTTTTTGTTTTTTTTATTAATATATTTTTCAATTAATTTTCTGATATTGTGTTAATTGTTTTGAATTTTTATTACATTTCCATGGTTTTTGATTTATAGAGAGTGAAAGTGAGTGTTTTGTGTTAATTGTTTTGAATTTTGATTTTTTTTTATCATATATTAAACAAATTATGATTTAATAAATTAAAAACAAATTTTACAACACAATAAAAAGTCAAATAAAAATATAAAACCCTAGTGGATACTAGCCTAAATTTAATTATTAATCAAAATTTGAATAAAAATAACAATTGAATATTTATTTTTAAAAACGGTATTTTGTGTTGTTCAATTGATTGACTGCACAAAAGAAAACTCAATAAAAACCCATGATTTTCAGATGTTTTTTAATATACAAATTATTGACTTATGCTAACATATTTTACGTCTAAAATTAATCTTTTACCTTTAAACAAACTTCTACATTAAAAATATAGATTATTAACCCGTATACATACAAATTTTAATGTTTCATTTGTTTTTATATTTTGGACAAAAATTTAAATAAGTTGTATATTTTGGCATACACAATAAAAGATCAAAAAATAGACTGGTCATAAAATTACCCCGCAATTATTTTTATTAAATTTTACTCGTGTATTTCATATGCGCGTTCTCGTAATATAGATCCCCTCAATGTCTTAAAATGATTGACCTTTTTTTTTTATGATACATATTGTTTATAATAAGATACACATATCCTTTTTCTGCTTTGATTTTATGCATTATCTCTATTGAAAGACTTGTCTTAAATCGGGTTCATGAATCAATTGAATCATTATCAAAATTGGAAATTAGTTATGACTACATCAGGAAAGAATGGATTTATTTAACAACATTTAAGGATCATTAACAAATTATTTACCGTTGTGTTTTGTTTATATATTTTTATTTCCAAGGTTTTTTTTATAATAAAATTTACTCGTTTCTTTACACACGCCTTCTTTTATCAGCCGTTTTACATATATATAGAGATTGTATTTTTGTAATTGCATTTACATTTTAGGGTAATCGGGTAAAATCATAAACAAATGTTGATGTCGTCACTGTCACGTCATATTTACATACTCAAATTAACGACGACGTAGTGAATAGTGATAAAAGTTTAAGTATTTGGTACGAAACGGTACAAAATTAAGTATATGGTACTAAATGAAAACAATGTGTAAGTTAAGGGTACCAAAAGATTAAAAACCTGTGAAAATTATGCAATTTTAGGAAAAAAATATGTTCTTTTAGTGAAAATTATGCACTTTAATATAAATTTTGCAGTTTAAGTGAAAATTATACACTTTAAAATCAACGTTATGCCCTCTAACTAAATATTATACACATTTAGCTAATCGTATGCACTTTAAATGAAAATTATGCATTTTTAGGGAATCATATGTTCTTTAAATTTAACGTTATTCACGTTACTATGTACTTTTAACTATAAAATAAATACACTTTTAGTGAACCATATGCATTTTAAACTGAATTTTATGCACTTTTTTAGTTTTTCCGAATTGTTTTTACTTTTTTCAATTTATTTGAGGTTTTTTTTTTAATTTTTAGAATCTTTTTATATTTTTTTGATAATTTAATTTGTTCGGATGTTTTTTTTTGAAATTTTCATATTTTTTGTTTTTTTTATTAATATATTTTTCAATTAATTTTCTGATATTGTGTTAATTGTTTTGAATTTTTATTACATTTCCATGGTTTTTGATTTATAGGGAGTGAAAGTGAGTGTTTTGTGTTAATTGTTTTGAATTTTGATTTTTTTTTATCATATATTAAACAAATTATGATTTAATAAATTAAAAACAAATTTTACAACACAATAAAAAGTCAAATAAAAATATAAAACCCTAGTGGATACTAGCCTAAATTTAATTATTAATCAAAATTTGAATAAAAATAACAATTGAATATTTATTTTTAAAAACGGTATTTTGTGTTGTTCAATTGATTGACTGCACAAAAGAAAACTCAATAAAAACCCATGATTTTCAGATGTTTTTTAATATACAAATTATTGACTTATGCTAACATATTTTACGTCTAAAATTAATCTTTTACCTTTAAACAAACTTCTACATTAAAAATATAGATTATTAACCCGTATACATACAAATTTTAATGTTTCATTTGTTTTTATATTTTGGACAAAAATTTAAATAAGTTGTATATTTTGGCATACACAATAAAAGATCAAAAAATAGACTGGTCAGAAAATTACCCCGCAATTATTTTTATTAAATTTTACTCGTGTATTTCATATGCGCGTTCTCGTAATATAGATCCCCTCAATGTCTTAAAATGATTGACCTTTTTTTTTTAATGATACATATTGTTTATAATAAGATACACATATCCTTTTTCTGCTTTGATTTTATGCATTATCTCTATTGAAAGACTTGTCTTAAATCGGGTTCATGAATCAATTGAATCATTATCAAAATTGGAAATTAGTTATGACTACATCAGGAAAGAATGGATTTATTTAACTACATTTAAGGATCATTAACAAATTATTTACCGTTGTGTTTTGTTTATATATTTTTATTTCCAAGGTTTTTTTTATAATAAAATTTACTCGTTTCTTTACACACGCCTTCTTTTATCAGCCGTTATAGATTCCTCCAATGTTTTAATGCCATTTATTATTTTAAATAAAATACACTCATGCTTTGATTTTAATATAATATAACTATTGAAAAACTTGTCTTAAATAAGTTTAATGGATGATTGTCAAAAATTGAAAATTAGTTATGACACAGGAAAGAATTCCATTTAATGATTTCCATTAAAGAAATTAATTATGTACCGTTTTGGTGTGTCACGTGTTTTAGAGCTAAACTATATATAGAACAATAGAAGACTAGAGATGATCAAAACATCAAAATTCCTTGAGTTCAACGATAATATGAAGCTCTTTCATTTTCAACTTATAATAATGCTCTTTTACAGTTATATTATGTTTTACGGGGCCATTCCCTTTGGGCATGTTAGAGTTTTTATCTTCGATCGGGTTAACGGGACGTTAAAACTTCATGTTAAATCTAAAGATGACGACTACGGATTACAATCTTTGGGCAAGGGTGATATGTTCAGTTGGAGATTTGCTCCTAATATTTTTAGTACATCACTCTACTTTTGTCATTTTTACTGGAATGACACCCAAAACGTTTTTGATGTTTATAATTATAAATTAGATTCTGAGTGTGCTCACTCTGAATTCGAAACTAATTTACGATGCTACTGGGAGGTCAGAAAAGATGGATTTTGGTTTAGCGGTAATGATAAGGACAAGAAGAGTTGGAAGAAAAAACATGACTGGGGACTAGGCCGTTTTCTAAACGTTGATGGCTACTGATTATAGGTTTACTTTTTGTGTCACATATACCTTTTCTTTTAATAATTGATGGTCATGTACTTTATGTTATGAAACTCAAGCCCAAAACCAATAAAGTAAGTCTGGTATTATTAACTCTTAATTCGGGTCTAATTTTATTATTTATAGTACTTATGACTTGCTGTTAGTCGTTAATTATTCTAAGGTCTTAAAGCGGACTTACTGGAGTGAGGCGAAGCTCATTTAATTGTTGTTTAGTGTTTGAAAGCACCCATTTTGACTCTCCATAGCTTCTCGTAGACTTGGTACCCTCCCTCTCTCTAATGGCGGATGAGCATAACACGATTCTTTAATTATAATCGAATAGAACTGTAGATAATGTGGGTTACAATCGAATCAACAAAAAAAACTTATCTCGGAGATATTCTCTCCTAAGTCGATTCATTTCTTTTAACTAATATGCATCGGAATAAATTTTCTTTTCTACCCAACTGACAAGCAAACAAAACTATTAAACAGATTCTTTTTTGTTATTCAAACTATTTGATGTGTATATTTCTTTGTAAAAAAATTCTTCCTAGTTTTCCATGAAACCAAACACAAAGAAAGTATGTTCATGAAAATAATAATTCTTGTCCCTTGCTTTCAGACACAGGCATACATCTTCTTGATAGAAGTGGTAGCGTGCTAGCCTAGCCCTCTTTTTACTAGTGAAAGTGGCAAGATTTAACAAGTGAAAATTAATACACAAAAAATCCAGGTTAGGGTCGATGACCGAAATAGATCTGTCTGACTCTAAGCTTTCAGGTCCCGATGACCTGAAAGTATCCACCCAAAAAAATTTTGATCTTCACGCTGAACGTCAACGTGTAGAAAACCACTTTCGCCTTAGTAAATTCAGTTTCGATTCTAATCGCACAAAAAAATACTTACAAACCTTACCTCATTGCCGTGGGGACAATATGACAAATTTTATACTTCGGCTCCCCAACCACTTAAGACCCTCATTGACGAAACGTGGCCCACCATATTTTACGATTCTTCCTTTAAGGAGATCTTTGCTCTCATTAATGATATGTTCACAACTGAAAGGGCGTGGGGTGTCCGAATTGAGGAACAAGTCGATTCCTTATCCTTAGTTGAGATCTAGTGAGAACATTTCACCTGCTCCGGTGGAGACTTTGGAGTCCACAGAGGTTATTCATGATCTTTGTCGCACACCAGATGTTCTCCCTTTCCCGTCCTTTGATAGTTGGCACAATGTGTTGGAAAAACATGTATTAACATGGGTGTTTCCGAATGGTTACAGGACCAACTTCGAGTCGATATTACATGTGACAACGCTGAGTTGTTAATACCGTACTCAATGCCATTGAGTAGCTCGTGTGACGAGCTTCGTAACGGTATATCGCATGACCTATTCGGAGAATGGGTGTGAATACTAATCGGCTTTAAAGTTGGGCTCTCGAAAGCTCAATTCTGGAAAATGAAATGGTAAATGGAAAAACCATTGAGGGTTATTCCATATTGGAAGATTAATAGTTAATTTTACAATATATATACAATATCAACCCATGTAGTTGTTAAACTAACATGTCCACATACATCTAAGAGTATTAGTGTGTACCACACACGCTCGCTCGTGTCTCGGGTCGCGGGTCGCGGATTTGGGGCTTGGGATTTGGGATTTGTCTCGGTCTCGGGTCTCGATAAAAAAATTAATATCACTAAATCTACTACTAAGTTTTGTCTTCAATAAACAACATAAATGTGAGATTTCTGTTGAGACAAAATTAACCAAGTCTTCGTATCAACATATTGAACGAAGTACTGAACCTCTCGGTCTAATACACACGGATGTATGCGACTTAAAGTTTATACAAACGCGATGAGGAAAAAAGTATTTCATCACGTTTATAGATGACTGTACTAGATACTGCTATGTCTACTTAATGAGAAGTAAAGACGAAGCGGTAGAGAAATCCGCTCTTTATAAGACCGAAGTAGAAAATCAACTCAATAAAAAGATTAAAATGTTGAGGAGTGATAGAGGAGGTGAATACGAGGCACCGTTTGCGTAGATATGTGCAGAAAATGACATTATACATCAAACCACAGCCCCATACTCTCCGGAGCAGAATGGGGTTGCCGAGCGTAAGAATAGGACGCTCAAGGAACTGATGAATGTTATGTTAATAAGTTATGGGTTACCCCAGAACATGTGGGGGGAAGCGCTGCTTTCCGCCAACTATGTGTTGAACAAGCTACCGCAAAAGAAGCGTGATAAACCACCTTATGAACTATGGAAAGGCCATCGGCCGAGCTATAAATTCTTGAGGGTTTGGGGTTGTCTTGCGAAAGTCCTTGTTTCGCTTCCGAAAAGAACGAGAATAGGGCCAAAGACAGTAGACTGTGTGTTCATAGGATATGCACACAACAGTAGTGCTTATCGTTTTCTCGTGCACAAGTCGGATAATCCCGATGTGCATGTAGATACAATCATCGAAGCTCGAGAAGCTTCTTTCTTCGAGGAGATCTTTCCCCGCAATTCTTCCATAACTGTAGAGACTGAGGAGTCAAATAGTGAGGAAAATGTGGGGGCAAGTGAACCGTTGGAGGAAGAAGAACAAGAGTCTCGACGTAGTAAAAGGGCTAGAAAGGAAACGTCTTTTGGTCCAGATTTTGTAACCTTCATGATAGAAGGCGAACCGGCGACATTCAAACAAGCAATGTCATCCCCGGAAGCCCAACATTGGGAGGAGGCGATCAACAATGAGGTTGAATCGATATTACAAAATCACACTTGGGAACTAGTGGATTTACCAACCGGGTGTAAGCTACTAGGACACAAGTGGATCTTCAAGAGGAAGAGAAAGCTCGATGGAACGATCGAGAAATATAAGGCGAGGCTTGTAGTAAAAGGTTTTAGACAAACCGAAGGTGTCGACTATTTTGACACCTATGCTCCTGTCTCCAGGAAGACGTCAATCCGGATAGTCATTGCTCTCGCGGCACTGTTCGATCTGGAAATACATCAAATGGATGTTAAAACGGCATTCTTGAATGGTGAACCGGAAGAGGAAATTTACATGGAACAACCGGAAGGGTTTGTGGTTCCAGGTAAAGCGCACAAGGTGTGTAAACTTGTGAAGTCCTTGTATGGACTTAAACAAGCACCTAAATAATGGCACGAAAAATTTGATAGAGTGATGCTATCAAACGGTTTTCGGATAAATGAATGTGACAAATGCGTCTACGTAAAATGAAATGAAAAGGACTACGTGGTAGTCTGCCTCTACGTAGATGACATGATTATAACAGGGAGTATTGATAACATCAACTTCCACTAAGAGAATGTTGTCACAAAAATTCGAGATGAAAGATTTGGGTGTCGCGGATGTAATACTTGGTATGAAAATTACCAAGACATCAAATGGATATGCGCTATCTCAAACTCACTATGTCAAGCAGATGCTTGATAAATTTGATAAAAATAGTAGAGCGACATCCAGAACTCCGATAGAGATCTCAACCACCCTGAAAAAGCATTTTGGGAAGAGTGTGAGACAATTGGAATATTCTCGAATAATAGGCAGTCTGATGTACGTTATGAACTGTACTAGAGCAGACATAGCCAACTCAGTGAGCAGACTGAGTAGATACACCAGTAATCCCAATGAAGAACACTGGAGGGCCATCATGAGACTTCTCAGATACATGAGGTTCACTGCCGACCGAGGGTTGCATTATACCAGATATCCAGTTGTACTGGAAGGGTATTCTGATGCAAACTGGATCTCGGATTCCAACAGTACACGATCCACTAGCGGATATGTGTTCATGATGGGAGGAGCAGCTATCTCGTGGAGATCATCCAAGCAGACCTGCATAGCTAGATCAACTATGGAATCCGAGTTCATAGCGTTAGATCTAGCAACAGAAGAGGCTGACTGGCTGAGAAGCTTTCTGAAAGGAATTCCAATGTGGCCGACACCTGTCCCAGTAATAAGCATGCACTGCGATAGTCAGTCAGCTATTGGACGGGCACAGGATCATATGTATAATGGAAAGTCCCGATATATTCGTCGGAGACATAAATCCGTAAGAGAATTGTTAGCTAACGGTGTGGTGTCATTAGATTTTGTGAGATCTAAGGACAATATTGCGGATCCATTTACAAAAGGCTTGACTCAGGTAGGAGTTGAAGTTTCATCGAGGGGAATGGGGTTGAAGCCCATCAAACTGGAAACCTCCTCAGAGGCAACCCAACCCGAACTGGATTCTCCAGCGTCGGGTTCAATGGAAAAACCGAACTGTGGGGGTGACCGAACAAAGCACCCAGGAACTTAAGTTCCCAACCCATTTCTAGGATGAAAGAGTGATAGACCTAGACCATCTAAATGGTGAGCATGAGGCTCTTAATGAAAACAAGTATCTTGAAGGTCGAGAGGGGTGAGTCAGGACACCCTTGACTTGAAATTACCTATGACGAGTGTGTATGGCCGATACTATATGATGAGCCATGTGCTAAATAACTAGAGCACTCGGTTAAATTTTTGCCAAGGCAGTCCATGGACAAATATGGACAACAACCAAAGGGCTTAGTAAGTGGTGTAGAGAGGACACTATGTGCGTATTAACCTGGTATGCACAAACGCTAAATGGTTCAAGGCTTAAAGGCTACCTAATAGTAGCATATCAGATTTTACGACACTACGACAGGTTCAAGACGCGCGCTACCTGTCCTTATGTAGTGAACTCTTGCGGTTCTCTCGTATGCATTTAGGGGCATTTTTATTTTCAGCCAATTGCATTCATGTGGGGGATTGTTAGAAAAACATGTATTAACATGGGTGTTTCCGAATGGTCACATGACCAACTTCGAGTCGATATTACATGTGACAACGCTGAGTTTTTAATACCATACTCAACGCGATTGAGTAGCTCGTGTGACGAGCTTCGTAACGGTATATCGCATGATCTATTCGTAGAATGGGTGTGAATACTAATCGGCTTCAAAGTTGGGCTCTCGAAAGCTCAATTCTGGAAAATGAAATGGTAAATGGAAAAACCATTGAGGGTTATCCCATATTGGAAGATTAAGAGTTAATTTTACAATATATATACAATACCAACCCATGTATTTGTTAAACTAACATGTCCACATACATCTAAGAGTATTAGTGTGTACCACACACGCTCGCTCGTGTCTCGTGTCTCGGGCTTGGGCTTGGGATTGGGATTGGGATTTGAGATTTGGGATTTGAGATTTGGGATTTGAGGAATGTCTGGAGTTTCGGGTCTTGGGTCAAATCCGAAAAGAGAGTTTTGTATAAAATACAAAAGTAGTCCCTAGAGTCTCCAGCAACTGAAACGCTAGCAATAAATGAGATTAAATTGCGGCAGTTTCAGGAATTAAGTGGACGGATTTTGGGGGGTGTAACTCCCAGAATTGAATGATCATTATGCCTGCGGTTTCAATAAAGCCTATGAAAGGTAGTACTCCCCCTCTCATTTCAGACACAACACAACACACAACTCACAGCATATAGCATACATATTAGAGAGAGAATCGCACCACCAACAGCTCGACCTGTGGTTCGGTGCCGGTTTCCAGCGAGCCACTCTGAGACAGAAATTGTACCTTGGGAACAAAGTCCCGAAACCAGAAACCTTTAAAGTTGGTTCGGGAAATATTGTTTAAGGGAAACTGCCCAGCAGTTGCTTCTTCTTTAATTTCTGTTATTTATATTTCGATACCTTTATTTCTGTAATTTACTTTTCAGTACTGTTTACATTCTGTATTTTATTTTTCTGTACTGTTTACATTCTGTCTTTACATTTCAGTACCTTTACTTTCTGTAATTTCAATTCAGTCTTTCCAATTCTGTAATTTTCCAATTCTGTAATTTAATTTCCAGTATTTACAGAAACAGTCCAGCAGTTTAGTAATTATACTATTCTGTCTGGCAGTTTCTTTTAATTGTTAAACAGTCCAGCAATTAGTAATTATACTATTCTGTCTGACAGTTTAAAACAATTACAATTCAGTCCAGCAGTTTAATAAGTTATATTAAATCTGTCTGGAATTTAAATTAGTGTAATTTTAATTCTGTTGAGTCAGGAATTGTAATTTATATTCCAATTGTGAGAAATAAATTGTTATTTCCATTGCGTCCCTGTCTTTTAATTTATTGTCTTTTCAATCATTGCTTTTTCGATATAGTACAAAACCAGCACAATGTTTGTCACCCGATGATGACCTTGCACCACACCACTTGTAGCGATGCCTAAAGTGATGATTCTCCCCGAGAGTCATCTAACCCAACTAAGGGGCATGAATTTTCGTTCATGGCCAAATGGCTCATGAATATGTTTCCTAAGCCCAACCCAGTTGGGGAGGCGGTGGAGGATAAAAATGAGGAACACACTATGGTGTATTCTGATTTGGAATTTACCATTAACGATGTCGATAACCTCGCTCCTCTTGTCCAACATTCCGACCATGGCCCACCTATATTGGACTTCATAATCCAATATATTGTCGGTGAGGTGGGATTTGCTACCCATCAGGGTATTCTTGATTCCGGGGGTGACGTTAACTTGATGCCTAGCTCTAAGTACATTGATAAGTATGGACCGCTGGAATTTTCTTTCGCGAAGTTGTACTTCGGTGATGAATCACACAAAAAAGCTAGGGGGATAGTTAGGAACGTGGTAGGGGGATAATTAGTGTGCCATTTTCTTAGGACCGCGAAAGTGTCGTTGGATTACGATACGATAGAATGACCGCAACTCTTAATTATAAATGGAGATGAATATCAATATCTTAGCCATTCAGTAATCTCCGACTGTCTTTGGGAGGGTTCTGACTATTATCATGGGAGTGGGTGTATGTCGATAGGTTTCGGAGAAGACAAGAAAGAATTGGGGAGCGTACCTTACCTATCGCTTGATACCGCCAAAGAGAGAGAGCGTGGGAGAGACTGTTGAACCAATCTTCAATTCTACGATATTGAATTATGTTTTGATGATTAACAAAATGGAATTTTAGTTACATAACATAGTGTCGTAGTACTAATCATTTCAATGAGCACATTTCAGATAACTACAGCTATTTAGACCATATCGCAAAAGGAAGTAAAACTTAAAAGAATGAACTACAAACGTGAAAGAAACTAAGTCATGGGCCAGAAAATTAATTTAAAAAATTAACTACACTTGTATGAAATTGTCTTGTACAGTACAGTACAGACAATTCCAACCGATTAGGTTGTAACCTAACCAGTTAGATACAGTGTTATGGAAAGTCCAAACACGTTTTTGAAGGTCTTAGAAATACATTCAAATTGTTGGTCCGTAGGTGTCTAAACCTTAGAGGGGGGGGGGGGGGGGGGGGTTGAATAAGGTTTTCGTACGTTTTTCGCGGAATAAAAACAATGTGTTATTTACTAAGCAAATTAGTGGTTTTTATAACTAAAACAATTTAGTTAACAAATAATTGCTAATTTAATCTATGTAAGCAATGAATATAAGCAATTAATAATTTGCGAAAAGTAAAAGTTGAGGGAAAAGAAATAACACAAGATTTATAGAGGTTCGGCAAAACGCGCCTACGTCCTCTCCTCGGTAGTTTCACTTCCGAGTGTTTCACTAAAATCTCGTTCCAAGGTTACAACCTAACGAGCTTAATCAACCGATTAAGCTCCCCCTCACTTAATGAGTATCCCGAATGAAAAGCCTAGAACTTTTAAGCTACACTTGCTTGAAAAGCTTCTACCCGATCACTCGCTCACAAATGAGTTTATAAAATACTATTTTACAAGATTGAATTTTAATGGATCACTCACTAACAAATAATATCTCGAAGTTTATAAAATTACAAGAATAATACTCTCGAGAATATTTATGAATACAAGTGAGATATTGGAAGTATAAGCTTGAAGAATTGCTTTGTAAGAATTGCTTAATTGTTGAGTGTTGATTGGTGCCTTCTACAAAGGGTTTGTAGCTTATTTGTAGAGCCAAAAAGGTCCATTAATTAATAGATGACCGTTGGCAGTTGTTGAGTAGCTTAGCTGCTAGTTTGCAGCAGTTCGCCCAGTTTTCAGGATGAGCTTAAAAGCTGGAATTTGAAATTCTACAGAAACGATCGGTCGTTTCTGAAAAACGATCGGTCGTTTTTCATCTGTGCTCACTGGACAAATTCATACATAAAACGATCGGTCGTTTTAGCTTTATGATCGATCGTTTTTGCTAAGTGCTCACTGGACAAATTTAACCTTAAAACGATCGGTCGTTTTAAGTTCTGTGATCGGTCGTTTTTTAATCTGAGCTCACTGGAAGAATTTCGCACTGAAACGATCGGTCGTTGATGCCTCATGATCAGTCGTTTTTTTGTTCTGGCAATGTTTTGGTTTTCTCGACAAACTTTGAAAGCCCGTAATTAGTCCGTTTCAATTCCGATTGAGGTTCTGCTTGAACCGTTGGCTTCGTATTAACGTAATCTATCATTTGAACCTTTAACATACTAGATAAATTGATTAGTATGCAAAACGAGCTTTTATTATGTTTTACAAATTTTGTTATCATTAAAATAATCGATTTGAAGAACATCGTTCAACAATCTCTCCCTTTTTGATGATGACAAAATATTGACTATAACATACTATAAGCTCTCTTTGCTTAAACAAGTATAATCGGGATGTGTAGATGACGTTTTACTTGGATAAAAGTTTTAGAGGAAAAGCAAGTAAATGTCATAACATCCGATTTAAAACGAGGTAAAACAAGGCTAAAAAGATTAAGGATTAGGAACGATCAAATGCATGCGAAAAATTGGCCATAGTTTTGCCTAAAAAGGGTCAATCGCCACAAATGAAAAACAATATAAATAACCCCATCAACTAGCAATAAATGCGCACCAAGTGCAATAGCATCAAATAAGATAAAAAGCATATCTAGAATTGCAATCACACAATGTCATAAAATTTAACGAGAATGATAAATAGCATCATAAGACGATTCATAACATAAACATGCTACTTATTACATCAAAAACAAACGAAGTTCGTAGAACGGAAAAGAAATACAACGAAAAAACAAAAGAGAGGTATTTCTCCCCCTTTGACATCATCAAAAATCATAATAAAAAATATCCGGCTAGTCGCGGTGGGAGGTCGCATCATCCTCTCCGTCTTCGTTGTCGTCGTGGGGCCCGACAAGGTCGGGAAAATAGCCGTGGAATTGCGCCCTTTCCTCGGCGCTTTCGCGATCAAGTTGGTCGAGCTCGTCTTGACCCGGTTGCAAGAATCGAAACATTCGACGAGTCATTTATGCATTCCGATATTGGTTTATGTAGAGATCATCGTAGAACTTATCGGAGCGCGGGACACGAGAGGAAGATCCCACTTGAGCTTTCCCTTGACGTCGAGAGGAGGTAGGGATATCGGTGGGGGGAAGGGACTCGGAGGAATTATCCGCACGAGCGGCTTGTGGTGTTGGCTTAGGGCCGACGTACTCTTCCTCTTCGGGGGTAAGAGGAGCATAGTCGGGGCCGGATACCCGCTTACCGGACCAAGTTATGGACTTGTCGGTATTATGGAATTTAATGGACATTTGGGAAAGATAGGAAGTGTCCCAAATATTCTTGTCCTTGTTTTTGAACAAAGTTCCACCGGGAACGAGATTTAGGTCCTTTAAGATGGCCGAAATCAAGGCACCGTAAGGTAGCCCATTCTTAGACTTCGTTTTGAGCGAGTCCATCTTAAAGAAAATGAGTGTCGCGAAGTCAAGTTTGACTCGGCGATGGATGCACCCGAGAAGGAAGATGTACTCATTTGTGACATCCGTAAAGTTGGAAGTATGAGGGAGGACAATATGAGATAGGATATGATAGGCTAATTTGTTTCGGAAGAGAAGGCCATGGGCTTTGTTGGAACGATTGTTGTGGATGGGATGAAAAATTTCGTCTTTGAGATCGTTGAAGTTATCGATCTCGAGAGTCTCACAAAGTTCATCACTAGACTCATGGATACCGTCGCTATCTAGGCGTAATAGATTTCGTAGACGGTCTATACCGTAAACGAACGGTTGGCCATTAAATGATGAACGCAAGCGAAGTGCGTCATCATGATCCCTATCAAGCACTAGGTGATGGTAGAATTCGTAAACGTTTTCTTTGTAAAATGGCTCTTTTAGAGTAAGAATAGTATCGAGTTTGTAAAAACTTAAATCTATCATTAGAGCGGGAAATCGTTCACGGAATAGAGGCATGTCTAGAGTGAAGTTAGACAATATACCTCGTTTATCCATCGAAGGTGGATAGAGAGGAGGAAGAGGACCGGAAGAGGCACCGGGAGCGGTGGAGGAGCCGGTGCGCCGAGCGCGAGGAATAGCCGGGCGGCGAGGGGGTGGAGGCACGATCTCGTCCTCATGTTCATCGACGAGGTTGAGTGAGGCTCTCTTCGTACGAACCATATTTGGATTAATTACGGATAAAAATAGGGTTTATGAAGAATTTGGGGTGAAAGAGGGCGAATTTTGAGAGAGAGAGAGTTGATTTTGTTTAAGAATGAATTGAATTAGGATTTGAAGAACGTTTTTAAAACTGAGAAACAGACAAACGATCGGTCGTTTTGTGTTTCGATCGGTCGAATTTGAACCAAAATGTTCTAGTGAGTGCACTTTAAAAACGATCGGTCGTTTTTAAGGAATGATCGGTCGTCTGTAGAAAAACGATCGGTCGTTTTTACAGACGATCGATCGACTGTAAATAGGTTACAGAACTGGAATTTTTTGCACTGTACGACACTGATTTGGCATAAAAAGTATAACAATACTTAAATATATGTAAAATCAATCAAATATATATATGTATATATGTATATTTCACACATCAAACATGCCTAACTCTCGTCGAATAAAACAAAATTGTTCCTCGTTAAGGGGTTTTGTAAAAATATCGGCTAATTGCCTATCGGTACTTATATATTCAAGTGTAATATCCTCTTTTTGAACATGATCCCTTAAAAAATGATGACGTAAATTAATATGTTTAGTGCGAGAGTGTTGGATCGGATTTTTCGAAAGATTTATAGCACTAGTATTATCACATAAAATAGGCACACTATCAAAAGATAATTCAAAGTCGTTTAGTTGTTGACGCATCCAAAGGATTTGTGCGCAACAACTACCCGCGGCGACGTATTCCGCCTCCGCCGTAGAAAGCGCAACCGAGTTTTGTTTCTTGCTATGCCAAGAAACTAAGGCGTTTCCTAAGAAATGGCAAGTGCCACTAGTACTCTTTCTATCTAATCGACAACCGGCAAAGTCGGCGTCGGAATAGCCAAGCAATTCAAAAGAAGTATCATGTGGATAAAACAATCCTAAATTGCAAGTACCTACAAGATATCTAAATATGCGCTTAACGGCTATAACATGCGATTCCTTAGGGTAAGATTGATACCTAGCACACAAGCAAACACTAAACATGATATCGGGTCTACTTGCGGTTAAATATAATAGGGATCCAATCATACCTCTATAGCGCTTTTGGTCCATGCTTTTACCCGATTCATCCTTGTCTAGCTTTGTTGCCGGACTCATTGGAGTTCCTAGCGGCTTTGCATCGCTCATGTTGAATCGTTTGAGCAAGTCCCTTGTGTATTTGGCTTGATTGACGAAAATTCCGTCCTTTGTTTGTTTGATTTGCAATCCAAGGAAGTAGGTGAGTTCACCCATCATGCTCATCTCGAATTCACCTTGCATACACTTAGAAAACTCCTCGCACATGCGAGCATTAGTAGCACCAAAAATGATATCATCAACATATATTTGAATTAAAAGCATGTATTTACCATCTTTTTTAATAAAAAGAGTAGTATCTAAAGTACCACGAGAAAAACCCTTTTTAATCAAAAATTTACTAAGTCTTTCATACCAAGCCCGGGGTGCTTGTTTTAAACCATAAAGTGCTTTTCGAAGTTTGTAAACATGATCGGGAAACTCGTGATTTTCAAAGCCGGGTGGTTGTTTTACATAAACTTCCTCATTTATAAAACCGTTTAAAAAAGCACTTTTAACATCCATTTGATATAATTTAAAACGTTTAAAAGAAGCATAAGCAAGCAACATTCTAATGGCTTCTAGTCTAGCTACGGGTGCGTAAGTTTCATCGAAATCGATGCCTTCTTCTTGGTTATACCCTTGAGCTACTAGTCTAGCCTTATTTCTAATGACTACCCCGGATTCATCCATCTTATTACGAAATATCCATTTCGTACCTATAATGGTTTTCTCACGCGGTCTAGGTACTAAAGTCCATACGTTACTACGCTCGAATTGATTTAATTCGTCATGCATAGCTAATACCCAACTCTCATCGAGTTCCGCTTCATGAATGTTCTTGGGCTCTAGTTGAGACAAGAATGCAAAATGATTAACTAGATTTCTTAATGAAGAACGTGTATGCACTCTTTCTCACGGGTTACCCAAAATTAAATCTTGCGGATGGTGATTGGCAAACCTCCATTCTTGAGGCAAATCCTCATGAATGTGTACGCTAGATTCTAAGTCCGTTTGAAGTCTCTCTATAGTGACTTCTTCAACAACGGGTTCAACCTCTATGCTAGGCGTAGATTCTAACCTAGATGTAACATGATTAGAAGAAGATGCTTTATGAAAAATATCATCATTAATATTATGAACAATTAAAGGCTTATCAATCGTCGGTAAATTCTCATCAAACGAAACATGTACCGACTCTTCCACCAATAAAGTTCTTTTATTAAAAATTCTATAAGCTTTACTCGATATAGCATATCCGACGAAAATTCCTTCATCGGACTTAACATCGAATTTTCCTAGATTATCCTTACCATTATTATGAACATAGCATTTACAACCAAATGCACGTAAATGAGAAATATTGGGCTTTCGCTCATTCCATAATTCGTAAGGTGTCTTTTTCAATATTGGACTAATTAAGGCTCTATTTAAAATATAACAAGCGGAATTTACGGCTTCGGCCCAAAAATACTTTGGCAAATTATTTTCGCAAAGCATGGTCCGTGCCATTTCCTCTAGGGTTCTATTCTTCCTCTCAACTACCTCATTTTGTTGGGGCGTACGAGGGGCCGAAAAATTATGATCAATACCATTTTCATCACAATAAGTTTGAATGGAGTATTTTCAAATTCCTTACCATGATCGGTTCGGATACTTTTGATCATATAACCCTTTCGTGTTTGGAGCTTTTTGCAAATAATAGAGAATTCTCTAAATGCTTCATGCTTATGAGTTAAAAACAACACCCAAGTAAAGCGACTAAAATCGTCAACCATGACGAAAGCATATGCACGCCCGCCAAGACTAAGTGTCCGGGAGGGGCCAACTAAGTCCATATGAATGAGCTCCAAACAACGAGTAGTAGATATAATATTTTTAGACTTAAAAGAAATCTTTGTTTGTTTGCCTAATTGGCAAGCGTGACAAAGTTTGTCCTTTATATAAGGAGCTTTTGGTAAACCTATTACCAAATCTTTACTAGAAAGTTTAGCAAGTAAATCAAGACTTGCATGACCAAGTCGTCTATGCCACAACCAACCATTGTCGTTGATAGTAACAAGACACTTAACTTCATTATCTACCGAACTATTCAAATCAATCATATAGACATTATTTTGTCTTTGACCCATGAGAATAGTTTTATTATCCGAAATACAATGAATGATGCAATGCGATTTTTCAAAAATGACTTTGTGACCCAAATCACAAAGTTGACTTATACTAAGCAAGTTATGTTTAAGACCATCAACAAGTAATACATTATCAATAACGACATTAGATGGTTTAGAAATGCTACCAATACCGATGATTTTGCCCTTGCTATTATCCCCGAAGGTCACAAAGCCTCCGTCTTTAGGTGCAAGCGTAGTAAATTTTGTTTTGTCTCCCGTCATATGTCTTGACCATCCACTATCCAAGAACCACTTGTCCTCGTTAATTTTTGACCTCAAGCATACCTACAAGACAAAACGATCATTGGTACCCTAATCCACTTTTGGGTCCTTGAGGGTTAGTGTCTCGACCCTTTGGAATCCAAACCAAATCATTTCTATTTACTTTATACCTATAAGGGCAATATATATAATCCTCATAGTGATCACTACGGTTGCAAGTAATACATTTATCATGCATGATAGGTTTAACAAAACGATTATAAACTAAGTTATTTTTATACGAGTTGTTCTTACGAGAGTAGCTTGGTGGTTTATTTTCATTTTTCGCCACTTGTTTGGTGAATAGATTTTTATGCTTAGCCGTTAAGAGAGGGTTGTACCCTACACCGGTTTTATCATATGCGCCTTGTTGAGAAGCTAATATAGTACTTAGCATTTTACTTCCCTTCGTGAACTTAGCGAGAGTAAGTTCGGTGCTATCCGCCTTGAGTTTACATGAACTAAGGTCTTTAACTAACTTATCATTTTCTATGGTAAGTTCGGCATTTTTAGACGTGAGTGAGTCATTTTTTATGGCTAAGTTCTCGAGTTCGTCTTGTAGAGTAATTAGCATCTTTCTAAATGATTTGTTTTTACCTCTAGCTTTTTCTAAAGAGGCTAATACATCATTTATATCAAAATCATCATCACTAGAAATAGAAGAGTTAGAGGAGTGAAAACTTACATCCTCGGTATCGTCGTCTCTAGCCATGAGACATAGATTTGCGACTTCTTCATTGTCGCTATCGGAGCTATCATCATCGCTCCCTCATGCGGCCAAGAATGCCTTCCTGTATTCCTTTTTCTTTCCGAACTTGTCCTTTTTCTTCAAGGGACATTCGTTTTGCATATGTCCGGGCTTGTGACATTTATAACAAATGATTTCGTCCTTCTTGTTGGATTTGTCGGAAGGCTCTCCCTTATGCTCCTTTTTCCGAAATCGTTGTCCACCCTTCTTTTTCCAACTTAGGAACTTGTTGTAGCGTTTGGCGAAGAGTGTCATTTCATCATCCTCACTAGAGGCATCGTTGTCGCTATCGTCATTTGTTGTGCTTTTGAAGGCGATGCCTTTCTTCTTTTTCGAGTCATCCTCATGTTTTCGAGTCGACATATCTAGCTCATGGGTGCTCAAGGATCCTATGAGGTTGTCGAGAGAGAGTGTGTTCATGTCCTTGGCTTCTTGTATAGCCGTCACTTTCGATTCCCATTTCCTCGGAAGACTTCGTAGGATTTTCGTCACCATCTCCTTTCTAGAATATACCTTTTCAAGTCTTTTAAGATCATTAGTTATCTTAGTAAAACGAGTGTACATGGAAGCAATAGACTCGTCCTCATCAACTTTAAACAATTCATAATCATGAATAAGCATGCTAATTTTAGAGTCCTTAACTTGACTAGTTCCTTCATGCATAATAGCTAGCTTATCCCACATTTGCTTAGCGGTGTCACAACCGGAAATTTTATCATATTCACTAGGCGAGAGCGCACAAGTGATAGAAGTCATAGCCCTACAATTTAAGGAGAAAGCAAGGCGTTCATCCGTGTCTAGTTCTTCTACAAGTTTATCTAGACCATTTCTCCTAGGCATCTTATAGCCTTTACTATTGCTAATCCATTGATCTATTTCATACCCACATAGAAAAATTTTCATTAGGTCTCTCCAATAGGGATAGTTAGTGCCGTCAAAGAACGGGGGCCTAGTTATGGATTTAGAGTCGGCGTACGAAGACATGTCGGATCTTTAAAATACAAATCGTTAGATTTTATAAAATAGAAGAGCTAGGCTCTGATACCAATTGTTGGTCCGTAGGTGTCTAAACCTTAGAGAGGGGGGGGGGTGAATAAGGTTTTCGTACGTTTTTCGCGGAATAACAACTATGTGTTATTTACTAAGCAAATTAGTGGTTTTTATAACTGAAACAATTTAGTTAACAAATAATTGCTAATTTAATCTATGTAAGCAATGAATATAAGCAATTAATAATTTGCGAAAAGTAAAAGTTGAGGGAAAAGAAATAACGCAAGATTTATAGAGGTTCGGCAAAACGCGCCTACGTCCTCTCCTCGGTAGTTTCACTTCCGAGTGTTTCACTAAAATCTCGTTCCAAGGTTACAACCTAACGAGCTTAATCAACCGATTAAGCTCCCCCTCACTTAATGAGTATCCCGAATGAAAAGCCTAGAACTTTTAAGCTACACTTGCTTGAAAAGCTTCTACCCGATCACTCGCTCACAAATGAGTTTATAAAATACTATTTTACAAGATTGAATTTTAATGGATCACTCACTAACAAATAATATCTCGAAGTTTATAAAATTACAAGAATAATACTCTCGAGAATATTTATGAATACAAGTGAGATATTGGAAGTATAAGCTTGAAGAATTGCTTTGTAAGAATTGCTTAATTGTTGAGTGTTGATTGGTGCCTTCTACAAAGGGTTTGTAGCTTATTTGTAGAGCCAAAAAGGTCCATTAATTAATAGATGACCGTTGGCAGTTGTTGAGTAGCTTAGCTGCTAGTTTGCAGCAGTTCGCCCAGTTTTCAGGATGAGCTTAAAAGCTGGAATTTGAAATTCTACAGAAACGATCGGTCGTTTCTGAAAAACGATCGGTCGTTTTTCATCTGTGCTCACTGGACAAATTCATACATAAAACGATCGGTCGTTTTAGCTTTATGATCGATCGTTTTTGCTAAGTGCTCACTGGACAAATTTAACCTTAAAACGATCGGTCGTTTTAAGTTCTGTGATCGGTCGTTTTTTTAATCTGAGCTCACTGGAAGAATTTCGCACTGAAACGATCGGTCGTTGATGCCTCATGATCAGTCGTTTTTTTGTTCTGGCAATGTTTCAGTTTTCTCGACAAACTTTGAAAGCCCGTAATTAGTCCGTTTCAATTCCGATTGAGGTTCCGCTTGAACCGTTGGCTTCGTATTAACGTAATCTATCATTTGAACCTTTAACATACTAGATAAATTGATTAGTACGCAAAACGAGCTTTTATTATGTTTTACAAATTTTGTTATCATTAAAATAATCGATTTGAAGAACATCGTTCAACACAAATGATTTCCAAAATTAAAGAGAGACGTTGGAGATATTCTATAGGATCAGAATGACATTCAAGATGAGATAGTTTGCATTAAGGAGTTTTATAACGCGAGATACTTGGATTTCAAAATGTATGTCTGTTGGACATAAACCAAATCCAGTGGTCTAAATTAATTCATATTTTTTGTATTTTTCATTCAAGGGACAATGTTCTATCAAATAAAATATCATTAACTTTTTTATTATTTGCAATTAATATTTAAATTTAGTATAGTTTCAACTAGTGTTCTATAATTTTATTTTGGTTTTTATTATGTTGTAAAGTTAGTTTTTAATTACAAAATCATAATTTGTATTTTATATATTGAATTTATATTTCAATATGACAAATATAACATTAATTAATATATACCATTTGATTATTTTTATTTAATCCGTTAGATTAAACTTTAGAGGATGTGAGTTCATTATAAACTATAGAGAATTTGAATCCCATTTTAGATGGTATAAACATGTTTTTTTATCTTGAGTAATGCAACTAATGGATGCAAATCATGAACACTGAAAGTCAAAATTTATTGATCATCTTCCCTACTTATTTGATGAAAAAGTAAGAAAAAGTCTTAGAGATAAAAATGACGGGGTTTCAATTTCATACAATAATTGTACTTAGGGTTATCTTATTAATGCATGCATACAGGAAGGATTGGCCTTATATAATGTTCTAAAACTTAAAAATTCTATGAAAAAACATAGATTAACAGAAAAACATTAATTAGGAGAGTTTTGTGACCAATTTGCGTGTGGAACAAATTTTACTGCCAAAGAGAAAACTAATAGATTCAACAAAAATAGAATATTTCCTAAATATTCTAAAAAACCTTATAAAAGAAGGACAAATTTCAATAATTACTCAAGGAAATATTTTCCAAAAAATAAGTACTATGAAGTTAATAATAATAGAAATAAAATAAAATAAAGCTTCACAATCCTAAAACGGGAAGTGATAAAAGAAAATATATATCTTATTATAAATGTGGGAAACCAGGTTACTATACTAATAAGTGTAGAAGTAAAGAAAAAATCCACAGTCTAGACATAGAAGAAAATCTTAAAAATCAATTTTGTAAAATTTTACTAGTGTTTCTGAAAAAGAAGAAATAGATGATGAACTTTTGGAAATCATTGACTCAGAAACCAATCTAATAGAAGAAGAATAAAATTGTAGTTGTAATGTGATGTCTCACACTTATAAAATATTAACTTTTTATAAGGCAATTGTAGACATGTATGGACTTAGAATAAACATGATTAGTCAAGATGAAAATGATCTATTGACTATAATAGATTAAATTCCTGATTCTGACTTTAGACGCCAATTTCAAGAAAAGTTTCTAAAAAATAACAAGAAACTAAGAAAAATAAAACTCCATCTAGAACAAATAGTTACAGGTTAAGTGAAGTCACATCTAGGTTTCTAGCAAAACAACATGAAAAACCAGCAAACTTACAAGATTTACGAAGAGAAATTAGCCAGTTAAAAACTGAAATAAAAATTCTAAAATATAAAAATATTATATTCAATCAGAGATTAAATTCTATTGAACATATAGAAGAAATCATTGATGAAAATAAAACATCAACTTCAAAAAAATTCAACAAAAGAAAGATTACCTTAATATACTACATCAAGTTAATTCTCAAAAATGGTTTATCAAAGTAACACTCATTATTAGAAATAATTTCACAGAAGAGCTAATTGCTTTAGTTGGCAGCGGTGCAGATATGAATTGTATCAATGAAGGGATAATTCTAACTAGTTATTTAATACAAGGAAAAATCTCACAAATAAAAAATGATTTTCATAAAACTATTTGGAGTCCAAATCTTCTATCTCCTATTCTCTATCCCCTTTCGTGCCCCCTAGTTTATTTTCACTCAAATTTTAAATTTTCACAACTTGTTCCGCAAATTTATAAGATTTTATATTATATTGTATTCAAATTTTAAAACATTTGGGCATAATATTGTTTTAAACAATTTTTCTAAGATTTAATGTTTAATTTACACTAATTTATACATTTATTCCAAAATAAATTGCGCGTGGATTTTTTTTTAAATTAATTATTGGAATGTATTGATACATGTATTATAGTAATTGTACAATTTTTTTCAAGTTTTTTAGAATTTTTTTTTAAATAAAATAAGTAAGGGAATACGAAAGGGATAGAAGATTTAAACTCAACTACTATGAGTTACCAAATGCATTTTGGAATAGATATTTTGAAAAAACTGTGCAATTTTTTAATTCTACAAGTGGTAATAAAATATCAATTAACAAATGTATAAGTATTTAATGAAAATATTTGTATACCTGCGTCATTCTTAATAGTGAAGAATCTTTCTCAACACGTTATATTAGGAACACAATTTTTACATTCATTAATGCCTAGTATAACAGTTAACTATTTAGTAATTTCTTCTAATAAGGAAGTAAGAATTATAAAGTGAGATTTTATTACTAAAGCACAAACTAAGTTACTAAATGAATTACGGGGGGAAACATATTTTGCTAAAAGAAAAACAAATAAATATTTTTTAGATCTGAAATTTGTTATCTTTCAATAGAAAAAGATATTGAAACCCCTTTAATACAAGGAAAAATCTCACAACTAGAAAAGTATTTTCAAAAAACTATTTGTAGTGAGTTACCGAATGCATTTTGGAATAGAAAACAACATATAGTGACTTTACCATATGAAGAAAGTTTTGATGAAAAAACTATACCTACAAAGGCCAGACATTGTCAAATGAATAATGAACTTCTCGAATTATGTAAACAAGAAATTAAAAATTTACTAGAAAAGAATTTAATTGGAAAGTCTAGTTCCCCATGGAGTTGTACCGCTTTCTACGTTGATAAAAATGCAGAGAAAGAAAGAGGAGTTACTCATTTAGTAATAAACTACAAGCCTTTAAATAAGGTATTAAGATGGATTCGGTATCTAATTCCAAATAAAAAAGATCTTTTAGATTGCCTTTATAATGCCAAAATATTTTCAAACCGGATATTGCGTTTATATGTTCACCCTTCTACGCTTTTTCTCACACCTTGTCACATTCCACATTTCTCCCATTCCTTATTACGAAATGGTAGAACTTTCATTACCATTTTATACCTCAAGTATTTGTCGAATATCATGTTCCGATTGATATTTAAAACCTCTCTTTCATTGATACTTCACATCCAGTTAAAGTGCCAGTTGGGGTTTTGTGATTGCTATTTAAGCTTAAGTGGGTTATTAGTTAGTTTGTTTTTGTTTGTGGAAGTTCTTTTATCTTGTTAAGGATGCAAGTTCAATCAGAAATGTGTTTCTTAGCTTTTATATAACTAATTTGTTTGTACCTTCTGACTGTTGCATTTTCTGCTGGTTCACATCCATGATCCCTGGGTTTAATTTAGCTTCAAGTTTCGCTCTCACCTTATTTGAAATTTCATTTCCGCATTTAAATTTTAAATGAAACATTGTTTTGCTTGTTAAATTATTGTAGTGATAGTTGAACATTACGATTTTCAACCCAGGTGTTACAGCTTTTCTGAATCTATTCAAAAGTTTTTTCTTGACAATCACTAATTCTAAGAGTGTTTTATTGCAGGCTCTATCTGGTTTATTCATACTGAGAGAACACGTTGAAGTGGAGCGTTTTTGGCTGGCCTACCTAAAGTCCTTGCTTATGATTTGTAATTCGGAGAACTTTCTGAGTAGGTTTCCTTTTGTGAGTTGTTAAACACAGCACAAAGATGTTGATGTGTATTTTAGAGGTGATTGGATGTTAACACATGATATATTTGCAGTTGCCACTCTCTTTTTTTCCTACCTTTATTAGGATTGGTAATGCGTTAACTTTTTGTAAAGGTTGAACACCGTTTATATACGGCTATCCGTCTTGCTTCCTTGCATGAGTTAATTTTCAACGTAGCTTATCATTTTCTTAAATTTCAGTCTAGTTTAATTTCATTCGTGCATGGCCATGGTTAAAAATGAAATACCAAGTTATGGCGAGATTATTTAATTACTTTATACATGGATCTTCTGAATTTTAACTGAACAGCGAAGTACAATTTCAAATCCAGTATGTATGGGGTACTGCTAGGTGTAGTCTATTTAGTACTTCATACATGGTTCGCCTAAAGCCTTGATGATTTTGGGAGCAGGGGGCAACATTTGTTTAGCGGTAATAATAATAACTGTGGCGATAGTTCATCCCATAATTACTGCCAAAACTTTGCTTTTAAAAAATTGCATTTTCCGTTTATGGTTTTAACCAAGTTATTTTGTGCTCTTCTTCTAACCGGAAGATAAACACGGTGCGTGATAAGGATTTCTTCCCCAAATCGAATAGAGTAATAGGGGTCCAAATAGTCTCGAATGGAGTTATGAGACAAAAGGGCATAAGTTATATGAACGATCTTCAAAGTTATGATGATAAAAGACATCCAAATTCATATGTGAAAATAAATAAGGGTAATAAGGCATCTAAAACACCTTCTAAGTTGTTTGAGGACGTGGAAGTGATGGCCGCAAGGTTAGTTAGCGAAAAACCTGAGGTATATCATATATGAAATGAAGAACATGGAAGAAAGAGGAAATTTTTTTGGGGAAAATCTCTTTGTTCTTGTACCTTTGCACTAAGAACTTTTCTTTTTCCTTTTTTCCTTGTTACTACATTGCAGAAAGGTATTGATGAAAACTGGGAAGCTGCTCTAGAGCACAATCCCGAAGCTTTCGCAAGGGTGGTACGTATAAAACCTTGGACATGTAGAATCTCTAGTTCTCCATATATCTGTTTTTTTTCCTGATCTTACATTTAGTAATTTAGACCTGAGTCCTTAATGTGGTTATTCAGGTAATGCTGTATGTTGACATGGAAGTAAATGGTGTCCCTTTGAAGGTAGTACATTTTCTTTGTGATTAGCATTTTATTATCTCGAATTTTCGACTCTTTATGCTGTGATCTATGCCACCTACAACCCAAAGGGTGTTATGGTATGAAAAACGATGATGAGAATCTTATATCCCACATGACCCTTTACCATCTTCTAATTGTTAAAAAGCATTTAAGATCATTTTATAAAAGTCCTATTAGTCATCGTGCAATTAGCCTATTATTTATTCTTTAAGGCAAACCATTTTCTTTTAAACTCTTCTGGTATAGCTGTTAATTTGCCTTTAGATAACACTGATTATAGCTCCATAACGATGGAGGGCAGAGAAGGAAAACGAACTAGTGAGAATCAACAAGAAAACAAAGAGTGCACTGAAGCTGTTCGACGTAATCTCTGTGAAGGAAATGTAACTGATAAATCTGATAGTGACCCAATTCTATCCCAATACAACTCTATAAAAGATACTCTTTCACCAATTGATCAACTTCACCAAATGTTAGCTGATTCAAAAAGGAAGTTTGGGCTAAATTCTGCGGTAAAGCTTGATGAAGTCGGGGCTGGAATTGGACATGGTAAACTAGCTGATGGGTTAAAATGAAATGAAAATGCAGGTAAACCAATGGCAGATAATGGCGTGAGGACAGGAGCATTACTCTTACCAAGTTAGCTGGTAGATGCTATAGGGGAGATGAACAATAGTGTTTCAAAGAGTGAAAAAGCCGGAATAAATGTAGGAATTGAAGGACGGGTATCATATGCAGAAATGGTACAAAAGCGACATGTGGATATCGTAAAAGAGGCTAGAAGCAAAGAAATATCCGAGAATCAAATCCGACATGGCTCTAGCTCAAAAATAAAGCTACAATACTACACAAGTGTCCCTCGTACACCGGTGACGGACCTTATATCCGATGAAGCTGAGATGGTTAGACTAAATAATTGTTTGACGGGTTATTTCTTAGGAGCTAGATTTAACTAGTACGATGTTAGAGATGACCTGTTTGAGCAATGGGGTGATAGTGGGTTTATTGATATGTGGTGTTCTGAGAATGGTATTTACTTGTTTGAATTCGAAAATGAAAATGCCATAGATGAGATCCTTGAGAAAGCACATTTCCACGTGTTTGGCAAGGTAATGGTGTTGAAAAGATGTCAGCCAATGCTCAATATGTCCAAGAATTTGGTGTATAAGGTGCCTATACGGATCAAAATTTATGGATTGCCACTTGAATTTTGGACAAGCGACAATCTAAGTAAAATCACAAGTAGCGTGGGAAAACCCTTGTATATGGATCTAGCTACCAAGAAAAAGTTGAGGGTAACCTATGCTAGAGTGTGCGTAGAAATTGATGCTTGTATGATGTTACCGGATACTATCTCTATTGCTTATGGGGATAATAGCGTAGATGTCTCGGTTGAGTATTAATGGCTGCCTCAAAAGTGTGAAGTGTGTAAGGTTTTTGGTCATAATGTGGGAACTTGTCCTCTTTCACCGAGACAACCTAGAGAGCATGGACCTCATAGAAACATCTCCAGAAATCAGTGGCAATCAAAGAAAGAGCCAAGTAACCAATTTTGAAAAACCACTCCTAGTTCTTTTTTCATTGCTTGTCAATCTCATCAGGTCCTACGTGGCTGCCTTTTCCCCCGTAATTTTAAAATTGATTAAATGACCAAGCCAATGTATGACTTGGAATTGCCAATCTCACATCTTACGTGGCTATTAACCCTACCAAATTGATTTATTAGTACTTTCCAGAATTTTGTGTTGTATCGAATATATTCGATTCCGACACAGTTTTATTTAATGATCGATAAAATACAAAAAAAATTGTCTTTTTATAAAATTATTTGATTTGACTATGCATTAATAAAATATCTGATTTGACTATACGAAGATTTTTTTATTATTTGATTTGACGATTCATCGAGAAAAAACTCTATAAAACGTTAACGTTATTCGTTTAAAACAACAAACCAAAACTTGAATTCATTTTATCATATTATTATCTCTCTACCCGATTCTATAATTCGTGTCATCAAGTATAGATAACAATTATAATATTTGGTGAATAATTATAATGTTTTAACAAATGTTAGCTATTTTACGTATTTTTCATTTCGTGAATTTTGCATAATGTCTCTATTTATATTTGATTTTACTTGGCTAACTACAATTTTTTATGTTGGTATTGTCCTCCACAAAACAAAAACAAAAAATAAAAATCAAACTATAAAAGTGCCACAGATGATTTGGTACAAAATAAAAACAAAGGGGAAAACGAAATAAAATTGTCACACATGATTTGGTACAAAATATATAAAACAAAAAATACTGCTAACTCATGGACCACTAAAAATATACTCTTAAATAAAACTACAAAAAATATCATAATATAATACATCAGTTCAAAAACCCGTGCTCGGTCCTTCATCAGGAAAAATATTGGAGTTTGGTACTCAGAAAAAAAACATTAAGAGAGTAATTTTTTGTTTTGGGAGTTAATAGTCACGTAGGACATGAGATTGACAATCTCGGGTTATACATGGCTAGTTGACATTGGTTTGGTCATTTAATCAATTTTAAAATTACGAAAAAAACCAGCCACCTAGGACGTGGGATTGATAATCACGAGTCCCTAATATTTATAAGGAAACAAAGCAATGAAAAAAGAATTCCCCCTCCTTAGGCTCAAAACCTCTTCCTTCCCTCTAGAAATTCTTCATTTTTATATTTTTGGATACTTTTGTCATGATTGATTATTACCAGAACGCCGACTTTGAAGCTAATTACTTTGCTTTGATATTCTCTATCATATTTCAATACTTGTTTGTGGTTTCTATCTTGTCATTGATCTATGTTTTGGTTATTACTAGCAGTTAATACTAGGTTATATATTTTTGTTAGTTTAGGAATTAACGACTCTAAAATTGCATAATATAAATTGTAGAAAAACTCATTTCATTGAACATTAAATTGAAATTTGCGTGATAAAACGAGTTAGAATTGATAACCCTTACATGTAAGTCGATAGCAAATCAGTTTAACAAGTAAAAAATATATTGGTTGAAATATTGAGAAAAGAGAAAAAGCAATTAAAAACCAAAAATCTAGATAAATAAAAATACTAATATTGAATTTGGTTGCTTTTCCGTGTAACGAATTCGTACTTTCGAGAATTATATTGTAATTGCACTCGTACTCTTGCGAGAACTTTTTGTGCGTAAAAAGTAAACACTTAGAGGCCAGTCAGTTTACTGTGACAAAGTTTTGATGAAGCACCCGTTTTGTGGTTGATCCGCTACTACTACCACTGTTGCGCTCCTTTTCCTTCGATCAGAGATTTTTCCATTGTTTTTGCTCTGGTTTTGATAAGACAAACTGTTTTGTGGTTAGTGATTTACATAGTATTTCAGGCTATATCATTCGGCTACACAATTTTTCCTAGATACCGGTTTTGTCTCACACATAGTTTTTCAGACCTAAAATCTTTATATGTTTGTCACTACGAATGAACATTGATTCAGATCGACTACATGAATACGAATAACTCAAGACATTCAAGAGTGAGTGTTGTAGATCTTACCTAGAAGTCTTGGGCCCTACTGCAATAATGTATGTTGGATCTAAGTAGGGTATTCTACTATGTACACCCTTAACCTTTATTATATAAAAAGTGGTAGAGTTCGTTGTATTATCTTTGTATCAACCATATGAATGAATAAATGCTCTACCTTTATCTATGTTTATACATCTTTTCGTATATCTATATCTACCTAATATGTCACATAACAATGTGTTCATTTTAGTTTCAAAAAATAATGAAATATTAATACGGATAATATTTTAAAAAGATTGAAAAAACACGTAACTTAAGAGTCCAAATCTTCTATCCATCCCGTGCCCCTTGTAATTTTATCCAAAAAATTGATTTTTTTTGTACGATTACTATAAGGCATGTATCAATACATTTCAATAATTATTTTTAAAAGAAAATCCGTACGCAATTTATTTTGCAATAAATGTATAAATTTAATATTAAATCTTAAAAAAATTATCTAAAACAATATTATATCCAAATATTTTAAAGTTTGAATAAATTTAAAATTTAAATGAAAATAAGAAAAATTGGGACGGAGAATATAAACAAAGATTTGGAATGGTAACTTATCTTACTATCAATAAAAAATAAACGACCCACATTTTAATAACATGGCTGACCAAATCTTCACAGGGGAGTATGTGATAAGGGGATTAAAGTAGTTTGTTTGTTACCTACCACTAATAGTGGTATATAGAGAGAGAGGTTTTTTTTTTTAAAATGATGATAATGTACGTAAACCCATCAACAGCCTCTTATCCACGCTACCAACACCCTTGTTCTCTCCTCCGTCTTCTCTCTAATGACCAAAGGCAAAGAAGGGGAATTTCTGTGGTGACACGTGGTGCTCCAGGAACAAGTACCTATATCTTTGCACTTGTTCTTCCTCTCTCTCTCCTTGCCGCCACTGTCTTCACCGCTATTCGTATCGATGATAAGCTCGAAACCGACTTCCTCCGTGAGGTTTTCCTCTCTCTCTCTCTTTCTTTTTTTACTTTTTTCTATTATTACTTGTATTTGTTTATTTACTAATAAATACTTGTACTAATTTTATTTACTCACTCAGCGTTTGTTTCTTTGTAGCTTTTAAGCTTGTTTTGTTACTTCGAGAGTTCAGTTAAAATCTCTTGGCTTTTGGTTTTCTTGTCCAAACAGACTAAATATTATCAGCTGAGTTGAATCATGAGAGGAATTAGGTACATGCTAAAAAAGGTTACAAGGGTTAAAAGGCGGTGACGTCTTTATACAGTCATGATAATCTGAATTCAGTCTGAGACTCGTACTTCTGAAGTACGAGTCATACTTCTGAAGTACGATCATATGACTCGTATTTCTGAAGTACGAGATTGATTTAGAAAAGTCAACCGTTTAAAAAAAAAAATCAAGCCTCGTACTTCAGAACTACGACTCGTACTTCAGAACTACGAGTCTCAGACTATATTCAGATTATGATGACCGTATAAAGACACCACCTTAAAACGCCCCCATATTAAAAAAAAATATTTTTTTTCCATATATTTTGCTTCAAAGTTGACGATTATAGTATTTCATGACCCCCAATAGTTACAATAAAAATATTAATATACACTTCAGCATCACCCACATTCAAAACTTGGTTCTGCACTGTTGAATGGTTCTTGATGTTATTCTCATAATCCTTTCAGTTTTTCTGCTTAAAAGTCGGAGCCAAACAAGCCCCGTTGTATTAACTAACTTGAATTTCTGTTTTTGAATTCATTGTGTTGAGTTACCTAGACTCTGTGAGGGTTTTTATATTTACTGTTGTGTCATTTGCTATTGTAGTCTTTCGTTGAGCGCCCAACGAGGGGGAATAAAATACCTTTTCAAGAATTATATTGTTTAGAAAATACATGAAATAAAGTACTTTCACCAACACCGCCATATACCATGTCATTTCAAAACAAAATTTTAGAGCGCATTGGCATCTTAGAGTGCTCAATTTGTTATTTTATGGTGAGATCGAAGTATGTGGTTGCAACGTGCAGGATATTAAATATCGAGCTTTTTGGTAATTTTGAAACTTATATACTCGAGTTACATTGTGCTTATCCGCTAGTTTTAACTTTGAACCAGTAATAAGTTTGTAAAGGTATGTTTTCGTGCTTAATATCCAGAGGATCGTGGATTATCATCAGTTTAGTCCTGAAAAATCTCTCATTAACGGCTCTCAAGTATTTACTTTTGGCTGCCAATTTTGGTTTCAAACTTTTACCCATGATAAGCGTTCAATGAATGACACTCCACTCATTTCTTTACTTGTAAGTAAAATTTTTTTGTCACATCTGTTAGACTTCATGTCGGTAGTAGGTTATATGTGGGCTTGACAATCTAGTCTGAGCGTTGATCAGATGTCAACAGCTCTTATAATGATGGTTTCTATGAAGGCAGTTGGATGTTGCCACCTAACTCCTCGTGTGGTCCTTTCTGATAATGCATCATTGTTAAAGCAAAAGAAGTTGCAATTTCATTAATGTTTTGTTAGTTTGTATATTTTGGAGCATGATAGTCTAATAACATCTTAATTAAATCCCCAGGTTGCCATTAATCAAGCAATCATGGAGGAAGATGAAGATGGTGGCGAAGCTATTATGCCTTTAGAGAAAAAACCTGCACTTCCTCGTAGAAATAGGCCTAAACGTGAAGCTGAGACATCGACTATGTAGTTTGTGATACTGAGTTTGTTATGAGAGAGTAAAACTGTCACTAAAATTAGCCACCGGGAAAATGTGTAGCTCTTTCAACATAAGTTTTTAACTAGTATAACCTTTTGCTTGTTATCTTGTATACTCATGTGATCATATCTCTACTTTTTGCATCTAGAATTGGATATATTTTTTAAGCGATTTTTAAGCTGTAACACAGACAGTTTCATGGATTTTGTATTGTATCTTATTGAAATCAGATCCCGTGGAACCAGTAACAGTGTAGTGATAATGTTCAACGCTAGCTCATAATCATGGCTAAATTTTACGAAAAGTCAAAACATAATCTGATATTCCCAACACTGGTTATGGATATGGTTTTTCTAAAACAGTACTATACTGAAATCTAATTACTTTGTTTAAAATGGTGCTTTTTCTTAGCATTACTAAGGCTAAAAAGTTGATAAGGTGTCTGAAACGTAAGCTATTTGAAAGATTCACCATCACAACGACCTACTTTTCCAAGATTTTATCACTCGAAGTATAAATTATTCAAATATAATAAGATGGAATCTTGAGAATGAGACATTTTATTTGGTATTGGTATCTGTCAAGGATCGGTGACAGAACCATGAATCTTAAATCGGAGTGATCAATATTTTATATATATAAATTTTCTCATGTTTTTTCCATAATATTGGGTGAGGGGAGCGACATATGCTAATTTTTGAAGATTTTGTAGTAATACGTAGTTTTTTTTCCCATCAGTTTTATCACAATGGAAGTGGGAAGAGAGGAAGACTGTCACCACCTAGTTAATTCATCGCACAATCCATCTTATCACAAATATTTTGTATGAATCTAAATAGCCAAAGGACGGCTCGTTCAATTAGTTGAGACCTACTATACCTCGCTTAATAACATTATTGATAAACAGAAGGGTAGATTCAATTAATGAAAAGCACATACAAAACACAAATAGCTTAATAACATTATTCAAACCAAGTCCACTTAAAACATAACATTTTCCAGACCAACTATCCTTCAACACGAGGGGTGATTCTTAATACCCTCTGTCAACAGTAAGAAAAACTGTCTTGACACACCAAAAACAAAACGATACAGAAATACGACCACATTGACTGCAAACCCAAGTTTAGGTACCATAAAGAGAACATATTACAAAGTTTTATAGAGAGATTATATTGTATCTAGCTATAGCATAAGAGCTTACCTTCCAAACGAAATTATTGTGCCAAGCTTAATCTAACCTTGAAACATTGATTTCATTAATACTCAATTAAACCAACCAAAGTTAAATTGCAAGCCCGCATTCTCATTTGCTACACTATCGAAACCACCTGGAGAATATGTTTTGCACTGATCAAACTGGAACTCATTAGATGGGACAACAGAACACGATAAGGCCATGTTTGGCTCACCAATATTTTTCCTCCCAATCATATTCCCTTGCCCATATAAACTTTCACATATCTGCATAGTTTGCCGAGATTGAGTATTATCTCCAATATAGTTTTGAACCCCATTGTTCATCCCCTCGTTTTGGGGAAGACTTGTATCGTAAAACGAAAAAAGATCCGAAATTGATTTTAGGGCATCTTCAGGAAGATCCTCCCCAGATTCATTAAACGGAGATAAACCCATATCATGGTTAACCAAACCATGGTTACGTAAACCATGGTTAGGCAGCGAGGGAGCCGGCTTGAATTGCACAGATGGTGCTTTCCCATTACTATTCTGAAAGTTTGGCATTTCAAACCCTTGAGAGGAATGATTATTATTATTTTTATTTCCCTGGAAAGGACAACTCATCTGGTGATTGTCCCTCGTAATCTTGTCAAGAAAACCAACTTGTTTGTTACTAAAAGGGCAATGTGTATACGCACACGTGTATAGCTTTTGAAACATAATCGAGCTATGTTCATCCACCGTCATCTTCCTCTTTTGATTAAAATCCGATGCCATTTCAACAATCTCATCCTTGATCGGAAATTTGGTAGCATCAAATCCACGGTCTTCATTCACCACAACATCATCTACGCCTTCAACATCGTAATCACTAATGTCACTCAAAATGTACGATCCATACAATGGAGGGGGACAACTGTCCGGATGGAGCTGACGTATCAATATCTCCTCTTGGTTCACGATGGCGAGCCACGTGGCGCTCTCTTTAGCCGTCATTTTATCCTGCAAGCATTTCGATTGCCTCACGAGCTTCCTTATCTTAGCGATATCGGGGGACATGTGCTTGATGACAGCCGTCAAAACGCTAACCTTCCAAGCTTTCTTCAGATCATGAGGCTTTTTATACGGTGGTGGGCCCTGGTCCGGACCAAGACCCAGCTGGGTCCACCACTCTTCTTCCCCCGTGGGCCACCATGGGGGAGGAACCCCCTTCTCTAAGGGGAACCTCCTCTGTGGCGGATCACAATGTTGCATAAGAGCCGATAAAAGTGAGCCCAAAGTAGTGTCTTGAAGCTCTTGTAGGGTATGCAGGGTGGCTCCCACGGACACAAAATCGTTGTTATTTCCAGATTGCTCGGCTTGGTAGATCGATATAGCAGCGGGAGCATTTCGGTCAAATCTCACTTTCTCTTTCCACCACGCACGAAGGTTATCGGAAGCTCCGCTCACGGGCTTCCCTTTCTCAGGGATGATACCGTAGACAAATCCTTGGGCTTTACAAACCTCCATCATCTTGAGCATGTACTTAAGTATACCTGATGCAAGACATTAAAACCCAAATGATTAAAGAGTACCGAACGATCCAGATATTAAATGCCAATTGTTACTTAGTCACTAACAGAAAACACTTATTTGTAATAAATTAACGGAGAACTTCTGAAGCTCTGCAATAGCAAACAAAAGTAAGAAAACACAAACTTTGGAAAGGATGAGACAATACCCATGAATAGACACAATAATGAATAGACACATCAGTTAATAAAAAACGAAATTAAATCAATAAAATCGGCAATTATACTGTCTTCTGCCTTTGATGTTTCCCTTGGCATTCCTATTTGCAGTAATTTAAACAACACTACGTGGGAAACCTATAAACGTCATTTAAAAAAGAAGCAGCTTTATATAAAAAATTACACATAACAAAGCAAAAAATGCACAAAAATGAAAAGACATGTCACTTGGTATGATAAACACAATTTTTTTAACCAATAATAGTTGCATCAATACCATCTTGTGCTCTCGACATTTTTTTCCTACGAGCTTGCTCTTGAGACTGGCGTTGCTTTGCATTGTCAACAGGTCCTCCGTCTTTAGCCTTGTTTTGTTCTTTGAGACGTTTTAGCCTCATACGATCTCGCCACATCCTCCTCTCCAGCTCATCCACGTCCATCTCTTCGTCACTATAATCCTCTTCACCAATACCATCTTGGTCGGGTTCAGCGCCTTTCGTCTCTCCTACCTCCACTGCGGAATGAGGAGGATAGAGAAAGTCGAGGTTACAGCAAAATTCCACTTCCTCAAAAATACCACTTTTATCGCTAATCATACTCACGACTTCCTTTTATCAGAAATTTAAATGTGCGAGTTAAATGGTAAAGACTCCGCGACAAGAATGGCAGCTAAACGTTAATGGGGAGAATATTGGACAACTTTGCTTAGCCAATTTCCGCCTGCACAATAAATATTGTAATAAATACACTAAGAGGTAAAACAATGGTAAAATAAGTATTTGCTCATTTCTGTATGGGTAAAAGGAAACTAAGTAATTATTAAGAAAAATATTTAGATATTAATGATTAACAACAAAAGTACTTAATTGAAAACAAAGAGGACATTTCGAACTGAAGATGACACGACCTTCTACTAAATTTTCTTCTTTTCGCAAAAAACCCAATATCCTTTTGAATCTCATAAATGTATGTTATTTCATCATATTCAGATATTAATGATTAACAACGAAAGTACTTATTAGTAAATCTACTTGTGTTTACACCATTTACTTTGTGCTTTGAACGCCAGCCCTCAATTTGTCACCACCTAGTCACAGATGATTTCATCATTTTCCTAGAAGAAATCCATATCAAGCACCAATATAGAACATAAAGAAGAAAAATGATAATTACAGAGCAGATTAAGATTAGTGGATTGAGTACGGAGAACTTCTATGGTACCTAGGCAGTCAAGCAAGGATTGGTTATACAGAGGTTTAAAGTTTTCTTCAAAAGTGCTAATTTACATGAACAATGCATAGCTTCTTTTTACCTCATCAACTTCCTAAATATAGCACTTCAGCCGTAATGAGAAATGAGCAAGCTCACGATTAACGGACCCTGCCCTATCAGTGACAGAGAATAAAAATGAGAACAAAATTGAAGACTTACCATTGATCACTTTACGAACGGCTAATAACAATTTGTCCTATCTCTGTGCAAAATCTCACACAACTATAGTATTATAATGGAGAAACCATATATAGCGATGGACCAATAACAAGTAATGACATAAACAGGTCAAGAATCATATCCAAAAAATCTTTTTCTAGCGTAGAATTACAATATCAAGTATATTATTCAAAAGTTTGCGAACAAACAAAAAAAGAAATTGCAGTATTTATTAACTTTGCTATATAATACTTTTCAGATAATCCTATATCAATAAGTAACCCCAAGACCATCACATCAAACAGAAAGACAAAGAAGACTACTGGTGTCGAGATAATTAAGTCAGCTTGATACATCTCAATAGTCAATACACATGGTTAATAATGGTAACTTGTAAATGTTTTGGGGTAACGACTGTTAAAAAAATGAGGATGTACTTCTTTCTGATACTTTTTGGTTTCAAAAAAGTTATAAGACAATCTTATGCGCGCTTATAAAAAAAATGGATCTGGAGAACAATAAATATCACCAATAGCTCACACCAGATTGACAACTTTGGATTTGATTTCTAAATTAGGCCGTTACCGAATCACAAAAGATACACATTTATTAAATTACGATAGAAGCTAGTGAACTTTCTATAGTGGCTCGAAACATGCCTACAAATAATAAATGACTCAAAAAGTCATTGACGGCCTTCTGGCACAAACATTCACTTGTTTTGCTTATCTTCTATCAGAAAAAAATGGTCCTCGAGAATACAAACTTTTGCATGCAAATGATCCAGCTTATGATCACTTATTCATAAAATAAACCGGTTGTTCGCTGTTCAAGAATTCTTGTTTAGGCAGTTCATACCATCCATACATAGTGTTTTGATCTAATATTTTAATTCTTCCTAGGAATAGCATATGCAGCTGTTTAACAAAAAACTTTCCACAAGTATTGCACGAGTTTTAAATTTTCAAATAAAACAAATGATACGTTTTTCGGTCCTAAACGAATCTCGAACTCAAAAGTGCAAAGCATTAGAAGCAAAATAGCCATAAATTTTAGAAGATTAAATCTCTGGACCACTAGCTAAAACAATCTACTCTTAAGTTCACAACAAGCACATCCGCATGACATTCCTAATGACACATACATGTTGAATGATATCCAATAATTTCTCTATGAGCAAAAACTATAATGGTGGCCCCATGCCTCTAAATGTGCCATTGTTGTTAGAAAGCTCTATATTAGTCTTTTCTTTAAACTATTGCATGAACATATAGCAATCAAAGGTGAAAAAGTTAAACCAGTAGCAAGAGCACAAGAAGTGCACAGTTATATAAGTGGTGTATAACTGTACATTTAGTTGTGAGTAGTAGCCATTAAATGATTGGTAAAAGTAGAGTCGTGCCAAATTATAAGAAAAACATGAAGTCAATACATACATGTAGCGAATACACTGAACATTAGATGTAGAGGGGACGTGTGTAAACAAAAATGTGTTATTTTGTGAGTTTTTTGTACATTCTCAAATTGTTTCATTCATTATGCTTCGTCACCTGTTTATTCTTCATTTCTATCTAGGGACTTAAAGTTGGTGAAGGGGAAACTTTTGAGATTTTTGTACATTCTCCAAAAAAATTTTTAAATTTTTCATTAAGTATAGACATTGTTGATCCGGCTAAGTGAAACACAAGTAAATCTTTGACGGTACTTGACCAGTAAAGAATAGTGAGTCTACCCAATGAAATCTCAGGAATTGACTGGAAAACCCTTGTGTGGGCTACCGATAAAATTAAAACATTGAATTCTTGTTGGCTTCCACTGTTTTCAAGGATTGACGAGGTCCACTACGTATTTTTCCATGAAACCAGCATACAAATACAGGAAAATAACTAAGTGGAGACAAAATTGATGAAAAATTAATTTTTTTTCTACGTATTTTGATCAAAAGCTTCAACAATTAACGTTCGGCCCCCCATATTACCGGAAAAAAACTCATTTAAGTTATGAAAAAAAAAATTATATAGAATATCGGCCCCTCCTATTTAGAAATCCTTTACAATTGCAAAATTGTCATCAAAATATCCCCCCGCATAAAACACCAAGAAGAAAACAACACAAATATAGTGTAGACATATATACATACATAAAAAAACATGTGATATGTCACACCATGTAATCCTATTGAGCAAGTAATAAAAGTTAAAGCCCTGATAAACCGATTCCTTCTAAATACTAATAAAGATTGCTCCCAGAAAAGGAAAGCTATAAGGCCTAAGAGTATATGAACAGAGAGTATCGCAGAGTTCTTGGTAGCACATACACAAATGGAATTAATTTATTATATGACTCAAACTCAAAATAAAGGGAATCTAATTATCTCCATGATATGCGTTTCTAAATTAAATTATCTCCGTTTCTGCTTATGATTTTGGGTAACCTCAATTAGTAAATTGACTCATTTTCATTTGAAAAATCTATTTCATTCAAATTGCACACTATTTATTAAATATATGCAGATATAGCTATCTATCTACCTTCCCTCTTCTTATTGCCCTTATATTCAATATTCAAGGCAGTAGGGGTCTAAAATTTCCATTTTTTATTTAAAAAAATGGAAGCACGCAAAATTTTCGATAATTCTCTATAGACAGCTCCCCCCCCCCAAAAAAAAAAAAAAGAGGGTTCGTTACTTTTTCTTTGCTGCTGATAAAGCATATTCATTCTTTATTTCTCAAAAAACTTCAATACAACAAAAAAGAAAAGAAAAAAAAGAGGGCTTGTTTGGCTACAACTTTGAAGCAAATAAGCTGGATTATTCAAGAATAGTAAGAAATCAGGGCTGCTTAACGATAAAATGATTATCGCGATTTACCATATTCCGTACAACTTCTTATAACGGAAAAAGAGAAAATATAACTAAGCTTAGCTTGCAAGAATAACACGCATATATACATGTGCGTGTATATAAATAGATAGATACATACATACATGAGATAAGGCATACCTTTAGAGATCGATCAGCAAAAAGATTTCAGCTCTAAACATTGATGAAGAAGCAAAACGAGAAGAAAAAAAAAAGAGTAGGATTTTCCCTAAAAGTTATGTCCGGATTTAAAGTCAACAAAATACTTTATAACTTTTGCGTGTAAGATAAAAAGTAGTAAGTGCACTTAATATTTTTATTTTTTTAAAAAAAAACTGCACATGGAAATATATATTCTAATTAAAATTCAATTAATTACATCATCAAAAACCAATCTTTCTCTCTCCTTAGATTCGTCGGTTTCAGTCGGACCGAAAATAAGAAGGAAAGATAATAGTCCTCCGTCCCAAATTGATCGTCACATTTTACTTTCACATCGATTAATCGAAAGTTGATGCATCTAAATTCTTATCCGTCAATTGGGCTCTTTAGAGCTGTGATCGATGTATGTTAAACTCATTTATAACATGCATTTTTTATTTATTAAATTAGCATTAGTATAACTACAATCCCATCTACTAAAATCCCGATTTCCGGCTATGGCAACCCTAACCGATCTTCAACAGATTAACACAAATAAAAGCACCCTCATTCAACAACCCAATCTCACTTCCCACATATATTTGGAGTTGGATCCTGAGATATTCTTTTAGAGAATTACCATCAGTCAAGCTTAGAACATGTATCTGTCTAAAATTGGTATAACTCCGGAAAAATTATGACCCAAGAGTCTCTACTAAGTCATATACATGTCCAAAAATATGGACATATACACAATATATTGACTAAAATGGACATATCTTGTGGATATATACACAAATATTTAATAATTTTTTGTGTAAACAAAACACTATTCTTTCTCAAAAAACGCACTTTGTAAAATTTTTATTTAATGCAATTATAGCTGATACTAATAATAAAAAAAGACAAAAAAATATTATTGGAATAAAATCAATCAGTAAACAAGTACCTCTATGGTCATATAAATTAATCAATGCCTTTTGAGGCTGAATTTTTCCATTGCAATTTATTTGTTTCCATTCTCAAACCGTAATTTTTTTTTACGAACCGTAAATCTGGCTTACAAACTGTAAGTTCGTAAGTCAGATTTACGGCTTGACTTTTGGTCAAATCGTAATTCTGACTTACAGTTCGTAAGTTAGATTTACGTTTTTGACTGTAAAATTACCAAATTGCCCCTGCGTTAAAAATCTGAAAATTTTCCAGAGCTCTTGGTCGATCGATCGGAGTTGACAGCCGGTCGATCGACCAAGCCCTATGGAAAAAAATTCAGACTGAAAAATTTTCCAGAGGCCGAAAGACTGTAAATTTGCCTAATTAACTCAAAATTATATTTACGGACCGTAATCGTGACTTACGGTTTAACATATTCATATTTTTTTCGATATCGTATATTGTGGAACTATAAGTTATTCGTTCGGACTCACTCCAAATTTAGTTTCGTTTCAACCGTTATGTTCGTTATTAAATCGTATATCATTTTAAACAAATTAACCATTTTTTTAAATAATTAGTATTCGAAATGACATTTTATCATGTTACTCGAAACAAATTAACTTATTGACTTTTTATCAAACTGTAAGTCACGATTATGATCCGTAAATATTTTTTTGAGTTAAGTAGGCAAATTTATAGTACTCAGGCCTCTGAATTTTTTTTCATAGGGCTTGGCCGATCGATCGGTTGTCAGCTCCGATCGATCGGCCAAACGCTATAACGATTATAAGAAGAAAATCCTAATTTTAGGACATAAGACCCGCCTTAAAATAGGACAAAAGTACAAACATAAATAACCTACAACGGGTTCTATATTTTTATTGTGTTTAAAATTAGTTTTTAATATTTTTATTTAATTAATATTTAATTTTACGTCAGTTTTAAATATATTACATGCTTTTATTTGAGTTTTACTGTGTTAAAAAAATAGTTTTTAGTTTATTAAATAATAAAATATATTAATTCTAAATACTAAGTATTAATTGCTGTATTAATAAGTCAATCGTATACCAATGCCGCGTAGTCAAAGCGATATACAAATACATACATAGATAGATACAAAAACCCTCTATATTTCTCTGCGCATTGACCTTATTATTATTATTATAGATTAAATAATAATAATAATTAGGAAGAAATGGCGAGCAAGGAGTATATGGAGAAGATGCAGAGTAGACAGGGTTACAGAAACGTTTGGCACACCGATCTCAAGTCCACCGTATCCAACGATCCTGCTTGTATTTCCCTTTTCTCTTTTTTTTTTTATTTATTTTTTATTTTTTTTATTTTTGTGTGTGTGTGTGTGATTATTGTATTCTGTGTTTTTTTTTTGGAGTTTTTTTTCTTTAAAAATATTTTTGCAAAGAAGCTTGAAATATTTAGGACGGAAAAATAAATGAACTTTGATGGTTGATTTGGTTCTTAGTGTTTAATCTTTGATCATAGTTTTTGTTTTTTTGTTTTGTTTAGTGTGTGTGTGTGTGTGATTATTGTACGTATAATTGTGTCTTTTTTTGGTGTCTAAAATGATGAATTTGTGGTTGATCAGCTGGAGTTGTCTTTCTTTAAAAAAATAAAAATTGCAAAGAAGCTTGAAATATTTGGGACGGAAATAAATGAGTTTGGTGGTTGATTTGCTTCTTAGTTTTTAATCGTTGGTCATATATATATATATATTTATTATTTGTGCGTGTGTGTAATTATTGTACATATGGTGTTTCTTTTTTGGTGTCTAAAATGATGAATTTGTGGTTGATCAGCTGTGGTGTACGTCGCTGCGTTCTTGTTTTAGTTTTCTTTCACTGAATTAATTCTTTTTTAACTGATGTTTGAGATTTTTTATAAACTTGGAGTTGTCTTTCTTTAAATACATGTACAAATACAAATACATATATCACAATAAAATATAAATAGATGTATTAGTTTTCTTTAAAAAAAATTGCAAAGAAGCTTGAAATATTTGGGACAGGAATAAAATAATAAAAGAACTTTGATAGTTGATTTTCTGCTTAGTGTTTAATATTTGGTAATTTTTTTTTTGTCTAGTTGTTTCACAAACCATTGGTGGGAGGTCACCTTTCAATAAGATTTTTGTAGGTCACCTTACAAGTGATAAAAAAAGATATTATTTTCGTAACTTTTTGGTATCTTTTTTTCTTTACTTAATAATTCAAACAAACACTAAAAAAAACTAAAAAAACAGCTTTTAAGTTTTTTTTTTACACTTTGATATCTTTCTCGTGTAGATTATAATATCTTTTTGTAAGCTTAAAAACAACTTTTAACCTCTTTTTTACATTTTAATATCTTTCCCGTATAGATTATAAGTTATTTTTTAAGCTTAAAAACAGCTTTTAAGCTCTTTTTTATTGGGCCGGGTGACTGAAACTTAAAAAAGTTTCGGCTCAGGACTTTCATTTAAAAAATCTTGTAAAAGGTGACATAGGACTAATATTCTCCAAAGGTTTTTGGGGTTATCAAGACTTTGGGCTTTGGAAATTTACTAAGGCTAACAAGGGGCAAATCTAGGAATTTTTTTTTTCATAAGGAAGCGGAAGAAATGTGTAGGATTTTTATATTTTAAGACACTGTTGTACATGAAAATTACAATTCTATTTGAAGCTGTGTATAAACTTTTATCCCTTTGTTTTCATCTTAAATATTTTCAAAAAACTTTGATTTATTCAATTAAAAAGTAAAATGGTAATTTTTGTAAAGAATGTGTTATCACTTAAACAAATAGATTGACTCGAGATCAAATAAATGATTTTTGGAAAAAGATATTCACACAATTTTGCCATTCCCTTGCACACTCCCTTACATTACATGTATAATAATATATTTTTGTTAAAAAATACATTTTTATCCCTCCAAATATACATGTATGGAGTGTGTGAGTTATATATATATATTAGTAATACTAGATTTAATAAATTTTCTTATTTTTAATTAATATTTAAATTTAGGGTAGGCTCAACTAGGGTTCTACTATATTTTTATTTGGGTTTTTAGTAGGTTGAGTTTTTATTATGTTGAATATTTATATTTTGGTTCATCAAATTATAGATTGTATTTTATGTATATTTGGAGGGATAAATATGTAGGGAGTGTGGGAGTTGTGTGCAAGTTGTGTGTCTGGCATCACCCTTAAAATTTTGATGTATTTTTCACTAAAGGATCTAGTATAGAAATTGTTAAGCAATTTGAATGAATGTCACTAATTAATGTTATCAGACAAGAACTTCAGAAGTCAATCACATTAATCCAAACAGTTTAGCCAACTTTAAGTTGAATCATTGTTGATTGCGAAAGGTTACTACTTTTGAAAAGAAAACCCAAAAGGACTCTCATGGTAAACATGGACTTAATTTAACAAGTTACACGTATACAAGCAAACTATAAATTCTATACTACCAAAAGAACAATTTGTTCCTTAGTGACTTAAAACAAGGGTGAATATCTTGCGTTATTATAGATTTGCCATTGGCTACAACAAGAATATGCTTGGTCAATTGTGCTCTATCTCTTTAGTGTGATTGTATAAACTCAATGCATTACGTATCAATTTCCTTCGGATCTTTTCAAAATTTGTGGAGGCTGAAGTTAGTAAGTGTGATTGATCAGTTGAAGATATATTAATGCTGTGTTTGATCAATTGAGGGGTGATGCTTTTACACATTGTAATTGGTATTTTTTTGGAGGGGTTTTAGATTAATTTGGTTCCAAAATCATGAAACATGGTTGATCATTGTGAACTTTTGGTGTGCTTCTTCTTTTTTTATTATTTTTTATTATACGTTAGGACAATCATTTGATTGTTCTAAAAAAAGGCTTTTTTTTCTAAAAGTTAGGGGCAAAAAAAATTATTTGTGTAGCTACAAGTTTTCTCATATATGGTTTTTGGAAAACTGTGGGAGGCTTAAACGATCACTGGGGTATTTTTGGGCTGAAATCCTTGTTAAGTAAGGAATTCACCATAAAGTATTTGGACATTGTTTGGGATATAGTGTCGAGCTTGATGAAGCACGATGGTTTGCTTAGTTTTACATATCTGTGGAGAGGGGTTACATTTGATCGGACAGTATTGTAATTGTGTAGTCCTAATCAAATAGGTTTTACAGTTGTTTTGCTGCACATATGTGTTTTCAGTGTCCTTGATTAAAGTAGACATAGAAAATGCATATCCCTACAAATAGGTAATTTTTACAAAGTTTATGGGGGGTTTTCAAATAAAATTGAAGGAGCTCATTGATGAAACATGTTTGATCACTTGTTAGCTGTAGTGATTTTCCCTGTTTAAGCTTTCATTTCTTTAAAATATATTTTTTTACAAAACCTTGGGGTTTTTGAGAGAATACGAGGCTGGAGTAAGAAATGTGTCTGATCGAACAATTGTGTACTCCAAATTAAGTTTTTTGTTGGATTTAGTTTTCCTTCGGTTTATGATAGCTTGTTATACAAATTTAGGATGTATGAAAAAATACGGATTTTGCACTATTGCCCTTTAAGTCTTATTTTCTTTTTCGTTTTTGATGATTATGACTGCCTTGTACAAGTTACCGAGGGTATAGAACTGGGGGATATTTGCAAAATCTGGTTGGTCAGTTCTGCACCTTGGGGTAATTTTTTTATATAATTTCTGCAAAATCTGGTTGGTCAGTTCTGCAAAATCTGGTTGGGGTAATTTTTTTATATAATTTCTGCAAAATCTGGTTGGTCAGTTCTGCAAAATCTGATTTGTTTAGCAAGCTTGTGGGGGTTCTATGGTAAAGTGAGGAGTTACATCTAGAGATGTAGTTGTTGTATAATTTCTGGTTACGATTTTAATTCTGCTTTAGTTTTCAATGTTATAGACTGCCTTTTACATTTTTCCGGTGTTCAGGAAATAGGGTTGATAGATACTAAAAAGTGGTTCCTCTGTTTAATTTTTTTCCTTTTTTTTTTTAAATCTTATTAAAGAGGATCAAGGGATTTCACACCTACCTCCTTTAACAAAACTCGAACCCTGTACCTAAGATATTCCTAGCGCGTTCTAACCCACTAAGCTACTCCTAGTGGGTTGTGGTTCCTCTGTTTAAGTTAGGAACTCTGGATGAAAATTTTTAGTTGATTAGCTGTAGCTTCTTTTGTGTATTCGTTTTGGTTGATATGATCCGGTGTTCAACAAGATTGGGGGTTTTCAGTGACTTTGTTGGATAGATTAAAAAATGGCTGATCAATTCCTGGTAATAGATTTAATATCTCTGCATTAAAGAAATTGATGACAAAAGGGTGCATATCATCGTCTCATTCATGATCAATTTTTTTAAACTATGGTGAGTTAGTAATAAAGTTGATCGGCAGTAGAAGAAATGATCTTCTATTACACCTTTTAGTTTCGTTTTTAAATGTAGTTTTGCAAATTTAGGCTCACTTGTATTTCCTTTCTTTCTTTAATACCCCAAATCATTAAATATGGGGGTTTATCTTGGTTTGCCATGAGCTCATTACTAATCTTGTATTGGTTTTGCTTTTTCAGTTTGCTGCATCTCGGCTCTCTGGTGAGTACTCATATATCTGTTTCTCTTTTTGATTTTTTAATGTAGGAGATTGAACCAAAATTCATGATTCTTCTAGGGAATTAAACAAATTGTTAAGCAAAGAGACAGGATTAAAAGAAAAATTGTCGTGTTCTTATTTTCTTCTCACAAGACTAAAAATGGTCCTTTTTTGCTTTTCACGCTACAGTGATCTATGTAGGAATGATTAAGTTTGAGACTAAAGAATAGAATTAAGATATTATAATTCTGGATATGCCTTCTCTTTTGAAGTCTTACAGTGGAAACATACATATAAAGATTGCAGGTTCTATTATATGATCATTTTTTTTTATAATTTCTTTTCTTTTTAAACTATGGTTTTGTTATTATATCATTTGGGAACACTTCATGACTTAAGATATCTTCTGTGTTTCTTTCTGGTATTTTTGTTTCTGGCTTTCTGCTATGTACCTGTTCTTTCTTATCCCTTGATTGGCTATAGTGAATAAAAAAAGACTACAAAAAGGGGTGGAACACTGAATCTGAAATATCCAAAATTAACTATAATCTACATAAAAATACAAATATTTTTCTTAAGCCTGGGAAAGGTGCTGGCTCTCTAAAGCCTAAATATTTTTTACAAGTTTAATGCATTTGTGGTCAAGGCGAAGAAGGTCCATGGTTTATTTTTTGGCTTAGACAAATTGCAAGGCCGAATAGCATATTGCCTTGCACCTTTTTCCAATTTTTAGGTCTGCAGACTCTGCACCTGCTGTTAACCTTGAACTTTATTTGTGGAGTTCAAAATGCACAGATCTGTCCTCTCTTCCAAATACTACTTAATTTCAATTAATTCACATGCCTATTCTTTTTATGCATTTGAGTATTGCTGTTGGTAGATCATGTTAATGATTTTAATCTGATGAAGGCATCTACTACATGCTCATCTAGTGCAAAGAATTTGATCTGTTTGTAAAAGTTAAGATTCTCTAAGGATTTGATAAGAATCGGAAAGGTTTGGTGTAGGAGAACGTACATCAATGGGGTAGATATCCGCCAAATTAGTAATGAAAAATATCCATGAAAAAGAACTTTCGAGTCTCAAAAGACAATAGCAACCTATTAAGAAAGCGAACAAGTAGGGGGAGATGATTACTGGTTTTGAAGTCAAGTCTAGTAACATTCATAACCACCACTTCTGTTTCAGATGAATAATGTGTATCGCTTACCATCTGTTTTCTACAAACTTAGTTTTTAGCTAATTTCTTCTAACGACATATTTTTTCTGATTCGACCCTTGTCTCCACCTCTCCACTTCTGTAGATACTAGAGACGTCCATTTGCTTATTACATTTACGGCAGAAATCCGATAGTTAATTCATTTATGTTTGCACTATCTTAAATAACCCTTAGCGTCCTTCTCAATACTGTAAGAATTTTTTCACCTTTTTTTGATGAAATGACTGCTCTTGAAGGAGGTTAAACTGATCTCAGCATTGTGCACGATAAGTTGATTGCAATACGAAGTGGGCTCTGAAGAATGATTTTCCAGCCTCTATTCACTCACATGATTAATTAATTAATAACCCTACTTTAAAATATTCCAACAGCAGCACTTTGATATACTACCATACTTATTTTGCAATAATGAAATGATGTAGCCATCCTAACTTGGTCGTTCTTTTACCTGATGTAGTGGTCCATGCGTATCTTATCTTCTTCGTAAACGAGCTCTGTATGATGACATGTCGAGGTAAATAATGCTCACTCTCTATCTGGGCATCTTCATTTGTCACCCATTCGATAGAAAGAAAAAATGTACAATTTACAAAACTCAGCTACTCGAATAAAAATGTTTTTTTTTTAGGTATACATGTTGTGCGGGTTATATGCCTTGCAGTGGGCGGTGCGGAGAAAGTAAATGCCCCGAAGTTTGCCTTGTCACTGAGGTAAAGTGCCTCTTTCCTACGTTGCTTCTGTAATATTTGTTTATTAGAATTATTGGATCGGAACCTCTTCTTCATGTTAAATGTTAAATGTGAAATTCAATTATTTTGTAGGGCGATTATAGAACATAGACTGGTTATTATATCTGTGTGATTGGACTACCATGTCTGATTTGGAAAAAAAAAAGTATTGAGGATAAAGCAGAATATTTCCTCATTTCAAATATATTTTCGTTTCATTTATACAACTTGTGAGAGTCTTTAATTAGTCTCTAATTAACTCATACTGTTGACTTCTCAAGGTTTTCTGTTGCTTTGCAAATTCGGTTGCATCTACTCGGTTCATGCTGCAAGATGAGTTCAACATACAAACCACCCAATGCGATAACTGCATTATTGTACTCTCTCTCTCTCTCTCTCTCTCTCTCCCTCTCCCTCCTCAGCTTTTCCAAGGGTTGGTTTATATTTTGTGCATTGCTATTTTCTGTAGGCATTTATGATTGGTCTGCAGCAGCTAGCTTGTATTTTCTCCATCGTTGCATGTGTTACTGGAAATGATGCACTTCAAGAGGCTTCTCAATGCCTAAACTGTTTCTCAGATATGGTTTACTGCACGTAAGATATATCTACCCCTCTCTAAGATAATCATTGAGTAATTGTTGAATTTCAAGTCTTAAAAGCTGAAAACTATACTCTTCCTTTTGCAGGGTTTGTGCGTGTATGCAGGTAAGCTTGTATTGATTTTAATTCCTTTTTAGTGTTCCTTATTTTAACCCTTCGTAATCTGATATTTCTGGCTTCCTGTGAAGCGCACTTTTTGATACAGAGATCTAACCCAGGCACTTTATATTATATTTTGTTGTAACATATTGTTATGTGTATAGTTCAAGTAAGGGAAATAATATAGGTAGAAGCTTTTCGACTAACACTAATGTAGAGATGAGGGTATTCTTTTTATCAATGTATATCGATGTAGGTTAATGAATCTTTAGTAGAGTGTGTGTTCTACTCATGACCCTTTCAGATAATGGTATAATTTCATGCTTTTCGTCCATTTCCCCACACAAAAGGTATATTTTTGTAATAACCTTAAAAATAATTTCACGTCTTTCCGAAAAAAAGGCGTAAAAGGTATAATTATTCATCGTGCAATGAGTTGACATCCTAATTCCTATCCTTTTATGAGCCATAAATTCATTTGATTTTAGTCAACTCATCATCACAATGTTAATAGTGTTCATGTAGGTTTTTTACCTTATAAGAGTCAACAACATTACAATACTATATGAACATCAGAGCATACACATACTTTAAGAAGACGACTTACATGATAATTTGGTGACTTCTCTCTCTTATATCTGTAAAATATTGAAAACCAATCAAGGTTATTCCATAGAGTGTTAGGAGTATTTGGTATTAGTGTTAGAAACTATGTTGCACGGATACGGATACGGATACGGTATCGTATCCGATACGATAGGGATACGGATACGGATTTTTTGAAAATTTAGGATACAATACGGCTAAGATACGTCAATTATAATTATAATAAAAATTATTATATATATATATATCTACAAAAGATACTGCCACAAATTAACTTTTACTTATCAAATGGAAATACAATTCGCCAAAAGGTGTTCTATAAAATGTATATTTGTACTTTCTTATAAATAAAATGTATGACCCATTACTTTAATGAGCTTATAATACTTTGTATTAAAATTGTAAATAAGTATGAATTTCCAATCCCACCGTATCTTGAAATCGTATCGGTGAAGTATCATTGAAGTATTGGATAGGTCAAACTTTTGAAATGTCAAAGGATACAGCATTTGGAGTATCCGATACGAGTATCGGATTGGTCAAACCTTTAAAAAGTCAAGGATACGGCATTTGGAGTATCGGATACGATATCAGAGTATCGGTATCCGATACGGTAATTTTAAAAAAAATTGGAGCATGCGTGCTACATAGCTTAGAAATTAGATTTGCAAAAGAATTGTATATAAAATTAGTTACATACATGTTAAGAAAAATATTCTCCTAACTGGATGTCTTCACAATTCCTTTTTCGCTTTCCAAATATTTGACTTCAATCCTTTGAGACCAATGCAGACTCAGCACAAGGTTGAGATGGACAAAAGAGATGGAAAATTTGGTCCACAACCAGCCATGGCGGTGCCTCAACAGCAGTACATGTCGCGTATAGACCAGCCGTACCCTCCAGCTGTGGGGTACCCTCAACAGTATGGGCAGCAGCCCTATGGCTATCCGCCATCTCAGGCCCAGGGTTACCCTCCTCAGGGTTATCCCAAGTGATCTCGACATTGCAATATGTCGATATACAAACAATTGTTATCCGCAGACTTATAGGTGATTACCAAACCATTGTCACCCTTGAAGGGGTCATTTTAAGGTTCTTCAGAGATCTAATTCCGTTTCCATTCTAAAATACCAAAAGTTAACTTTTTTATTTCATCCCAGATTTTATGAGTTTCATTATATTTTCATATGGTGTGCTACAGAGAAACCTTACAATATCAATTAAAGTGCCTCGGTATTATGACTTTGTTCTTAACTGGTTTCTGTATTTCTATGATTTAGTTAAATCATAAAATTTGGTCAGTATGGGAATCCAAATAATTATACTTTGGGGCTCAGTTTTCTAGTTGTTGTAGACATGTGTTCTTAGTGCTAGGTGATAGATAGCAGGGGAGGATCCATGTAGTGGCATGGGAGGACAGTTGCGCTCCCTTGATATATAGCCAAGACTAAAATAGTTAACTTTACTGAGAGTTAAAAATGGGAAATGATTTAAGAACTTAAAACGAGATTATAATCTGGACATGGACTACATCAGTCACAAGGGTAACCTGGGGTAATTTTGTTAAGTTCCAAAGAAGCTTTGTCTAAGTTTTATTGATGCTGTGCGATTTCAGCCTAATTTTATTGTGACACTTGCCAAACTCTGCCCGGTTTAAATCTGTACCCTATCCCTATAGGTAAGAAAAACAATGCAGTCTGTAACTCGACTTTTCATACGTCAACTGAATAATTCTACAACTAGAAATGTTTGTCCTTGTGGCTTGTGCTTAGGGCTGCAAATGAACCGAACGAACTGAACAGAGTTCCGTTCGTGATCGGTTCATTTGTTCAGTATGTTTGTTTGTGATCGGCTTGTGTTCGTTATGAACTTCTGAAATTTTGTTCGTGATCGTTCGTTAAAAATAAAAACTGATCACAAGTTGTGCTAAACCTTTATCCTTCTGGCATAGTAATTAACAGCTTATAAAACAACTTACCAATTCAGAGCCGGCCTTAGCATGGGCAGTGCCACAATTGTTATTATGGAATTGAAAAATATACAAATTTTATTTGTTCTTCAAATCAATATTTTTGAGATTTGAAAAATCTCTTTAAAAAAATAAGTTTATTATTAAACTGTGAGTTGTCACCAACCCGTTGTCGCACTGTAGCACCGTAACTAGGCCCAAAGTTAGGGAAAGTCCTTTAATCAGAACTCCGGTCAGGACTCTGCCTATGTCCGTGACTCTCCTGGTCGTAACAAACTTAATTGAAACCCTTAGTACTGTAAATAACCTAATCCTACTCGATAACTAAGGTCACTAGCGGCTCAGGACCCTGGGTGGAGAGAGTCGTAGTCCTGTGAGCCTGTCTCAGTCTGTTCCGCCGGAGCTCTACCTCATTTCCACCCTCCTTATTTCCTCATTCCTCCGAAATATAAGTATTGAACATATGTTTACTGATTACTAGTAATCATTATTTAGAAGAGATAATTTTACATTATTCTTTCTTGGAATTTAAAGAGACTGTAGCTACCCGTTGCTGTTAACATCGCAGTCAATGGTATTTTTTTTTTCCAGTTTTTAAAAATTAAGTAGATGATACTGAGCATAAACTCGGTATATCTGGGGTGGGGAACACTCAAAAATGTAAACCAAGAACCAAGTGTTGGTGGATTTAAATCGCCTAATCCGGAAAATAAACTTTTGCCACACCGTATCGTATGTTACATCCACACTTGGAATCCCATACAAGCAAGATAGAAACAACACCAAAAAGGTAAAATAAGGTCAACTTTAAGACTTTCAATTTACTCTGGTGCTTTATTTTCTTATAGTTTAATTCTCATAAAATTAAATAACTTAATCACCAACTGAAGCTTATGGATTCAAAATGTAAGTTCTCCGCCAAGCCCGATGAGCAAATGTTTGCAACTTCATGTCTCATCTTCTTGGGCCCACAAACAAGAACTCCTATGCTTAGTTCTTTCAGCTCTAATAGAATTCCTGCAAATTCCTCACAACAAACTGTCAACTAACTAAAACAATAACTTAGTTAGCGAACACTAGAAGATTTGGCACTTCATAGGCTTTTTACAATAAGAATTTGAAATTTTTGGATTCTTAAATTATATTCTCGTAGTTTGTGTTGAACTTGTCGTAACTACTGTTAAATAAATATAGTAAGTGAAAATATGTCTATAACTGATAATAATGTAAAACAATCATGAGTTCTATTCTTATTTCCAATATTTAATTGATTCGAATGACTTAATTTTAAAGGCTAGGCTAGGCTAGTGGGTCAGAATCCGCACTCGCAACTACGAGCTTCAGGGTTCGAGTGTTGTGAATGTTGTAGATGTGATAGACAACCTCTAATCCTCTTTATTAAAAGATAAAAAGAATAAATAAATCAAATGCCTTACTTTTCAAGTCGGGCCTTTCACCAAAATGCAATGTGGTGGATTGAACAATAGACTCTTGAGGCAGGCTCTCTAACTCCATCTTTGCATTATAAGACAACGAACCTGGTGTGCCAAAAGGTGTTGGTGCCTCGATGGTTTTTATTTGATTGATTTCCGTTTGAATTTTCTTTTTGTTCCAATAAAAACCAACACTGGCTGTGATGGCTATGGATATGCAAATGAACAACATATTGAGAACAGCTTTAGAAGAATAAGAGTACACTTTGTTTGTGTTACGGTCAATTGGGTATATGTAATACCTGGTTAATATACCTATAAAGAAAAGAAAAATGACAAATGATGAAGCGATGATTAGGCCAATCCAAATCCAAGAGTTAGTCCCAAGGATTGGGGAGATTGGCTGGTCTTTTGAGTTAGGCTTGAACCATTTAGTTTGAATCATGTTCTTGCTATGTTTTTCTGGCTCTTTTTCTTTCGTAATATAGGCTTCGATTTTAAGATTCAGTCTGGAAATTTGAGAGGCTGTGTGAGAGATGGGGAGGAGGAGATCTAACATTGTGAGGTCTGCGGAGTTTTTGAAAGAGGTTAAAAGGAAGATTTTAGGGGTGTTGAGTTTTAAGGTTTGGTTCATGAAAATTAATTCTCTTATTATGGAGAAAAAAGGTGTTATTCCGCTACCTCCACTGACCATCACAAGTGTGTCGTGCCTGCATTCACAAAAATAATTGGAAAAAACTTCTTAAAAATGAGAAGTACTACAGATAACAAGTCCGAATTATCTGCACTAAATTCATATTTAGGCATCCCTTACGAATATAGATACATAATGCGTACCTTAAGAATTCTATTGATGCAGGTCCATAAGGACCTTCAATCGAGACATTAAGATGATCAATTGATGAAGGTGAAGAGATCATTTCGTAAAGCTTTTTGGTCCAACTTCCTTCACCCTTTATGATAACACTGAGCTTTTCTGGCTCAAGACTACTGCTTGAACTTATAGTGAATGGGTGCCACTGTTGCTTGGAAATGATAGGCACATTCATGAACATTATGCTAGTTGGGGTGTACCTCAGTCCTGAATGAAACAGCCAAGGCGGTTTATTAATTGCAAATCGAATAATATTAATGAAGAAAAGAGTATATAACACAAATCAGTAGAAACTATATATAGTATATACCTTTCGTTTTGGAGAAGGTAAGTTCTAGAGTCTCACAAGGCAAAACCCTGGCTGCGACCAGTCGAACCCCATTTCGGGATTGTAGGAAGCGGAGAAACCGATCCACCATAAAGAGATAGAAGCCGGGTAGCATTATGAACGAGTAAGAAATACCTACGTGAAAAATGAAGAACACAACGAACAATATGTAGACGTGATGTGTGTAGAAGAACAATTCGAACATCTTCCGGCGAATCCAAGGCAAGGTTGTTGCCCATAAGGCCAGACCGAACAGAAGGGATAATTCACCAGCCACGTTAGATATCCCGGTTTTCTCCCATTTCCACATCTGGAAATGGATAGGTAATTAACTCATTTGAATATATATAGATTAATATAAATCAAGTTTACTTGTTACTTGTTCGAATTAAAGGTTTACCATAAAAAAAACATATCTTACAAGCAGCTACTAGAATCTGCAATACAGTGTAAACATTTTATCTACATATATTTATAAATCTTATATTGACATGCATTTCAATCGCTTTTGCTTATTCCCATACCAAATTCATAGTCGATTTGTATCATATTCACGCTTGTTTATTCTTGTGAGCGATGTTACATTTTACTTTTTCCATATTCTAAAAGAAGTAGGATTTTCAAATATTTGTCATCTACGTTCCCTTTTAAATTGGAAATGCAAATAATAAATATATTGTCCAGCCAAGGCAGTCAAAAACCGGATGCTAATTTAGTAATCTAGCTAGGCCTCTATTCTAAAAAACGAAAATTTAGCTAAAGTGTTTTCGCAAGAGTTTCGCTAAAAGCGTGAAAAGCATAAGCTTTTAGAAGCCTAAAAAGCAAAAAAGTAAGCTTTGAATCGAGTTTTTTTTTTTTTTACTGTGAAGCGCACTTTTTGATACAGAGATCTAACCCAGTCACTTTATATTATATTTTGTTGTAACATATTGTTATGTGTATAGTTCAAGTAAGGGAAATAATATTAGGTAGAAGCTTTTCCACTAACACTAATGTAGAGATGAGGGTATTCTTTTTATCAATGTATATCGATGTAGGTTAATGAATCTTTAGTAGAGTGTGTGTTCTACTCATGACCCTTCCAGATAATGGTATAATTTCATGCTTTTCGTCCATTTCCCAACACAAAAGGTATATTTTTGTAATAACCTTACAAATAATTTCACGTCTTTCCGAAAAAAGGGCGTAAAAGGTATAATTATACAAATGACGTGCTCTTTCTTCCACTTCACCCTTGAAATAACGGTATAATTTCATGTCTTTCCACCACCTCATCTGTATATAATTTCATCACATCGTCACTTTTTGGAGGTGATTTTTTTATTTAATTTTTTTACTTTAGAATCTGAAAGATGCTTTTTTTTGTGTGTGTACCTCAGATAGTTGTTGAGCAGCAACCCAATATATGATATAACAGATACCATGAGCAGTGAAGAGGGTCATGGTTATGTGACCTAGCCATATATGGTACTTAATGCTAGCTTCAGACGTTAGACCGAACAGTGGAAGAATCGACGAGCCACGTGTCACAGGATAAAACAAGAAGGCAAGGACTATATTGCCCACAAGCCCCAGCCTTAGAGCTGCACTATCCAATTTCGCTTCCCATCTGAAAAAAAAAACGACAATCCTTTCAATATTGATTATTTTAATATATCATATGATTATGTTTAGACACATCACACTTGGAAAACTTAACTAATACTCGGTAATTAATTGTTCGCCATAAATTATTCTCTACTTTTGCCTAAATTATTCTTATGCAAAACACTGAAATCCTTTTGAATTTTTTTTTTTGTTTTCATGAAGGTTAGGTTAATACTTTAACATGGAAAGTTAAAAAGGTTAAATTGTTTTTGAATATTAACGAGTATTAAGATTTCAAATTTCTAAAAAATTTAGCATTATTTCTCTAAGGAACATATATTTCTGATGCAGTACAGGACACATCTGATAATACGACCGTAATACAAAGAACTCTGATACATTAGAGTACGCAACAACAAATTGAAGATTAAAATGAGGGGCTTAGAATTTGGTCCGAAAATATCCACTACTACTCTTTTCTTTTTACTTAATAATGCAGAACCTTTTCTGCAAATTATTTCTGGTTACAAGAATATGTCAGGTACTACCTATTTACAATTTGACAATTTGAAACAGACTTTTCAAGTACTTAAATATTATTTAATGAATGAAAATAGGAAAATTTATAATACCGATCCATATAGTAACACCTTTTTTCATCCATTAAATTTGAATTGGTATTTTATCTATAAAAATAAGTCTTGGACATTTTATTTGTGAAAATTTATGTATAGACAAAAATGAACCACACCTAAAATCGGGTCAAGTTCTAATTGTTCAAGTTGACTATCTAGTAATACGCTCGGCTAAGCCCTATTTAGCCACTCCAGGAGCAACAGTTCGTGGCCATTATGGTGAAATCTTTTATGAAGGAGATACGTTAGCTACATTTATATATGAAAAATCGCGATCTGGTGATATAACGCAAGGTTTTCCAAAAGTGGAACTACAAAATATATATAGAATAATGATAATTGGAACTAAATAAGGTGAGGAAGTGGCCAAGTGAGGTCTTAAGTTAGTCAACAAAAACATTAAAATTCTAACGATAACTAAAAAAAGGATGGATCAACAAACATGACTTGTTTGGAACAAATAAGTGACATTTTCACAACAGAATAACCAACTGGGTAGAAAGGGAACAAAAGGGAAAAGAAAAGCTAGCTTTATAAACTACCAAAAGCAAGTAGTGCTACATCACCTAAGTTTCAAATAACATTAAAAAGTGTGCTAAATGTAAGTTGTCACCTTTTTCTTCTTCTTTTTAATTAATAATCGATTCTATTAAAAAATGTCTGTTCCAAATTATAGATCATTCTTTTTCAGGAAGTTAGTTACAACCTTACATGATAGGGGTAAAATTCTAAGGTTCTTATTCCCTTATTAGGGATAAATTTAATGTTAACTATTTCGCAAAGAAGAATGGGGATTGGAAGTCAATAAAAAAACATGGAAGGGGACTAAACCGTTGTTTTCATATTATAAATGCTAAATTTATATTGTCGGATGGGGCTTAAAAAATATAAGAGGGGTTGTAGTTCCGACCAGCCACTCTTAGCATCTCTCATCTTATGGGCCAAGAGTTTTAAAGCTGGTGATATTTTTGTTATCACAATTTTTTATTGAACAGCACTAAATATAATATATATATATATATAGGGCAATTAACAAAAACATATCATATCCCTATTATATTACCAAAAACATACCCTCAAAATATAAATTACCAAAAACATACCTATATATACTTATTATTTTTCTAATTCTAATCAAACCATAATCTAACCTATCTCTCTCTAACCGCAACTATCTCTCTCTCTAATCGTACCTCTCTCTCTAACACACATAATCGCATCTCTTTCTAATACGTGCTAATCACCCATCTCTCTCTAAAAATGATTAAAAACTCACAAAATATGCATATGCTAATTATAAAACGTCATATCCTAATTTTAAAATTTTATACCCTAATTTCAAAACTTCATACCCTAATTTCAAAAACTTTATACCCTAATTTCAAAACTTCATACCCTAATTTTAAAACTTCATATCCTAATTTCAAAACTTCATATCCTAATTTTAAAACTTCATATCCTAATTTCAAAACTTCATACCCTAATTTTAAAATTTCATACCCTACATATGAATTTCTCTCAATATTGTACATATGGATTATTCTCTTTCAACTTTAAACTCACAATGTTTACAATAGTCTCAAAACTCAATAAATAGAAAACAATCTCACAAATTCCATATATTTTTCATATATTACGATGTATCAAATAGTGTAATATTTGTGTATTACGTATATATATATCTGTATTTATATGTATATGTATATCTATATAATCTATATGATGTTCGGTAGTTAGTGGCGGATTTTCGTGGTGGAGGAAGGGAGAGAGATAGAGTGAGGAAGAATGGATGAGAGAGAGTAAGATCAGAGAGAGATAAAGAGAAAAATTGGTGAGAGAAAAGAATGAAGAGATACATAGAAAAATTGGTGAGAAAGAAGAATGGAGGAGAGAGAGTAAGATGAGAGAGAGATAAAGAAAATAATAAATAACATTAAATTTAAATTTGTTTGATATGTTTTTGATAGTTAAAGTTGTAAGGGTATGTTTTTGGTAATTTAGTTTCAAAAGTAGTATGTTTTGTCCGTATGATGCGATAAAATGAATGTATACATACATATGCGATAAATGAATGTATACATACAAATGCAATGAAGAATATATATTTCTTACACTTGTTCCCCATGCTTTGCAGCTGACTGTGGGGTGATCTTGGCAAAACTGATCCTCAAGTATGTCGCGAAAGACCAAACCAAAAGAGCAATGAACATGACAAAGAAAGCTAGCTCTGTCCTTGTCACAATGCCTAGTCCTTTTATTATCATAGGCCTCTTCCATATCGTCGATCTGTCATGTTGTTTCCTATATGATGTTTGAAATAAATAAGTTAGTAGTCGTTTCTAATAAAAACAACATAAATAGGAAAAAGGTTTCTTAATATTTGACTAATTCTTTTATTTATTACCTCAGAGTACATGCAGAATTATATTTTTTTCCCAAGCTGTGAAGGTATACAGAGCCCAAGACTGCTACCAACAGAACCGGAAACGTAAAGAGCAGAATAGTTGTACCTGCCGTGAAATTGAAACATAGGAAACAGTCGAATATTGGATCTTCAAAAATCTGATCAATAATGCTATGGCTATGCACAACTATAATTTTAACTGATCACAACTAAAGTCATTTAAGGCCTCCCTGCGTTCACAATAGATAAGTTTAGTATTTTTTAGTGACTATATAACAGATTCATGTTGTACAAGGCCTCTATGCACAACTATAACAGATTCATGTTTTAGTGACTATTCGGCTCCTTTTAAATTAAACTAAAGACCCTTGTACTGGTATAGAGATGATTTTTAAAATTATTGAAAACATCTTAGTGAATCCTGATGAACAAATAATTACAATCTATAGAGCTGGAACGAGAAGTATTTTGTAATACCCATCGGTAAATCTATCTGCAAAGAAAATGAACAACTTGAATGAAAAGTAAAATTAAGTTTTTGAGACCTATATACGAGTACATGCTTATAAAACTATACTACATGCTTATAAAACTATATATACCTTGAGTTCCAAAGTAGGTCGAAGCTGTATCAGCCCTAATCTTGGGCAGCCATTTTTGCCTGTATAGATTAGTTGGGTATACCACCCACAAAAAGATATACCCTAAAAGCACCAACATCACTGAACCTAGTATCACTCCTCGACTCATATTTACTCCTCTCGAATCAAGCTCTCGTTATCTTTAACTAAAGCGAGTTTATTATTCAATGTAGGAAATGTGAGTGTGCATATTATGCTTATATAGAGACTAAAAATGTAGGCATGATTCACGTCATGAAATTCAGTTTACTTAGAATGCGTAGGATACGCGCGTGCTAGCTATCTATAACAACTTTCTCTTTCGGGTATCTAAAGTTGGGAATATTTGTCATTAATAAATCAATGGTACTATTAAAATATAAAACATGTAAGGAAAGCACTATAAAAAAAAAGTACACAAATAGCTAGGAAAACCGTAACGGTTTTTTTTTTGTTTTGTCGAGCTAAGTAGCTAAGATTTTTATGATGAATTTATGACATAACGATAAATTTATGACAGTTTTATAATAGGATAATCAATTTGCAATTTTATAACAGATTTTGATTCTGATAAAATTAAAATTATTTTGTAGTGATGGTATAAACAATATCTGAATCAGATGTATTCGTTTGTACAAATAGGTTTATCTGCCATTTTGTTAAGTGTCAACGGGATAGAATAGTAAAGTTTGAACACGCGGGGGGGTTCACTTCCACTCAATGTGTGCATCATGCAATCTCTTCTACCACGTATAATGCCAAAAGCCAATTAACATCATCTTGGTACTTTGTGCGATAACAATTATAGATATATAAATATCTCTGCTGAATTTACGAAATGTAAATCTTATAATAATATTTTATTCTTGCAAACATAATACAATAATTGTAGTAGAAAGAGAAATACGAGCTTTTGTACTTTATTGTTGATTTTTAAGACACACGTACGACTTTTATTGTATCAGCCAACTTAGCGAGATCGGAATGAGGAGATATATCGCACACAGCAAAGAAAACGAATGGGTTTTTAGTGGGTTTTCAGTATTAATTTGTATGAGGACCTAAATTAAATCTAAAATCAGAAGTCTTGCAATCTGAACTCGATCTCATATATCTCAAGAGACATGGGTACTGAGTTGTAAACATTCAACAGAAAAAGTAATATATAGGAGTAATGGAACTTAAATGCTACTTATTGGAATACACTGAGAACAAAGAAAGGAAACACAAGGTATTTATTGTTTTTGAAATAATACTGTTTTGACTAGGTATTTATTAATTTTGCTTATGGAAGTGGTAAAAGAAACAAGGATACTATAGTAAGAGTGATGCTTGCTAGTGTAGAGTCGTGTTTGTAAGAGCCTCAAGCAGGGGGAAGCTAAGTAGGGACGATCGGGTGTCACGGCACCCCCCATAATTTTAGAAATCCCAAGTGACGTAATTTTTTTTTATTACAATTTCTTTTTAGGTGTAGATTTGGCACCCCCATAAAAATATGTTACTTGTACATATATTTATAACTAATGTTTGGCACCCCCCATTTACACATCCTGGCTTCGCCCCTGGCCTCAAGTGTGGGTCTATTGTGATGGACGTGTGGTTGCATGTGATATGGTGACGTGTAAGAGTATTTACAATAGTGTTTTTATATCTATTGTTAACTAAAATGCTTAGCTAACAATGTATTTTTTTGTCTTTATTAGTTACGTTAAATCATGTGTTATCTTTATAGATGTTAAAAAATTTGTTAAATATAACAATGTTTTTAATGTTGTTAATGAATTATGTGGCAAAATACAATTAATTAAAACATGAACTATATTTCAAATACTCCTACTTTAGTTCCTATATTAATGGGGTTTACAAAATAACTAATTAATGAGATTTCAATTAATAATTGATTTTAATTAAAATTAGATAACTTTGTTAAGTTAATATACTAATGTGAAGATTAAATTTAAGTTACACATGTGTCATTTAACATGCAATTAAATGATAATGTGTCAAAATTAATATTGTTAAAATTAACACAAATATTGTGAATGATCTAAACCTGAAATTAGAGAATTTTCATAATATTTCATTAATAACTTATGTTAAGTGGTTTTAGAATCAGGGACAAATTCCTTTTTGGTGCATCAAAAGGATCAGGGCCCGCTCACCTCCGACCCAAGATATAATAAGTTAATTAGTTGTTAATATTATACGCAAATATCAGAAAACATTTTTATAATATGCATATACCGAATTTTCTGATAATATTGAGCGCATTCACTCTACAAATTCATATTACATTCTTCCCTTATTTCTTAGTTCCAACTTCTTAATTTATACCAATCATAACTGTTTTCATGTGGCAGTAAAAGTTATTGCTTTGTGCTTTATATATGTTGTGATTGAAATTTATTTTGATACTTCAGGAGAGAACATCATTTATAGAATTAGGCTGATCATTTGGATCATTATTGACATATTTCCTAACTAGCCATTACAAATTTTCTGTCCCCTATTCTTTACCCCCATCCGTGTCCCTTATTTATTTTATCCAAAAAAAAATTCTAATCATTTAGAGACCGATTTAAAAGTAATTATCTCTAATTTTTAGTCTCCAAAACTAGTTTTTCTTGTGATGACCTTAGCAATAATACTTTTTATGACAGGAAATTACAATCTTATCGAAATATTTAATTACTATCTTAGCAATGGACAAATTTCCGGATAGAGGCCAGTGTGATATCTAAACGTCGACATGTCAAATTCTTCCCGGTAAAGCCAATAAGGTAGTTCACTCATAGTGGTTTGGTGAGGTTACAAAACTAGGAAGGATAAGAGACTTCTCCATATGTACTCCATAACCTTTATGGACCAAACGGGGGGAAAAGCATTTTTAGTGGGCAACTTGTATTAGGTCCACAAAATCATGAAAAAGACCATTTTTCTTTCTCGACTACGAACATGATTCATTATGTATCCTCAGTACTAGATTCCCGCATCAAAAGGAGTTGATAAGTACTAAGTAGAAGCCTTCTGAAATCGCATTAATGTGAGGAATTGCTCCTCAACTTTAAAAAAAAAAAAAGTGAAATAGATTTTTGGGGAGACTTTTTAAAACTATTTAGAGAGAACTTTTAGGTAGACCCGTTCTACCACATGATATTTCTTATGTGGTGTGACAAATCAACCATTAGATGACATGTGGAGAAAGTGTACCAAGTAAGTTAAAATTTAAAAGTATACCAAAAAAACATAAATGAGCAAGTTTTCCAACCAAATAACTTACGTAATTATCATCCCATATAGATGATATACTTTATCAATTTTGTCTTTCAAATATTAATATTAGTATAAGTAAAAAGTTACATGTTAGACATTAATTGTGCCACAATATATTTTATATATCATGGTATTATAAAAATAAATTGGTTTAGTATTAATTGTATTATATCTCGTAACATATGATGCATTAAATATAATTTTTTTAATTAATATTATGTTCCGACAAATAAAATATATTAAAATCATCAATTTTTTTTAATTTTTTTAATTAATATTCAACTTTAGGTTAGTATCAACTTGGGTTCTGTAATATTATATTTGAGTTTTTATTGTGTTGTAATGTGTGACGACCCAGAATTTCCAGAAAGGAAATTCTGTGGTGCGGTGTTGTGCGTCAGTCCCACATCGCCCATATATGAGAGTACTCGTGTGGTATATGAGCTTAAAGATCCATTTCCTATCAACAAGGCCTTTTAAAACCGTGCGGCACAATAGCGAGAACGAAACTCCATATGATATGCATAAATGACGAAACTCCATAATATAGTTTTAATATAATGTTTCAGTTGTATTCTGTTGATATGCATAAATGACAGGTGTATACATATGATTGGTTTGCCACACCACATAAGAAATCTTATGTGGTAGACCGAGTCTACCTAAAAGTTACTCTTATTTAGGGTTGTTTAAGGAACGTATATATGCTTCTCAAATTGGCTTTCATGGATGAAGTTTGAAGTTTCGAATTTTAATGTAATATATGAAAACATAGCCAACGTCTATTTTTTTCCCAATTTTCTAATCACTTTATATTTCTGTAACTGATCAAACACCACCCCATCACAATCACCACCGTGTGTGCCACCATGCACAACCATCCACATCAGTGCTAGGAGGGAGATACTATTACTCATTGTTTATTGTTACTCCATCCGTTCCTATTTTCTTATCCGGTATTCCATTTTGCGCTGTTCCGATTTACTTGTCCGGTTTCTTAAAATAACAAAAGTTTTTATTCACTTTTAACTTATTACTCTTGTATTTTAAATATTTGTATATTACATCTAAATATTTGTTATGTACTAAAATTAAAGTGTAATGTTGATTTTTGTTAAATGGTTGTATTTCTACCGTGGACAAGTAAATTGAAACATATGGGGTATTTATTTTGTTGTTATATTAGTTAGTGATATCTTTATATTACACATCGTAGCAAACTAAAACATGAGATTGTCTTGATTATAAAAGAGATGCTAATCTCATTATTTATTATCTAAGAAGTGGATTAATAACATTCTATATCTAGTATTTAAAGCTTCCGAGTTATCTATTTAATGTATTATTAAGAATATTTAACGACTCTCTCAGTTACTACCTTTCTACCATTATCATGGGGGATCTTACTGTCCCCTCCATCATTGGTATCAGAGAACCATAACATGCAACTATAATATGAGGCTTATGACGAACTCTATGCTCATTACTTCAAGTGTTGTGAGAAACGCATGCCACTTATAAAGTCTTGGAGAAACAAATGGTGGCATTTTGCGCTAAAGTTAGGGAGTGGAAAAACCACAGGCGGCCTAGGCATCATGTGCAGTGGCGGTAGGGGCTTGGAGTCAACCCCTGGCTCCGGCGGCACAATTAACCACGATGACAACCCGCTATGGCTGATCCCAGTCACGGCTAGGGGCGGTGTGGGCGGCGGACTGGAGACAAAACCGGTCCAGATCAATAACAGAGCTGTTAAACCGCGGAATGTTATTTTATATGGGTTAATTCGACTAACATTAGATCAGTTTTGTTACTATTTTGATTTGTTTAAGCATGATTTCATAAAATATGCATTTTTCTAGTTAATTTGAACTTATTTATTTTTTCTTTATAAAAAAGTGCAGAAATAGCACAAAAAACAAGACTTAAAAGAAAAGAGAACCCGAAGATGGCAAAATCGAAGAAAGAAGACTAATGAGGTCTAAAGTCATCCCAAAATAAAATTATTACGGATCACCAAAGCCCAATGAAGCACAAAGAAGCCCATTTATAAGAGTTTCTAGAAGCAGGTTCTTAACAGGTTATGCATAATCGGTTGATTAACATAATTGTAAAACTTAGAAGATTAGAGTTTGTTACGTTTGCATACGTGAGGGAAACATGACATTATAAGTCTCGAGTCTTATCATTATTCCTTTCAATATCAATAAAACTGAGTGAGAGTTCCGGAGATGTAGACAAGATCATGTCAAAATTCATTTAAAAACGTCTCGTGTTCAATGTTTTTTTATTAACTTCATTATATTCATCAATTGCAACTGTGATTACAACTGAAAACGTGCAATTGCACTCAGAACTTCTGACATATGCTTTTTCATTAATAATTAGGGTTAAATTCGTAAGTCAAATATAAACGCATTTTTCTGAGTGGTAAAATATAGTATACTCATTATTTTCAGCAGGTTTTCACATATTTTTGACCTAGAGAGAGAGAAGAGAGAAGAGAGAAGAGAGAAGAGAGAAATAAACATATATTTTGAGGGTTTTGTGCCCGAATACTTCATTATCGTCTTTGTTTTGTGAGTTTAATTTTAACCTTTCATTATGATTTCGTGTTTTTAGTATATGTACTATTTTTTATGCACATTTACTTGCATTTACATCATAATAAACACTAATATTCTTACTATCGCTTGCATGCAAACTAGTTAATGTTGGTTTTGGTACTATTTCGAATACGATAAAGTAAAGGACAATAAATTAAAAGACAGGAACGCAATGGAAATAACACTTTATTTCTCACAATTGGAATATGAATTACAATTCCTGACTCATACAGAATTTAAATTAAACTGCTGGACTGGTTTCGCAAATAAACAAACTGCCGGACTGTTTTGGAAATAAAATAAACTGCCGGACTGTTTTCAACAAATAAAAAACTGCCGGACTGTTTTGTAAATAAAACAAACTGCCGGACTGTTTTCAACAAATAAAAAACTGCCGGACTGTTTTGTAAATAAAACAAACTGCCGGACTGTTTTAACAAATAAAAAACTGCCGGACTGTTTTAAACAAACTGCCGGACTGTTTTAACAAATAAAAAACTGCCGGACTGGTTTTTAAACAAACTGCCGGACTGTTTTTAACAAATAAAAAACTGCCGGACTGTTTTGTAAATAAAACAAACTGCCGGACTGTTTTAACAAATAAAAACTGCCCGGACTGTTATTAAATAAACTGCCCGGACTGTTATGTAAATACTAGAATTAAATTACAGAAAAGTAAATTACAGAATAGGAAAGACTGAAATGTAAATTACAGAAACTAAAGGTACTGGAAAGTAAATACAAAAAGGAAACAGTACTGAAATTAAATGGACAGAATAATAAAGGACTGAAAAATAAATAACAGAAATTAAAAGAAGAGGCAACTGCTGAGCAGTTTCCCTTAAACAATATTTCCCGAACCACCTTTAAAGGTTTCTGGTTTCGGGACTTTGTTCCCAAGGTACAACTTCTATCTCAGAGTGGCTCGTATGGAAACCGGCACCGAACCACAGGTCGAGCTGTTGGTGGTGCGGTTCTCTCTCTCTATATGATGCTTATGCTGTGTTGTGTGTTCTGGTGTATTGAAATGAGAGGGGGATGGCTGCCTTTTATAGGCTCTACTGAAACCGCAGCCATAGATGTTGGTCATCAATTCTGGGAGTTACGCCCCCAGAATCCGCTCACTTAATTCCTGAAACCGCAGCATTTAATCTCATTCATTACTGACGTTTCTCTTTGGTGGAAACTCTAGGGACTCCTTTTGTATTTTATACAAAACTCCCTATTCGGGTTTGGACCCAAGACCCAAGACCCAAGACCCGCGCCCGCGCCCGTGCCCGAGCCCGAGACCCGAGACACGAGACCCGAGACACGAGCGAGCGCGCGTGTGTGGTACACACTAATACTCTTAGGTGTATGTGGACATGTTAGTTTAATAACTACATGGGTTGGTATGGTATATATATTGTAAAATTGACTCTCAATCTTCCAATATGGGATTATACTAAATGGTTTTCCATTACCATTTCGGTTTTCCAGATTTTTCCAGATTTGAGCTTGCGAGGTACCAACTTTGAAGCCACTTTGTATTCACACCCATTCTCCAAATAGGTCATGCGATATACCGTTGCGAAGCCTGTCACACGGGCTACTCAACCACGTTGAATATGTTATAAACAACTTAGCGCTGTCGCATGTAAAAATGACCCGAAGTTGGTCCAGCGACCATTCGGAAACACCCATGTTTTTCACATGTTTTTCCAACAATCCCCCACATGAATGCAATTGGCTGAAAATAAAATGCTCCTAAATGCATACGAGAGAACCGCAAGAGTTCACTGCATAAGGACAGGTAGCGTGCGTTTTGAACCTGCCGTAGTGACGTAAAATCCGATATGCTACTATTGGGTAGCCTTTAAGCCTTGAACCCTTTAGCGTTTGTGCATACCAGGGTAATGCGCACATAGTGTCATCTCTACACCACTTACTAAGCCCTTTGGTTGTTGTCCATATTTGGTCGTGGACTGCCTTGGCAAAATTCAACCGAGTGCTCTAGTGATTTAGCCCATGGCTCATCATATAGTATCGGCCATACACACTCGTCATAGGTGATTTCAAGTCAAGGGTGTCCTGACTCACCCCTCTCGACCTTCGAGATACTTGTTTTCATTAAGAGCCTCATGCTCACCCTTAAGATGGTCTAGGTCTATCACTCTTTCATCCTAGAAATGGGCTGGGAACTTAAGTTCCCGAGTGCTTTGTTCGGTCACCCCCACAGTTCGGTTTTCCCGTTGAACCCGACGCTAGAGAATCCAGTTCGGGTTGGGTTGCCTCTGAGGAGGTTTCCAGTTTGATGGGCTTCAACCCCATTCCCCTCGATGAAACTTTAACTCCTACCTGAGTCAAGCCTTTTGTAAATGGATCCGCTATATTGTCTTTAGATCTCACAAAATCTAATGACACCACACCGTTAGCTAACAATTCTCTTACGGATTTATCTCTCCGACGAATATGTCGGGACTTTCCATTATACATATGATCCTGCGCCCGTCTAATAGCCGACTGACTATCGCAGTGCATGCTTATTGCTGGGACAGGTTTCGGCCACATTGGAATTCCTTCCAGAAAGCTTCTCAGCCAATCAGCCTCTTCTGTTGCTAGATCCAATGCTATGAACTCGGATTCCATAGTTGATCTAGCTATGCACGTCTGCTTGGATGATCTCCATGAGACAGCTGCTCCTCCCATCACGAACACATATCCGCTAGTGGATCGTGTACTGTTGGAATCCGAGATCCAGTTTGCATCAGAATACCCTTCCAGTACAGCTGGATATCTGGTATAATGCAACCCTCGGTCTGCTGTGTATCTCATGTATCTGAGAAGTCTCATGATGGCCTTCCAGTGTTCCTCATTGGGATTACTGGTGTACCTACTCAGTCTACTCACTGAGTTGGCTATGTCTGGTCTAGTACAGTTCATGACGTACATCAGACTGCCTATTATTCGAGAATATTCCAATTGTCTCACACTCTCCCCAAAATTCTTTTCCAGGGTGGTTGAGATCTCTATCGGAGTTCTGGATGTAGCTCTACTATCTTTATCAAATTTGTCAAGCATCTGCTTGACATAGTGAGTTTGAGATAGCGCATATCCGTCTGATGTCTTGGTAATTTTCATACCAAGTATTACATCAGCGACACCCAAGTCCTTCATCTCGAACTTTTGTGACAGCATTCTCTTAGTGGAGTTGATGTTATCAATATTCCCTATTATAATCATGTCATCTACGTAGAGGCAGACTACCACGTAGTCCTTTTCATTTCCTTTTACGTAGACGCATTTGTCACATTCGTTTATCCGAAAACCGTTTGATAGCATCACTCTATCAAATTTTTCGTGCCATTGTTTAGGTGCTTGTTTAAGTCCATACAAGGACTTCACAAGTTTACACACCTTGTGAGCTTTACCTGGAACCACAAACCCTTCCGGTTGTTCCATGTAAATTTCCTCTTCCAACTCACCATTCAAGAACGCCGTTTTAACATCCATTTGATGCATTTCTAGATCGAACAGTGCTGCGAGAGCAATGACTATCCGGATTGACGTCTTACTGGAGACAGGAGCATAGGTGTCGAAATAGTCGACACCTTCGGTTTGTCTAAAACCTTTAACTACAAGCCTAGCCTTGTATTTCTCGATTGTTCCATCGAGCTTTCTCTTCCTCTTGAAGATCCACTTGTGTCCTAGTGGCTTACACCCGGGTGGTAGATCCACTAGTTCCCAAGTGTGATTTTGTAATATTGATTCAACCTCATTGTTGATCGCTTTCTCCCAATATTGGGCTTCCGGGGATGACATTGCTTGTTTGAATGTCGCCGGTTCGCCTTCTATCATGAAGGTTACAAAATCTGGACCGAAAGTCATTTCCTTTCTAGCCCTTTTACTACGTCGAGGCTCTTCTTCTTCTTCCTCCAACGGTTCACTTGCCCCCATATTTTCCTCACTGTTTGACTCCTCAGTCTCTACAGTTATGGAAGACTTGCGGGGAAAGATCTCCTCGAAGAAAGAAGCTTCTCGAGCTTCGATGATAGTATCTACATGCACGTCGGGATTATCCGACTTGTGCACGAGAAAACGATAAGCACTACTATTGTATGCATATCCTATGAACACACAGTCTACCGTCTTCGGCCCTATTCTCGTTCTTTTTGGAAGCGAGACAAGGACCTTCGCGAGACAACCCCAAACCCTTAAGAATTTATAGTTCGGCCGATGGCCTTTCCATAGTTCATAAGGTGGTTTATCACGTTTCTTATGCGGTAGCTTGTTCAATACATAGTTGGCGGAAAGCAGCGCTTCCCCCCACATGTTCTGGGGTAACCCAGAACTTATTAGCATATCATTCATCATTTCCTTGAGCGTTCTATTCTTACGCTCGGCAACCCCATTCTGCTCCGGAGAGTAGGGGGCTGTGGTTTGATGTACAATGCCACTTTCTGCGCATATCTGCACAAACGGTGCCTCGTATTCACCGCCTCTATCACTTCTCAACAATCTTAAACGATATTTTTATGTTGTGTACGTTAATACAATAATTTCGGTGTATGGATTTACAGAAAATTATTTCCATGGTAAGACAATTCTTTGGAAAATCATTTTCTAACAAACTTTGGTTTTAAGAAATTGGTGTTTCCGATTGAATTGTTGAAAGGGTTTTTTCCGTTTGTTTTACCTTTTGGGGGTTTTGTGAAAATCCATTTTCCGGTTAAAACCGTGATTTATGTGTAATGCGTTATTTTGGCATATGTATTATTTATCATGCATGAATCATCCTTTTGAATTCTCTGCATGTTTAGATGTAGTATGTTGGTGTAAATTTTGTACCATGTATGTATGATTTGTGTATACATGACTTGGTATCGGTTGAATTTGCCAAGGCAGTCCAGGGCCAAATATGGACAACAACCAAAGGGCTTAGTAAGTGGTGTAAAGAGGACATTGTGTGAGTATTACCCTGGTATGCACAAACTCTAAAGGGTTCAAGGCTTTAAGGCTACCCAATAGTAGCATATCAAATTTTACATCACTATGGCAGGTTCAAGGTGCGCGCTACCTGTCCTTATGCAGTGAATTCTCGTGGTTCTCTCGATTGCATTTAGTTGCACGTTGCATGTTTTAGATCGCATTCATGTGGGGGATTGTTGGAAAAACTAATGGTTTTATGGAGTGAATGCTATTTTATTTCAGTGGTTACAAAACCATTCATTCTCCCCATTAATGTGGGTCTTTATTTGTAATATGAGTTACAAAGAAATATGTTTAAAATATGATGGTCTTGGTCCATGTTTTTTAAGACTTTTTCAAGACAAGAAAATAAAAAGAAACATACATGGCATATACACATATACACACACAAACACACATGCATACATATAGAGAGAGAGTACCGCACCACCAACGGCCCGACCGTGGCTCGGTGCCGTTTCCGCCGAGTCACATGTGATAGACGTTGTACCTTGGGAACGAAGTGTCCCATTTAGCCAGAAGCAGAGGTGGCGGGGCAAATATCGTTTAAGGGAAACTGCTTGCAGTTACCTCGTCTCGGACTTTAGTCCATTTTGGTATCATTTACGTACTCTTAATTTTGAAGGTTGTAATTGTTAATTATATATTTGAGGAAACCATTTTCTGTTTATTTGTCCATTTCTTTTCTGTAGAAATTATTGTGTTTATTTATAACGTACCCAACAGTTAAATCACGTTAATAACACACCAAACTTAGTTATTATTCGTGTTAACGCCACATGTTAACATAGTTGGGTTGTTATAAACGGAAAAGTAGCATTAAATCATCGTTAATAAACTGGTATTTAAGTGTTTTAGTTTGAGGAATCGAGCAGCTGGATTGACAACCCAACCGCTAACGCTCTCGAATTAGAATGCGTTGAACAATCATATTGCGCCACATCATTAATTTATGGCGGAAGGTATCTGATTAGAATCAGAGGTGTCTGATTCGAATGACATGGTGGAGAACTGGATTTTATTTCTTTTTTGGCTTGATCTCTTCCTTGTTCCCCAATTCCCCAACTCTTGCTAGTTTGATCGAATATAAGTTTAATATCCTCTTCTTTTAGGTTATTTATCTTCTCCAACTTCCATCTTGAGTCATTTCGTCTCTAATCTTCACATAAATGCACCTAAAAAGGGCAATTTTTACTCATAATGGATAAATGGTCTCAAAATACATAAAAAAAATAGTAAATTGATATAATAATACCTATTTTCGTAATATAAAGTTGGATTTAACACTGTAATTAAGGCCAGCATATGACAGTTTCTAGGTCGAATCACTAGCATCGCCTATAAAGTTATTTTTTGGGGATGTTTCTCTCATGATGTCATCATTGTTCTGTCAAAGGCGATGTGCCATCCCTCTGTGAGCGCTTGAGTTCTCTGATCGGGCCGACAACTGTTGTCGAGCATCTGACCTTCGTGCATTTATTTTTCCTCTTAGATCTTCAACCACTGTTGGTCTCTCTACTCTTGCTGGAGCTGGGTTCTCTTGCTGTATTAGTCGGTGCTCACCTATATTTTGATCAGTGTCCGCAAATCGTGTGGCCGATGTGGATTTTTCTTGTTTGGAATCGGATGGATTTTCATCGATGACTCCGTCCACCATGGGGGGTGGTGTCGGTGGACGGGATGAGTTGGTGGAAAATTAGAGGTCGGGAGTCTTAGTCCCGCCGTGAGGACCTCGTACCATCGCTTCATTGCCCTCAATCCCTCTAACTCGGTCGGGATTATACGTACTTTGTCGTCAGTAGGTCCAAGGAACTTACGTTCTCTGGATCGTCTTTCCTCTTCGTTATGACGCATGGTTGGTGTTGTACCGACTTTTTCGGGATGAACTTCTTTGGGGTGGTTACCATTTTATTCAGTTGATAGAAAGTGAGCTCGACTTCGAAACTAGATTAATAGATGATGCCTAAATACGGCGCCATTTGATAAAGCATAAAATTTTGGTCGTCATTTTATGCTTATCAACACTAATAATTAATATGAATAAAGATAATAATGGACGAACTGTTACTATTTATTGATCGTTCAAATAGATTACACTTTACAATGTTGTTCGGTTACAAAATAAAATAAACTATCTAGATGATCGGTCTTAGTTCTCGTTCTTCAAGTCTCGTTCTTCTCAGTTGCAAGGACAAAGTAGATGTACTTTAGTGGACTTCTTAGATAGAGACTCTAAAAAGTATCTCTACTTGAGGTTTGTACTACTATTTAAGTTTATTTATAGAAAAGTGTGCACGGTAGGGAAGTATATACTGTTCATTCGCTTTTTGGTTGGTGAGTTCATATTATCTAGTATTAGCCCAAATGGCCATAAATATCTTCTACTTAATGGGTGAAAAGTCTTTTATGTCCTCTATAGTGATTAAATATACTTGTCATTCAAGTATTTGATAACCATTTTTTTCAAATGGGTCGGATATTTACCGAATGAGCATCATTCGATACATTTTTTTTTTATGTCGTATCAATTTCAATAAAAATTGGAGCTGTCAACAAGCCATTGCAAGCCTGATGGCAGTTGCTCCCATATATGTTTTTATTTGTAAATTAAAAAAATATATTTGGACAAATATAATTTGTTGATCAAGGCGAACAGATTTTGGCACTATACAAACCTTATGTTGTGATTTTACTTTCTCTAATTAATTACATTGTGATTACTTGGGGAAATTTTAACATTTATTGATGAACCGTATTTTTTATGAAATATTTTATTTGTTTATGATCAAATTTTGAAATTGTGTGTATAATAAGGCAGGCTCTCGTGTAATCCAAACAAACTAATTAGATTAAGCGCCCATCCCTATTGAGGCGTAAAATAGAAAGACAAATTATTGAAGTATTTTTTTCTGAACTAATAAGTTTTTTCTCCTAATACAAACAATGTTTTTGGATGGTCTTTGACTCTCTGTTGCCATGCACCTCACTGATCAAGGAGTGAAGAATGGTTTTTTTTCTTTAGATCACTGATTTGAATAAGAAAGAAAGGTTCATAAAGGCTTGAATAACTGAAAAGTCAGAAAAGAAAATAGATGCATCATGTGATAGGAGCTAATTGTAAACTTAAAGATTTAATTGAAAAATGTTGTTGGAATATTACAAAAATCAAAAATATTTTGGACCAGATACAGTCCTATTACTATTAAGAAATACGAAAGTCCTAATCCATCACAAATTCCTGAATTTTATATGTAATATATATATATATATAGACACAGGAGTTTTCTTACACGCAAACTTATAAGATTTTGTTACGACAAACAGCTTGGTTTTTCATACAACGCAAATATACTACTTTTAGCTAATTAAAGGTTCTTTTTGCAAACCTTATTTAGAACAAAAAGAATGGAAGAGAACATAGGGATGACGAAGATAATGTCTCTTAAGAACAAGGATACGGTTACGTATCTATTTGCGATAGAGTGGTTCAGCTTTTTTCTATTGCTATGTGGTTTGGCAAAGATGGAGAAGTGGTATTTGCTTAATCTGGGAATCTTTATATATTCCTTGACCATCGTGTTCCGCACCATGTGTTGTCTTGAGGTACAACGTCTTAACCTCACGTACACTTATACATATATTTGAAGTTTTTAACACCTAGCTATCGATAAGCTTTTATTAAGGGAAGAGATCAAATACCAAATCCAAAACCTTCACTCATACTTGCTTTTGATGTGAAATTCTTGAGATCTTGTTTTAACATATTACTATTATTTGCTTAGACAGCTTAGTCACCATTGTAAAAGAATGTAGAGCCTTGATTTGCTTATTCATGAATTTCATGACCAGCAAAACGTAAAAAAAAAATTGTAACATGTATATGGATGTATCAAATCTCTTTCTTCTTTTTAGATTTGAGATTAGTTGGCTACAATTTTTTGAGCAAATTATTTCGTTTCTGTCGGTATTGATAAAAGGAGAAAGCTTAGATTTCTAAACTATTCAAGCTATAAATCCTAAACTCTGTGGCTTTTAAGATGACCCACTAAATTATTTACTTTGTTTTTAATAAGCCAAAATTATTAAAATGAACCTTAAATCATGCACCCAACGCAGGGGCGAAGCCAGGATGTGTAAATGGGGGGTGACAAAATATATGTACAAGTAACATATTTTTATGGGGGTGCCAAATCTACACCTAAAAAGAAATTGTACTAAAAAAAAATTGCGTCACTTGGGATTTCTAAAATTATGGGGGTGCCGTGGCACCCGATCGTCCCCACTTAGCTTCCCCCATGCACCCAAGCACGTATATAGCCTCAACAGGGTTTAAATCATCGCGCCCACAAAGTAGCTTACCATCGAGGGTCATCGGTAATCCAAAAGCACGACCTATGTGTTTGTGGGGGAAAATTGCTCTTCTACTTTTGTGGGTACGTTTGATTAAGTTTAGCTAACTTGAATTTGTTAGTTAGGAGTATTTATTTATAATGCAAACAATTTTTTTCCTATTTTCTATTTTCTAAAGGAAGGTGAGATTGCTCTGAGTAAAACGAGAAGATTTTGAACACAAAATTAGAGGCATCACGATAAATACTTAATAGGACTTGTTTACTGGAGCAGACTCATAAACCATGGTTGTGAATTTGTGTTGAAAGCACTGCTATTTATATAAAACTTAATTTTTAAGAAATTTGTTTAGAAAGAAAACTGTGAGTAAATTTACGGGGTACAGTCCCTTCTATAGGTCTGCCTCTGCTTGTTTACTTGAAGTACTATTTTTTTAATGCGTTGATGACAATTCCAATTTAATACGACGCTCTTTCAGTCCTTGTATTTTCTCCATCTTTCTGTTGAATTAATTAACAAATGCTTGTTATAATTAAGGCAAATTATTACAAGGAAAGATGTTTAAGATAATACTTTATGCATTACTTTATGGTTTGACACTTGTTTAAAATATTCCCATTGGATCAGGATTTGTACTCGGAAAGTAGCAATAAAGAGTTTGAAGACTTAACAAGCAATACAAAAGATTATGAGAAAAATGAAGAGATAAAAACAATAGAGGCTCCCAAAGAAGTTGTAGATACTGTTGTAGAAGAATCGAAGATGCTTGAGAAAGATGATGATCAAGATGGACGAGATTGGGAATTAGTCGATCACGTTAGAGTCGCATGATTAGATTTCATCCTGCACTTTATTAATATTTTTCATTGTATAAAAAAACCTGCCTTTATACGCCTTAAAGCTCGCTTTAGCTCAAAACTTAGAAACAAATTGTTGCGTTTTAGGAAAAGCCCAAAAAACTCGTTTTTTTGCGCGTAATATTCTAAAAACACGTATTGATACTTAAAATAACTCACCATAATGTTTAAAACTCATAAAATTTGGCAAAATGGACTTACAAATTAAGTCCCAAAACAAATCAACTACCCATTTTTCAATATAATATTGTTTATATTACTTTATCTGAAGCCAGTGCGTTTTTATAAGCCATTAAATATGAAAAAGAAAAGATGTCTATTTGAATGATATTCGATACGGGACGATGAAGCAGTATAATTTTTCTTATATTCATTATTTTGACCAATATAAGCCTGATCAATTCACACAGATATATAAAATTGAAATATGTATAAATAAATCGTAAAGATTACGCTTTTAGCGTCGATACTTACGCTTCGGTAAAACTCATAAAAAAAACACCTAAGCGATGCTTTAGCAATTTAATATATTGATATTTCTTAGTAATGTTTTCCTTCTATTTGTTGCAATTTCATATGGTGAAAGTATTGGATTATCTCGTTTAGTTGGTGACAACCAATTAGTCTGGGTTTCTTAAGTACACGGAGTATTTGCGATCTGCTAAATACAGACGTTGTCTGCTTGATTATCGAGAATATTAACTAATTATAAAGAGTTACAGAGAGTAGTGAGACCAAACAAAACAGAATATCATATATCGATGTCACTACCATTATTTACTTGCTTATTTCTTATGAAATTTTATACTCCTCCTCACGAATGAGAATCAGGGCGAGAGAAAAGCCAAATAAAAAAAAAGTATGATATTTAAGATATTTAGATTTTAAAACTTTTAAGACAGTTTAATTTCGTGTGAAATAGACTGTCATTCCAACTTAGCAATGGGAGCCATGTTATGATTTAAAGCTAATTGAATATCAAGCCCTCCGTATTCTTTTGGGTTACAAACTTCATTCCATCGAATAAGATGAAATTTTCTTAAATCTTTTGTCGGTCGCCAAAGAATTTCTCTATTGAATTTATCTATAGAGTGAAGTATACTTTTAGGCAACAAAAAAGCTTGCATTGTATAAGAAGATATAGCAGAAGTGACTCCAGATTATCGGTTAAAGTAATGCCGCCAAGTTAGACCTTTAGAATGATGCTTAGAGATATTAGGAAAAATAAACATTTTGGATTTACTGACATTAATTTTAAATCCACATGTATGGCAAAACTCTTCAATAGCCTTAAAACCTACCTACAACTTCATTTGTCGGTTTTAACACAACTTATACGAGCGATATGCTCCATACAAATTACAAAAAAAAATATAGACAACGGGTACCCTTGTTGAGACCCCCCGTTTAGGATGAAATGGGAAAAGAGGTTCACCGTTCCATAAGACAGAATACTCAACAGAAAAACACATTACATGTTCAATTTTTGTTTACATGTGTATATAAAATTATTTAATTTTATAAAAAATCAAACATAAAATTGATCTATTTTAAAAAATTGTTTGACTAAAAGTGAAACTTACCAATACCTTCCATCAAATAAATTTAACTGGGTACCCACTGAAATAAAATCGATGGATTGGTTATCAATTTGTTATCAATTATAAATTTGGTACCCTAGCAACAAATACTTTATTTACTAAATACTAAACTTATTAAAAAAAGAAAATGTAACTTAATTAGTTAATTATTTGGATAATTTGAGTAGGGTAGAAGATCATGTTTCTAGTGATCATAAAATTATAAAATTCGACTAAGATCAACTGTAAAGGAAAATCGCCATTTTAGGGAGATAGAAAAAATAATACAAAACTGATGTTTATCATATTTGTTTTACGCCAAATTAGCTCAATAATATATGCAAGAGAGAGAGAGATAATGAGGGCCAAAACATATGTATTCAAGTGTGTTGTAGGTGTTCCAAACTCCATAGCCATAAGCTCTTTATATAAGCTAGAGGTTTAGAGGTTACAAGCTAAATGTTAATGACAAGAAACTCAAAGGTTGTAACATACAAATGAGTAAATGCTCATACTAAATGATATGTAACTCTTATACTAATGGACTATCCAATATTTACAACACTCCCCCTTGGATGTCCAAAAATATATTTAATCACATTTGAGCTCCTCCGTCTTGTAGCTTGTTGGTACGAACTAACCACTAACAAACGCCTCGTTAAAACCTTGCAAGAGAAAACCCATTGGGAAAAAACCTCTAGGCAAAGGACAAAAAGAGTACGATTTGGTTAGAACAATAGGGGTAACCACATACATAAAGTGCCTCATCAAAACCTTGTCAGAGTAAGCTCAATGGGAAAAACCTCTGATCGAGGAAAAAAAGTACACTGTGATTAGAAGTATTCGACTGGATACTCCCCCTGATTTAGACCATCATTAGTGAGGATTTTCTCGATTTAGTGTCTGAGAAATCGAGCATACATCAGGATGCTCCCCCTCACTTGCACACGACAGGGTGCAAGGACATGTCACTTTAGGATAGCTCAGAAAGCTTCCTAAGACCAATTGCTTTGACATGTTTCTGAAATGAATACTTTGGAAGTGACTTAGTCAACAAGTCTGCGTGATTATTCTCTGATCCAATATGCTTAACTTCAATCTTTTGAAGCGCTTGTTGCTCATGTGTAAAGAACAACTTTGGCGAGATATGTTTGGTGGCATCACCTTTGATGTAACCATTGCTCATAATGTCAGTGGCCACTGCGTATATAAACACATCATCGATGACAGTTTCGTTTTGCTTCAAAATATCGTCTAAACTAGTATACTCGACGGATATTTCGAGGTTATCGGGATGATTAGGAACTGGTGTTACATCAGGAACACGCTCCTCTAATATATCACCGTGATCCTTAATGATCTCATGTGGCAAAACGGATGCAACATGATTTCTCCTCCTCCGAGGCAGAACATCATTGGAACCAACCGGTCTTCCTCTTTTTTCTTGGGAAGAGCGGCGGACAGGACGGCCGACGGAAGCGTCCTTTGCTCGGTGGGTACAACCGGAGCAACATGTTCAACAGGAACATGACGTCTCACAGGAACGTCTATCCTTGCAGGCACATATGCAGCAGGTATATGTGATCTCGTGACATTTGCTAGGTCATTAAACGCGTCTGGCATTTTATTTGTAATATTTTGCAGACCTAAGATTCTCTGCACCTCCTTATCACTATGTGCAGTAGGGGGATCGAGATGAGACATAGTGGGTACATGCCACGTTAATTCACGTCGTTTCTCATCAACGTTAACATGCATTTCTCCCCCTAATGACGGGAAGATAGTCTCATCGAAGTCACAACCTGCATGTCTAGCGGTAAAGAGATCGCCTGTCAAGGGCTCTAAATAGCGTATTATGGACGGGGATTCATAACCGACATATATTCCCCGTCGTTTCTGAGGTCCAAATTTCGAACGCTTTGGCGGCTCAATTGGAACATTGACTAAGCACCCAAATACGCGTAAATGTGAGACATCGGGCTCATATCCAGTTACCAACTGGTACGCAGATAGTGGTTGGTTGGCCATGGCCCTCAGACGGACCAACGCAGCAGCATGCAAAATTGCATAGCCCCATGCAGAAATTGGAAGTTTGGTGCGCATTACCAAAGTTCGCGCAATCATTTGCAAACGCTTAATGAAAGCTTCTGCAAGACCATTTTGGGTGTGAACATAAGCAACTGGATGTTCAAGATCAATTCCCAACGTCATGCAATAATCATCGAAAGTTTTCGATGTGAACTCCGCGGCATTATCAAGTCTAATAGACTTTATTGGATAATCCGGATGGTGAACCCTCAACTTAATGATCTGGGCAAGGAGTTTAGGAAACGCTGCGTTTCTTGTGGACAACAAAGCTACGTGTGACCATCTTGTCGATGCATCAACCAAAACCATGAAATATTTAAATGGTTCGCATGTTGGTTGGATTGGTTCACAAATATCTCCTTGAATTCGTTCAAGGAATTGGGAAACCAATTTTGTTGGTTTCACTTGAATTGGTTTGAGATTTGTCTTTCCAATAGAGCATGCTTGGCACAGGCTTTTCGGATTGATCACGAAATTTTTTCCTCTAAGAGGATGCCCATGTGACGCGTTCATCGTTCGAAGCATCGTATTTTGACCCGGGTGTCCCAGCTGGTCATGCCATAACATATAAATGCTCTCATCAATCGGCGCCCGCCGACTGATTAGATTGCTTTCAATGTTTCGTATCGTGGTAACATACAAACCACTTGAAAGACATCTCAACTTCTCCAAAATATGTTTTTGGTCGTATTGAGTGGAGGTGATGTAAAGGTATTCAATACCATTTTCACGAGCAGTTTCAATATGAAACTTGTTTTCTCGGATATCCTTAAAACTCAACAAGGTTCGACTGGACCTCGGAGAATATAAGGCCTCAGATATGGTCAAAAGAGTACCATTTGACAACAAGACTTGGGCTTTACCAAAGCCTTCAAGAAGGGTCGATGGGCCCGAAATTGTTGTCACTGAGGTTACTTTAGGCGTAAAGTTGATAAAATAGCATTTATCTTTTAAGATAGTGTGTGTAGTACCACTATCAGCCAGACAATCAACTGCCCCACAATTCATGCCTAAAAGTAAAAATAATTTAAAGTTGGTCACAATAATAAAGGAATCGCTTAACGAAATAACTTTAAATTATTGCGAGAAAAATTTATTCATAATGCAAAACCACATAATACAAAAGAAACAAAATCCAAGGAAAAAGCATAATCCGAATGGAAATTAAAAACATAATCCAAGAGCTAAACAAGTGCTCAATTATTAACGAAAAATGAAGAGAAAAAAAATTTATTCTTCCATTTGAGCCACGAAGTCCGGGGTCTCAAGAATGTCCTTTCCGCTCGCTTCAGCCATATTTGCTTCGGCATTTCTACCCCTATGATAGTTTTGAACTTCTTGGAGAGTTGTCTTGCAGGTCATTTGCATATGACCATAAACACCACATTTGTAGCATAGAATTTGCGCTTGAGCATTTTCTGTTGCTTTGGGACGACTGACCCTGTTGTTGTTTTTCCTACCACGAGACTGCCTAGGAGCCAAAGGTCTTCGGTTCGGACGATTATCCAAACCTCGCTTGGCTGGGAGAGCATTACGCTGCCCATGATTCCTTGGCTGACGGGACGACTGGCCCTTGTCTCGGTTCCCATATCGTGGAGGTGGTCCACGAACAGTATAAGCATCAGGCCTTGGAATAGACTTTGTCCCAGCAGGACGAGAATTGTTGTTCCTCATTAAAACGAGGCTATTTTTCTCGTCCAATAACAGCTGGGTGATGAGCTCAGGGAACTTGGTATACTTAGACTGACGATATTGCTTTTGGAGCAAGTTGTCAGAGGTAGGAAATGTGGTGTAGGTCTTTTCCAGCAAGTCATTGTCGGTTAATGTTTCACCACAATACTGGAGAAGAGCACGAATCCTGCATACTTCAGCATTATATTTCGTAATGCTTTCGAAGTCCTGAAAACGCAGATTCAGCCAATCATGGCGGGCTTCAGGAAGCCATATGGTCTTTTGGTGGTCGAAACGCTCTCTGAGAGAGTCCCATAGCATCTTCGGTGAGGTGATCGCTATGAACTCAGACTTCATTGCATCTGATAAGTGGCGGCGGAACAGAATCATCGCCTTCGCATTCATTTCACGCGACACTTCCACTTCAAGTTCATCCTCAGCGTAGATGACGTCCAACAAGCCTTGGGCATCTAGATGGTTCTGGATATCTTGAGTCCAGTCCAAGTAGTTCTTGCCAGCGGCATTGAGGATCGGAAAGTCAAGTTTGATTGACATTTTTCTACAACGGGAGAAAAATACTGGATTAATTATCATATAAATCAACAGGTTTATATGTTTATGGTTTGCATAAGCACAAACTTGTTTCGAATCGACAGGTTCGAAAAATACTAGTTTTGCTTTCAATTGAATAGGTTCTCTTTAATCGAACAACGGGCCGATAATGAGACACCAATTCAGCAAAAATACACCTATATAGACACATTCGGGGAACTTATTATTTACTCAACCCCTTTCGGTAGCTCTACTTGAACACGACCAGGAAAGACGGTGAGGATGGAGGGCACGAATGCCACTTAAAACCCGACCTCATTAGGATTCTATCATCCGCCTATATCTTTCCTAGACATCGTATCCAAATAGGTGAGCCTATTTGGGGAAAATTCATAATTATTCCAACTTAAATGTGAATATATACCGGTTTCGCAATTTTTTTTACAAAAAATTTTAAGCTCACATATTCAATTCGTTAAAAGAAATAGGCTTAAATTTTTTTTAATAACTAACACAATTATAATAGTCGTGTGGCATATTCAACGTTACATACATGTAGTTGGACTAACTAATGGTAACTTAACTAACTTATAACACTAAGTTATAATTAACTAAGTTGTCAACCGTGTACTAAAAGCATATCATGAGTAATTAAATCACAAGGGCACATGCAATATTCAATCACATTTAATTAACAAGCCATGTTTAACAATCATATGCAGATTCACGCATGTATTACCAAAATCTTATTCCATGCAAGATAAAATTTATTTTAACCGTAACTAATATGAGGGTGTTCTCGTAAGTGTTCTCAATTTAATCAAATTCTAAGATACAATCCTATTGAATATTAATTACAATTCATCACACATATTTACACCTTAACAATATCATATATTAGCAAAATTAACATGCGGGATAGATCAATTTTATGATAATGTACATTTAATCATCCTACATTAATACATGATTTTGAGTTACAAAAAAAAATGAAGGGATTTACACTTGTAACTTACATTTGTTACTACCCTTAAACATTAAGTACTATATACTAGTAACCTAAGTTATAATTTTTTTTTATTCTATAAATCTAAGTATTTAATTACTAGCCATTAAGTATCTTAATGTTACAAATTCATGCCACACAAATAGTAATTATCATATTCCAGAAATAATGATTTAAGTTACATGTTTCAGAAACTAATTAGTATTTGGATTTATCATTAAAACATGCAATTTCCGTTTTTTTTTATAACATGACTATATGTAATTTGGACCAAACATGAGCAAATTAATACATATATACTGTTTTTGTGTAAAAGGGAGAACTACGGGTACTACGGGTGTAAATAAGAGAAACTATATTCAGTTTTAGCTAATTTACAGCGGCAATCCAGTAGTTTAAGATAATTACAGTACTGGTCCGATGTTTACAGAGAGTTATAGCGAAGTCATACAGTTTCAGAAAGTTTCAGAATGGTCCTGCAGTGTTCTAAAAGTGACAGTTTTGGTCGGACAGATTCACATACAAGTTTTAACTTGTTTTATAAGTGATATACATGGGTTATAATAACCATTGTTTATCAAAATAAACCATCTATCATGTGATATACATCCTAAACATGAAATTTTTAGTTTTATTCTTGATTAATCATGCAATTTCTAATACAATTTTCATGTTACATTCAACGATTTTAAATATACAAACAAATAACAATATATGAATATCATGGTTATTGCCATTTACATGTAACATCCAGCAAACTACACTTTTAGTATTACAATGCATTTTTATAAGCAAACAATTGTTTAATAACAACAATATTCATGCATTGCATATGGTAGTAGTCATAAATAATATTATTATTGGTTTTAACATGTTAGTAAACTACGAATAATTCTTTTTCATGCAATTAGTAGTGTTATGACAAATAAAGAGATATAAATTTGTGTACCTTTCACACGTATGTTGATGAAGGCCGATAGAACAATTTTTTTCCCAAAACTTTCAAAAGTTTTATACCCAATAATTCTCCAAGGTTTATACCCAAAATTTCTTCTAACTTGTATTTGAATGCTCCAAATTTTATTTTATTTTAATGTTTTTTCAAGAAAAGTGCCGATAACGTGTTTTACGCCAAATTAGGTAAATAATATATGCAAGAGAGAGAGATAATGAGGGCCAAAACATATGTATTCAAGTGTGTTGTAGGTGTTCCAAACTCCATAGCCATAAGCTCTTTATATAGCCTAGAGGTTTAGAGGTTACAAGCTAAATGTTAATGACAAGAAACTCAAAAATTGTAACATACAAAGGAGCAAATGCTCATACTAAATGATATGTAACTCTTATACTAATGGACTATCCAATATTTACAACAATATTGAATTAATTGATTGCAAAAGGTTACTGACAGTATTTGTATATTCTCGAAACATAAGTTTTATGTTATATACAAAGTAGTCTTTTAATTAGAGAAAGTGACAAATATCATTTATAGTCTAAATACTGTATTGAACAAAGTTTGATGATAGTTCAATCAGGTACTCATATACCTACAAATACACATATTAGTCCAAAATACACATATATTCAATAAGTAGAATTCAAAACAAAAAACGACATATTGGTAATGAATTTGTTAACGGGAAAAATACTAAAATGGTATCAAACCTATCAAGTTTTAGCGATTTAGTACCCAACCTAACAATCTTTCTAATTTGGTATCCAACCTTTCACTCCAATTAATGAAATTAATTTACCTCAGATAATTGGTTTTCAATTCATACTACTATTGAATAGCATTGTTCCCATCAGTTAACCATTACTATAAAAAAAAAAAGAAAAAGCAACTTAATTAGTGATCTAGCTAGTAGGGGTGGGCAAAAAATCCGCAAACCCGTCCCGTAACCCAATCCGTGCGGATTGGGGCGGGTTGGATGTCAAAAAAAGTTAAATCCGCCCCGCCCCAATCCGTAAAAAAATTCGTGGGTTGGGTTAGGGTTGAGATTTCCAAACCGCGGGTTAATCCACCCCAACCCGTTTCAATCCGCATATATATATATATATATATATAAATATAAATTTTCTCAAGATGTTTTTTTAATAAGAGTTTCTATATTATAATAGTATTGATTTAAGAAAAATTATATATATAGACAAAAAATCTTTGGATTGTCCAAACTTAAGCTTAATGATTCGATTGATATATTGTCTTATAAATTCAATGTATTATCTCGTACTTACAAAAAGAAGAAATTTTTAATCTGGGTCTAGGTAGTATGAGTGGTTAATTTATTTTTAAAAACTTTATTTGTAATTGAAGTATAACCAAATATGAAGTTATATAAAGTTATTACGAAATCTGTAGCTATTGAACTTGTGGATTCAATTAGCTATTGAACTTTATTTTGATTATGTTGATGAAGAATAATTTGTTTTGTTTTGTTTTGTTTTAGCTTTGTTACTTGTTCCGAACATTCTAAACGTATTTTGGTTGGCTTTTAGTTTATATTTCTATTTGAAAGATTTTTTTTTTAAATATTTAGGTAAATTATGCGAAAAAATGAAAAATTAATGACTAAAATGAAAATTTAAGAAACAACCCGCACCCAATCCGCCCCGCTTGATAATGGGTTGAGTTGGGTTGGGTTAGGGTTTTAATTATAATGAGTTGGGTTGAGTTGGGTTGGGATTTGAATTTCACTAATCCGCCCCAATCCGTCCCGCCATTTATTTTACGGGACGGGTTAGCATTACGACCAATCCGCCCCGTGCCCACCCCCTACTATCACCCCTACTAGCGAGGTAATTGGAGTAGAGTTAAAACAGTGAAAAATCGCACTCCTTCACTTAAATCCGATCGTTAGTATATAGATTACTATAGCAGCGCTTCTCTCTTGGGCAATACGACACACCCCGACACATAAACACACCTTTTTTCTATTCTATTCTATAATTATAATATAAATCCCAATAAATTCCCCCCTCTCTCACACAGTAAAAACCCTAATTCCAAACATGGGCGACCCCACTCCTCCTCCTCCTCCATCATCCCACCTAGGGTCCTCGGTGATCCCGATGGTGAACAAGCTGCAAGACATATTCGCCCAGCTCGGTAGCCAGTCCACGATCGAGCTCCCGCAAGTTGCAGTCGTAGGCAGCCAGAGCAGCGGCAAGTCCAGCGTTTTGGAGGCACTCGTTGGACGTGACTTCTTGCCACGTGGCAGCGATATCTGCACGAGACGCCCGCTGGTTCTGCAGCTTCTGCAAACGAAGGCCGGTGCGGAAGAGTACGGCGAGTTTCTACATCTTACGGGGAGGAAGTTCTTCGATTTTAACGATATCCGTCAAGAGATCCAGGTTTAGTTTTTATTAATACTCCCTCAGTTTATGGTTTAATTTACTTGTCCATTACTTACTAGTAGGTCGTTTTTTGTAGTATATAGTAATACTTTGTATAGCCAGAGAGACATAATTAAATACATACATACATGTAGTAATCCTTCCGATCTGATATACTTGTCCACTATGAAACTATGCGGGATTTCCGCATTTTTGTACCAATTGTTGATGTTTTCTCGATTAGTACCTTGGCTTTGTAATTTTCTTATTAAGTGAATTTGTGGATCATTGTTTACTTGTCCACTACAAACTACTAGGTCTGTGTAATTTTGACAAGATAAATAATATAGTGGTGTTTTCATTAGATTAGTAGTATTTTTAGTGAATTTGGCAAAAATAAATGGTAGTTTCGGATAATAATATAGTAGTCCGCGTATTAGTATTTTTATCGAATTTGGTAGTATTTTGACTAGGATTAGTATTATTTTTAGTGAATTTGGTAGTACTTTGTTAATTTTGGTAGTATTTGCTAGTTCTTCGACTTCAACGACTATACTTGCGTCCCTCTCAACAGTTCAACCTCTCCTTCTCTTGGGCGGTACGACACACACACCTCTTCTATAAATCTCTCTCTCACACAGTAAACCCTAATCCCACCATGACCAAACCCACCCCTCCCTCCCCCTCCCCCTCATCCCATCTCGACTCCTCGGTGTTCCCGATGTGAACAAGCTGCAAGACATATTCGCACAGCTCAGCAGCCAGTCGACGATCGAGCTCCCGCAGGTTGCAGTGCCAGAGCAGCGGCAAGTCCGGCGTCTTAGAAGCCCTCGACGGATGTGACTTCCTGCCACGTGGCAGCGATATCTGCATGAGACGATCACTGGTTCTGCAGCTCTTGCAGACTAAGGCCGGTGCGGAAGAGTACGGCGAGTTTCTGCATCTTACGGGGAAGAAGTTCTTCGGTTTTAACGATATCCGTCAAGAGATCCAGCTTTTGTTTTTACTCCCTCAGTTTATGGTGATTTACTTGTTTACTACAAACTAGTAGGTCTCCCTTATTTTGACTTCCCTCCTTGCTTTTTTATGTAGTATATAATACTTTGTATAGCCAGAGAGACATAGATATCAACATTAAGGGAAAATTAAGTTAAGGTAGAATCTACTAGACTTATTTTGCAAAACCAAAGATATTCAATCTTTCTTTCACATTAGTCCAAATCTTTCTTTCACTTAGGTCTATACTGCCAATTTTAAAAAAAATACTACCAAATTCAACAAAAATAATATCTTAGTATCTTAAAATAATATAGTAGTATCGGATAATAGAATAGTAGTATCGAAAAATAAGATAGTAAAACTATATAATATAGCAGTATTTTTATTGAATTTGATAGTATTCTTATTAGAAGAGGCTGGATTTTTCCACTACAAATAATGTGAATCCACGCGCAAACCGTAAATCCAGAGTACGAACCGTAAGTCCAGACTACAAACTGTAAATCTGACATGCGGTTATTGACTTCAGTCAAACCGTAAGTCAAATCTACGGTCCGTAATTGTGACTTACGGTTTATCTGTTAAATTACCACTATACCCCTGCGTCGAATTAGATGTAAAAGCACACCCCCTCTCTCTTTCTACCACTTTTTTTTTTTTTAAAAAACCCCCCACCCATCATCGGAAATAAAAAACTTAAGCACCAAATTTCGTCCTCTAATCCGTTGTTTACTCCGATTAAACCAACTTTCTTGCTTTTATTCGCCGAATCACATACCCTTCAATTTATGGTATTTCTTTATTCACCTTTTTATTCTCTATTTTATATAGTTTAGGGTATCAGGGTATGTGATTCGGCGAATAAAAGCAAGAAAGTTGGTTTAATCGTAGTAAGAGACGGATAGGGGATGGAATTTGGTGCTTAGGTTTTTTCTTTTTGTTGATGGGTGATTGTTTTTTTTTTTTTTTTTTAAATCTGTCAAGTGTCCGGTAGAAAGAGAGAGAGGGGGGATGTTTTTAGATCAGATTCGATGCAGGAGTATAGAATTTAACAGATAAACCGTAAGTCAGAATTACGGACCGTAGATTTGATTTAAGTCAATAACCGTAGGTGAGATTTACGGTTCGTACTTTGGATTTACGGTTTGGGAGTGGATTCAAATTATTTGTAGTGGAAAAATCCAGCCTCTTATTAAAACTAGTAGTATTTTTAGTGATTTTGGTAGTACTTTTCTTGAATTTGGTGGTGTTTTTTTGTACTTATGGTATTGACCTAAGTGAAAGAAAGATTGAAAGACTTTTGTTTTTGCTAAATAGGTTGGCCAAATTGTACTTGTGTAATTTCACTGCGAGAGAGACATTTATACATTGTTAAACACACACACATATGTACAATACTCTCTCCGTTTCAATTTCAATTAATTACACGAAACTACGTCTGTGTAACTTTGACTTGCTTAAAGCTCTTTATCTAAAATGGTCGAAATGGACGCTTATTTATTAAACTGCCATATGATTATGCTTTGAAATTTTCCACTTTGGCAATTTAGGTACGGGCTTTTTGCTAGTCAATATCGTACGTAGAAGTTTCTGAGGGGATTATTAAATTGGAAAGGAGGGAGTAAAATATATGTGTGCAACTTGTGGTACTGTCTTATATATATATATATAAATGCAAGGATGTTCTGCTGTCATGTAGTGGTTTTCACTGGTGAAATTGAATAAGCTGTAGAATTTATTTTTAATTTGGTATTCATTTGTATGTAAATACATGTGTATATATGTCTCTGTGTGTATTTGCATTTGTGCAATTTTCTGTGTTTGTTTTTACTTGTGGAATTGAACTTTATGTTGTGAAAGTGAACCAGATTTGTAATTTAGGTACTGGGACTGAATATATGTATATGTTTCCACAATGACTGTTCTCCTTTGTACTGTTTTCAATTGGTGGAAGTGAATTTCAGACTAAATTTATGTATATATTATATGTTACACGTGTGTTATCAATGATCTGGTATTCTGTGCTGCTCTTTAGTAGTGGAACTGTAATTAAAATTTCATTTTTAGAACCGAATTTTTTTATTTGCGTAAGGAATTGGACTGACTAGTACTCTCCAAAAGGAGAAGGAGAGAGATGACCTATGAGTTTGTTCTCCCAAATTATGTTACTGAACTATTGACTTTTTTAAAAATAATAATTTAGCAGCTTGTTAGAGACTGACTACCCTAGCTGACCTTATGTGTAGCTTTTAGTCGGCACCAGTACATATTCATGGAGGTTAAAGTCCGTCAAGCCACGGAAATATTTTTTATGTCAGGATATATGTTAAGATATATTACACATGGAATACATTCCACCTTTTTTAGTTCTCACGATATGCTAGCAATTTCAGTCTTTGGTCGGGTTTGAGATGGTTTGCGTCTTGAACTTGGGTGGATGTCTATTGTTACTTGTTCTTGGAAAGTGAAAGGTATGCGAGGGTTGTGCTTTTTTCTGTTCGAACATGCAAATTTTTGATATATTCTTTTCGCTGATAAGACTGAAGCTTGCGGAAACATTTAGGAGTCTAAGAATGTCAAAGAGTATTTTGTTGGTGGTACCGCTTGCTGACTTGTTACCTGCTAATAGTTGATTTTCCGGTGCAAATTGCCTCGTAATTTACATGAAGTACCTTTGTTATAAATAGATTAGGCTTCCTTGACATAGACTTTGTTTGTTTACTGCCACATCTACATACTGTAAAGTTGAAGCCTTAAATTGGAATCATGGTATTCAAATGTACTGTGGATTCAACGTCTTTATTGAATTTGGTCTTGTGTTCATATCGAATTTGGTTAAAAGGCTCAGCGTCTTATCTCCCTATAAAACATAGAAAAATTATTCCTGTCCTTCCCATTAGACTCGGTACACATGGTTACTTGTTCCCTCGCATGATTAATGTTCTCAAATTATTTCTTACGAACCATCCACGTTCGACCACTTTGTAAGATGTTCAAATGTGGGATCACGGAGTAGTTTTGATATATGGAGTATCAAAAACTACAGAATTATAGTCTACAAATTGTTGCTTATTCAAATTGGATGAAAACGATACTAGTTAATCATCAGTTTTGTTTTGGTGGGCAACATAATCTTCGACCAGCATTTGATTAAAAATTATTTAAACTCATAATTCAAATGTTCAATCTTTGATAACCCTTACTGCTTTACCTATTGTAAAAGAATAGACCACACTGGTACACATAAATGTGCACAGCATATAGATGTGTCATCATGAAAAGCATGTAATACATTGCTCTATTGTATTCTCTTTTTGCCATCAGTCAATTATCTGCATTCACATTATTTATTGGCATGCTTTCATTTTAGGCGGAGACGGACAGAGAAGCAGGGGCAAACAAAGGTGTTTCCGACAAACAGATCCGTTTGAAGATCTTTTCACCAAATGTTCTTGATATCACATTGGTGGATTTGCCTGGTATAACAAAGGTCGCTGTTGGTGACCAGCCATCTGACATCGAAGCACGGATAAGAACAATGATAATGTCATATATTCGAATCCCAACTTGTTTAATATTGGCTGTTACACCAGCAAATGCTGACCTGGCTAATTCCGATGCCCTCCAGATAGCTGGAAATGCGGACCCTGATGGTACATTCTGATACCGAACACTATTTTATATCAACTAAGATAAAATTGGTTATTTCTGCCATCATGATATCTTTTTTCTTTTTGGAACAGGTAATAGAACTATTGGCGTAATTACAAAGGTATGTTATCGTGAAGTTGACATGTTTCACTTTCAATTATTAATGTGTTGTTTGAGCTGAGCTAGCCTTTTTGGACCTTTTTTTAGTTGGATATCATGGACAGAGGAACAGATGCTCGGAATTTTCTGCTTGGAAAAGTGATTCCCCTTCGGCTTGGTTATGTAGGCGTTGTGAATCGCAGTCAGGAGGTAATCCTCTTCTTTAAAAGATTTATCAGTGTTGCATTATTTATTTTGTTTACGTCCATATCTTACATATTGGGATGGCTACTATGTCATTAACTTCATATTGAAGACTGTAATCATGGAAGGAATGTTGTTACATATTCACCTATACAATCTATTGTCAAATGCCTTTTGCATGATCAATCTGGTGTGGATTATAGAAATAAATATTGTTAGTTTTTTGTAATGGAAATGGTAATCTATACCATCTTATGTAATTTTTTGAAACACTTCTTCAGGCATCTGTCTATCGGGATGTTTATATGTAAGTTAATCTACAGCTATAAGCTTGTGTACTTAAACAGCTTTACACTAGATTCTAGAATATTGAAAATCCAAACCTAGTGCTTGTTCTGCTATGATTCTTGTCTGATCGTGCTTTCAGAAGAAACCTTCTAATAAGTGTAGAGAACATTTTATAATCTCTCTCTTTTTGTTCTTTTACAGGATATAACAATGAACCGAAGCATAAAAGATGCACTTGTGGCTGAGGAGAAGTTTTTCCGTAGTCGTCCGGTAAGTTTGTTTCTTACTTCTATACTTGAAGATACATCTTGGTTCATTATTTTGTCATAGCAATGCCTTTCCTATCACTATAGGTTTATAATGATCTAGCTGATAGATGTGGCGTCCCCCAGTTAGCAAAGAAATTGAACCAGGTACAACAGCTATCACATCAAGTTTGTGGTCTGGCAGTTTTGTTGATGATTATATGCATTTTATAATGCTGCTTATCCTCATACTCTGCAGGTATTGGTACAACACATCAAGGCTGTACTTCCTGGATTGAAGTCACGCATAAGTTCTGCACTAGTTAAAGTAGCAAAGGAGCATGCTAGCTACGGAGAAATCACAGAATCGAAGGCATGTTATTTGTGGTTTTCTAAATGCTTTTTTGGTTTATTTCTCTATAGAGCTGTTTGTAGATCCTTGAATTTAATTATATGAGGAAGAACCAATCCACACAATCAACAACACTTAAAACCACACATAATCGGAACCATTCATTTTAAAGACTGAGATTCAAAGTTCTAATGAAATACATGAGCACACATGTTATCTCAACCTTGCTTCACCGTGAAAGTTTACAATCAACATCGGGTTAATACCCAATTAGTACCCTGGGGTTTGTGTGAGTAACGATTAGTACCCCGGGGTTTCACAAAAACCAATACCTGAACATTAATAATTGATCCAATTTAGGACAATTCCGTCCAAATTGACGACGTCATCAGTGCTACGTCATCAACTTCAGTTAACCTCAAAGGTAAAATGTCATTTCGCTAACATATGTATTTTAAAAAATAAAAATAAAACAATATTATATTTATACTTTTTTACATACATACATATATATAAATATATACATGCACACCCGCCGCCACCCCCACCACCACTGTCCACCGCCCCATTCCTACGCCGCCGCTGTCTACCACCACCACTGTACCCGCACCCATACATACATATATATAGATCTATAAATACATGCATAGATATATACATATATATATATATACATATACATATACATATACATACACCATTAACACCACCACCAATCTTTCCGAAAAACACCACCACCACCGCCGCTGCCCATCCCCCCCTACCTATCCGCCGCCTCCCTTGCCCACCTACACCCCCACATCTGTATATATACACACCCCACCACCACCTCCTATATAGATAGATACATACATATATATTTACTTATCTTTAATAAGTTATTTACTTAAAATGTTATTGTTATATATACTTATTTTTCTCTTTTTCTCTTTTGTATTTTTTTTCATTTAATTATTTTTACATATATTTTATTAAATGTTTTGTAGATTTAAATGTGGAAATGGCAATTCTGTAATTTAGTTGATATGTAAAAGACACAAACGTAAAAAGACATTTAAAAGGTGACGACGTCACCAATTTGGACGGAATTTGTCCAAATTGGATGAATTATTAACGTTCAGGTACTAAATTGGTTTTCGTCAAACTTCAGGATACTAATCGTTACTCACACAAACCCCAGGGTACTAATTGGGTATTAACCCATTAACATCTGACTACGAGCTTCCACCAAAGGGTGGCGGCAAGGGAGTGGTCGGACGTTCTTGATTCGTTGGGCGTCTTGACTCATTAGCGGGAGTAGGCCGACTTGCGAAGGAGACAGTGAGATGGGGGGACTGAGGATGGGGTGGTGTTTTTACAGTCTTAAAAACTTCTTTTATGGTTAGGGTTGAAATATGGGCACCACGTAGAAGGTCTGCTGTGTGTTATGAACTCATAACACACAGCAGACCCTCTACGTGGTGTTATGAGGTGTTATGAGCTGTTGTGAGTTGTTTTTAATATCTCAATCTTAATCATTGTTTTCATAAGTATTGAAGAGTTGAGATTGCATGTGGTTTTAAGTGTTTTTTATTGTGTAGATTGATCCTCCTTTGCTTGTGTATATTTATACTATATACTTATAATTTTCTGTCTATCCAGTGCTTTCCACTTTTAGCGCTCGAATGTGTATCTTTCGTACCGTTTTCTGTGTGATAGTGTACTGCAGAGGAAGAAAGTATTTACTTTTCACCTTACTTCATAAGAAATGAAACTACCTTTTTTGCCAATTTACCAAATCAGTTAGCAGTTTGCATAGACAACGAATATTAGTAATATTGTTTTTTCTCTACTTGAAAAGGTGGTGTTAATAGTTTTTTAGCAGAGTTGATGCTTCAGGCGCCAGTATTTGGCTATTTGCAAATCCATGTCTCTTTTACCCTTTGTTTTCTTTTAACGTTCTATATTTTTCTTGTTCTGTGTAATAGGCTGGTCAGGGAGCGCTTCTTCTGAACATTCTGTCTAAGTACTCAGAAGGTAAAGTAATTGTGCTTTTCCTGCAGAAACTTTGCTTGGAGCCTTATAATTGTTTTTTTTGGGAGAATTTTGTAAATTCAATGCTGGAACTTACTAACGATTGTGATTACTTGCGGTAAACAGCATTTGCTTCAATGATAGACGGGAAAAGTGAAGAAATGTCCACATCTGAGCTCTCTGGTGGAGCTCGTATCCACTACATTTTTCAATGTATATATGTGAAGAGTTTGGAGGTGTGCTTAGCTGTCTTTATTGGTCATATCTTTTGATGTTCTATGTTTTTTTTTAATGAGGATGTACTGGGTTTTTCTAGAGCTATCTGCTATGACACTTTCCTTATGCTATCGATAAATAAGATGAATTGAATTTATAAAGGAGATTGACTATGAGACCTCAACTCTTTTACTGTTGTTTCTTTCTAAGCAAACCTGCAAAAACTTTACTCCCATTTAGAAAGTTGGTTGTTTCTCTTAGAACTACATTCAAATGTTAAATCAACTAGTAAACATTTAGTTTTTATTTAATCACATTTGAGGACACATAATCTCTTTTTATAGGAAGTGGATCCATGTGAAGACTTGACTGATGATGACATTCGCACTGCCATTCAAAATGCAACAGGTCCTAGAACTGCATTGTTTGTGCCAGATGTAGGTTTAAATTTATGCTCGGTTTGTTTTTTGTGTGTGCAGTTGAGACTTCTTTCTAGACCATATGTTAACTTGTCAATTAAAATTCTAATTTTCAGATTCCATTTCAAACTCTGGTTAAAAGGCAAATAGCTCGGTTGTTGGACCCAAGCCTTCAGTGTGCTAGATTCGTCTATGATGAGTTGATAAAAGTAAGAGAACACACCTAGCTGTATTTGTGATTTATTAGTGTTATTTATTGTTGGTTCTGATGTTATGGTGATTGTTTTTCGTCTTAGATGAGCCATCGTGTTATGGTGAATGAATTACAACGTTTTCCAGTTCTACGAAAGCGCATGGATGAGGTTGTCAGTAACTTTTTGCGTGTGGGACTTGAACCCTCAGAGACCATGATTGGGCACATTTTTGAAATGGAGGTATGGTATCTGATTTGTTGATGCTAGCTGAAGATTGAACTCTTTTAGTTGTAATACACATGTGGTGGAATTTTGTTCATTCTCAAAATTTCTAGGTTAATAACCTAATTTACTAGAAGGCGAGTGTGCATTAACAGGTTTTACATCATGTTATTACCCTGCCTAGCTCGGTGTAGGTCTAGTGTTAGCACCTTTGCTGTCAGGCTGGCACTTTTAGTTGTTTTTTTCTCAAGTGTATGGCCTTGTAATGTTTTCTTATTTTAAGACCGGTAAACTACTGAACCATTATGGACAGATTCTTTCTTAGGGTTCTGATTCTAATAGATAAAATCGTCGATCTTTCCATTTTATCTTAGCATACTATCTGTAAGTTCCAATCATTTGATGATTATCTTTGAGTTATCACAAAGTATTAAAGGCTACGTGTTTCTGAAATTTTGATTTGTGATTTGAATCTTTCTACTTATTAGTTATTTGGTTGCAGTCATACAAACCTTTTCGTCTTTTATTGTTTTTAAAGATATTTACCACTGCATTTCAAAGCAGAGTTCCATGTTTATTCTTATAGAGGTTTCTATTATCTACTCTAAAATCATTTATTGCTTGTGTTAGTTGGGCTACATTAACACATCGCATCCAAATTTTATTGGTGGAAGTAAAGCTATCGAAACAGCAGCCCAACAGATCAAGTCTAACAAAATAACTGCGCCAATTACAAGACCAAAGGTACGCAATAGAAAATGTTGCTGTCTTAGGTGTGCATCTCATACTTTCTTTTGTATCAATAATTTGATGCATCTTTTTATTAGGACGCTGACCCAGAAAAGGCATCAATATCTGAAAAAAGTGTGAAATCTCGAGCTATCATCGCCAAACAAGCAAACGGATTTGTTCATGAACAGGTAGTTTCTTGTACCTGAGCAAAGGTTGCTTAGGTTGCTTCTTGTGCTGGCCTTGAAATTCTATAAGTGGAACTTTTGTTTTGTTTTTTGGTTGTTAGTATCCACTAGCATACTAGTCCTATGGATTTCAGTGATATACTAGTGTCAGTTGTCATTTTGTGCATTCTTGTTAAATATATTCATTTCTGGCAGGGAGTGCGGCCCGTTTCTGATGCTGAGAAACCTCCTGGTAAGTATTTACTGTGGATATGAGTGTACATCGTCGCTTTCTTTTTTATGTTGTACTCTGTGCTTCATTTACTACTAATATGAACTAGCATTATATCCCTACCAATTTGAAGTTAAGAACTGGTTACTTTAGTAATTTCATCCTTCGTGATTTCTTTGTCTGAAAGTTTCCAAGTCTTTTGACCTTAATACCAAACTTTGTTTACTTATGAAAATAGCCTTATTTGTTATTTTTAATTATGGCTTATCAGGGGGAGGCTCAACTTGGGGGATTTCATCTATTTTTGGTGGTTTCGATAGTCGTGTCAAAGATAACACAACAAACAAGACATTCAATGAACCTATTCATAGCATGGAACATCATATCATGGAGAATAACTTCTCTGTAATCCATTTGAGGGAGGTATGTTACAGAGGTTATAATTTCTCGTGTTTTTGTATGTTTTCGAGTCTTTCGACCAATGACACTCTAGTTTGTAACCTTTAAGTTTCTGAAAAAAAAATTCTCTCCATAATTAGCCTCCAGCTATATTGAGGCCTTCAGAAAACCGTCCAGAGTCAGATGGTGTTGAAATAGCTGCTACCAAGTTGCTGTTGAGGTCATATTATGATATTGTGAGAAAGAATGTTGAGGATTCGGTACCCAAAGCAATTATGCACTTTTTGGTAATTCTAAACTATCAATGTCTGTGATTATGTCTTTTTAACGCTTCTTATCTTCTCGTTCTTGTTTGCTTTAAGTTAGTTAATAAGTATTAATTACTTTCTTTTTTCCATATTGTTAGACGATGTTAGTTCACCATTCCTTTTGGGAGGTCTCTTAATACTTTCCATAACTTTAAAAATGATCAATTTTTTTCAATTCCCTTTGCTTTATATTGATTTCCGCCATTTCTTTTAATGTTAATATAATCCATCAGGAATATAGTGGGAACTTGGACGTGTATGCGTTCTAAAAAACGCAATTACACTCCGAGTAGTCCGAGAAAAAATGGTAGTCAGTGGCCGAGCGGTCCGTTTTGAGGGAACCAGTGGAAAAAAAACAGGGCTGTAGAAAAACCCACTTTAAACTATTGGTTCAATTGAAGTCAGATATGATGAATTAAAGGGATTAGACTAGACCTATGGTAGAAGGAATTGTCAATTGACAACTTCGTGTGTATGCAAAGCGATTACACTATTTAAAAAAAAATTAGATTCCATTCAACAAATAAACTTGGACGGGGAAGTAACAAGAATCAGGTAGTAAGCCTCGTATGTACATATGATTTCGTTCTATGTATTGGAGAGCTGCTGGCTTCATGTAACGGTTTTTCTTTCCTTATAAGTTGGCATACGGCTAAAGATCGAAGTGTAAAGCTTCTGTTCTCCTCTTTTATGAAACAGCGTGCTCATTTTTCCCAGCTTTTTCATTTATATAAATTTGTTATTCAGCATTTGTTAATGTGACGAGTCATATGCAAGTTGATTATTGGTTGAGAAATAATTATGGATTGTTTTAATGCATCCAGGTGAACCACACTAAAAGGGATATGCATAATGTCTTCATTAAAAAGCTCTACAGGTAACTGCTTGGCGGGATACCTTTGTTCATGGTTTATTATATTTATTTGATAAACTTATAGAAATCACTATTGACTAGGCAATGACCTTTATTTTTCGGGCAATAGGCTTCCAATTTGTGACCCTCTGGATAAGATACTTAGAAATACTTAGAAATAGGATAAAAGAGATGTGGATAAACAGATGAGAGGGTAATCAGGTGAGGATATTGGTGATTACAAAATTAAAGCTGATGAAAGAAAAACTTGAAACTTACTACATAATGGATCTTCTGTAAGCAATAAATAAAGAAAAGATAAATCTAGGAGTGTTAATTACATAAGAGATAGAAAAGAACACAGCCAGTAAAGTCACCTCATTGAGGAAGTTATAGAAAAAATTTAGAGTTAAAGAAAGTTGTACCTTTAATTTAACAGAATATAATATTAACCATTAAATTATTAGTTAAATATAATTTTTATAAAAATGAATGGATTATCATAGAAAATAGTAGAACAGTAAACCAAAAATAAATTTTAAGCGTAGGATGACCTGGTTTCGCATACCAACTAAACCTACCCTACTGTACCGCGTTTTGAGAGAAGTTGCATACAGCATTCCAGTACGGTCCCGCGTACTAGGACGTATTGCAACCAAGTAACTATGGTATTAACGGTTAATCTAGAAAAGAAAATTGCGGAATTGTTTATTAAAAACATCAATTCTTTTTTGACTAACATCTTTGTCGGTTACAGAGACACTTTGTTTGAGGAGATGTTTCAAGAGCCAGATGAAGTGGCAACAAAGAGGAAACACGCCCGAGAGACGCTTCGTGTTCTCCAGCAGGCTTTCCGGGTGGGTTTTGGTTTTTGTTGTTTGTTCCTTGCCCTTTTTAGCTATATTAAATTTTTAAAGTTATTTATTGATGTGTCTCGAGATCAGTCTTCTGCATAGCTATGTTTAGTGCAAAGATCTGTGTAGAAAAAACATGTAGTGGGGAGAGGATATATAACCTTTATGTTGTGCATATAAATGCAATAACTCAATGAACATGAAATTTCTATTTGTATATCAAATCCGTAAATACTTAATCCAAACATAGCATATGTACAGAAAAATGCTTAGAGGAATTTACATGCCGACGGTGTGGAGTTATGTTTAAGAAAATAAACAATGGAAATGGTCTTACTAAAAAGCTTTTTCCTACCAAGCAACGAACCCATCATTATAATGGTTCAAGGGTCTAAAATTCTTTATCATTTGTCTTTTTTGCTTTGTTTTTGTAGACACTGGACGAATTACCCCTTGACGCGGAGACTGTAGAGAGAGGTTACTCCGTAAATGATCCAACAGGCCTACCTAAAATCAACGGTCTACCCACAGCATCATCCATGTACTCGACCAGCAGTAGTTCATCTGATTCATACACTGCTTCGCCGAAAAATCCGAGGTCTCGTAAATCATCCCACTCTGGTGAGCTACAATCACCTCAGTATCACAATGTTGAATCTAATGGAAGTGGTCGCAACAACATTTTCGGTCTCTACCCAACGGTTGAACCATAAACTTGCACTTTACCAAATTTGTCGATTTTTTGGTAGTTGGGAGATATTTGGAGAAAAATATATTCTTTTGTTCGTAATAGGTGCAAGTCTAATATTTAATTATCGGCCTCAACCCGCATATTTAGGTTTGATTTTGTTCTCATATATATACACAATATTTTGCAAGACCTCGAAGAAATAAACCAGGTTTATTTCCACACGAGGGAAATACGCTTATTATGTGCTAGAACACTAGTTTTCTTGAAATTTTTGATCGGTTTTAGGATGCGCTATGCATCGGGTTTGTCTGTTCCTCAATATGTTTTTTTTTCATGACTATTTTGTTTCTGTTTCTGTTTCTGTTCCATGCGCTATGCTTTGTTTCTGTTCCTCGACCATTTTGCATGCCGAAAGCTTGCCAAGGCTTCTTTGTTTAATTTAATATTCTGAAGTTTTGCACCCTTTTTGTATCAAAAAGAATGGAGAAACATGTTTAGCTATGCCAAAACGAACTCCGATTGTTTATCTTTCCGTAATGTATCAAACAGTGATGAATATCAGACATAAACATCAACTGTCGGTATGTCCTTCGTGTAAAAAATCTTGGAAAATATTTAAACATGAAAACAAAGTTTAATTGTAAACATCTTAAACGGCAAGAGAGAGTGACTTTGAACTTCACATGTGCTAACCAATAGCTCGTTCACTAAGAAAGTTTTTCCTCTTAAATAGATTCGAGATAGTTGAGTATACTGGGAATACGAAAAGTATATTGGTGCTTAGAAAGGTATGAGAAGGAAGCTAAACCAGATAGATTTTTCGAGTCCATGAGGTCGGACCTCCAGGTCAATTCTCTTCTAGGCTCCAAATATTTACCCAGCATCATTCCAACCACCTCCAACAGCTACCGACAATCGTCCCCTATCCGCACCTCCACCCACCACCGTCCTTCGTCTCCACTGTCCACAATTCATTGGCATTTAGTCATGGCTCCATTCTCTCTCTCCACTCCACCCTCGCTTTCTCCCCTTCATGTTTTGTTCTCCGTTTTTCTCTTCTCTTGCTCATCGTCATTTCAGTAAGCTAATACCGCTCCTTTGTATGTTCTTGGCTACGTTTCCCTCTTTCATGTTTCTTATTTATAGTTGAGCCACAACTTGTTTTAAAACTTTGAATTTTATCAATTGATGGCGTATTAGCTATTTTCTTACCTTTCTTATTCGCTTAAACAATGTTTAAAATGTTGCAAACACAACTTTTTGGCGTTTGTTTAGAAAGGGTATTTTCACTCTATTCTTGGCTTGAAAGGTTGCACCTAGTACATTGTTCTTTTTGGATTTTCTTAATTATTAGGTAAACTTATGGTTAGCATACAATTATACAAGGCCTATGTGAAAATGTCGTACAAGTAAGAATGCTAATGTTAGTAGCTAGTGATAGATGTATCGTTTAAGTAATTTAAGGACCGGGTCTATAAGTTGCAGCTACACGTTACCAAAGCTATAAAGTTATAAGTTGCAAATAAAAGGATACTTAATTAATTATATTTATTTAGATGAGTTATAATTGATTTAAATGTGATAATATTGTTTCCGTGTGATTAGTTTCCAATAAATTGGCTTAATAAATGATTTGTAATGTAATTGTTGAATAAATAGGTTATTTTTATAATACAACTATTAGCTAGGTATTTAGGGAGGCAGAAGTAGAGAGAGGGGAGAACAGTATGATCTTTTTATGAATGAATATGTGAATGAATGATAAAATACAAGACCCTTAGCCCTCTTTATATAGATAGAGTGTAACGACCCGGTCCTACGGACCGAACCGCCACATCCGTATCAACAAATATTGTCCGCTTTGGCACAACTTCCCAGGGGAGTCACCCATCCTGGTACTACTCCAGGCTAAGCACGCTTAACCATGGAGTTCCGTCCTCGCTATTGTGTCGCACGGCTTTAAAAGGCCTTGTTGATAGTAAATGGATCTTTAAGCTCATATACCGCACGGGTACTCTCGTATCTGGGCGATGTGGGACTGACGCACAACACCGCACCACAGAATTTCCTTCCTGGAAATCTAGGTCGTCACAATCACCCTCCCTTTAGGCACGACGTCCTCGTCGGGCACGTCGTCCTTCAGGGGTCCACACACACGTGCTAGTCCCCACATTTCCGGCCAGATAGAGGCTCTGATACCACCTGTAACGACCCGGTCCTACGGACCGAACCGCCACGTCCGTATCAACAAATATTGTCCGCTTTGGCACAACTTCCCAGGGGAGTCACCCATCCTGGTACTACTCCAGGCTAAGCACGCTTAACCATGGAGTTCCGTCCTCGCTATTGTGTCGCACGACTTTAAAAGGCCTTGTTGATAGTAAATGGATCTTTAAGCTCATATACCGCACGGGTACTCTCGTATCTGGGCGATGTGGAACTGACGCACAACACCGCACCACAGAATTTCCTTCCTGGAAATCTGGGTCGTCACATAGAGGGTTAGGGTTACAAGCCCACTTGGGCCCATAAATTAAAAGCCCAAGAGTCCAATAATCTTACAACACTCCCCCTTTGGACGTCTTGAGTTCTTCGTCTTCATGCAGTCGATCTGAGTCGAGTTCATTCGCAGTGCTAAACACCTAAATAGCTTAGGGCCGGAAAACCCGATGTGGGACAAAACCGGTATCTAAGAGAAATTGTGTAGCCGAATGATATATGCCAAAATACTATGTACGTAACTAACCACAAAACAGTGTGTCTCATCAAAACTTTGCCAGAGCAAACCCAATGTGAAAATCTCTGATCGAAGGAAAAAAAGTGCAACAGTGGTAGTAGTAGGGGATCAACCACAAAACAGGTGCCTCATCAAAACCTTGCCAGAGTAAACCCAGTGGGAAAAAAACTCTGGTCGAAGGACAAAAGAGTACACAGTGGTAAGAAGTATACGACAGGATACTCCCCCTGATTTCGGCAATCCTTAGTGATATAACAGGGAACGTGTCTCGCTAAAAACCTTGTCAAGGAAAACCCAGTGGGAAAAATCTTGTACTAAGGACAAAAAGAGTACACATGCATACAACAGGATGCTCCCCCTCACTTGCACACGACAGGGTGCGAGGATTTCGACTCCGACATAAAATGTCGCTCTAAGGTAGCTCAGATAGCCTGCGTAGGCCAATCGCCCGTACGTGCTTCTGAAAAGAATGCTTTGGCAGTGACTTGGTGAACAAGTCGGCGTGGTTATTCTCTGAACCAATATGCTTCACTTCAATCTTTTGAAGCGTTTGTTGTTCATGTGTAAAGAACAACTTTGGCGAGATATGCTTAGTCATCACCTTTGATGTAACCATGTTTCGCTTGATCAATCACAGCGGTGTTGTCATCATAAATAACAACTGGGTTCATCATGATCGTAAGCTAGATCACAGGTGCTTCGAATATGGCCAATAACTACTCGAAGCCAGACACACTCTCTAGTCGCCTCATAGAGCGCGAGTAGCTCAGAGTGGTTAGTCGAAGTGGCCACTAGAGTTTGTTTACGAGACCTCCAGGATATCGCCGTGTTCCCAATGGTAAAGACATAACCAAATTGAGAACGTCTCTTGTGCGGGTCTGATAAGAAACCAGCATCGGCAAAGCCGACAAGGGTTGCGTTGTTTCGAGGATCAATGGAGCTAGATCCACTCGACGCAAAGGGATAGAATAAGCCCATGTCCGTAGTACCTCTAAGGTAACGAAAAATGTCTTTTATGCCAGTCCAGTGGCGGCTTGTTGGCGCGGTGCTGTGTCGAGCTAGACAATTCACAGCAAACGAGATGTCCGGTCTAGTACATTGGGCCAAGTACAATAGTGCGCCTATTGCACCCAGATATGAACACTTAGGGCTCAATATCTGTTCATCGTCCTCCTTTGGACGGAAGGGGTCCTTATTAATGTCTAGAGAGCGGACGACCATGGGAGTAGAGGACGGCTTAGCGTCACTATGACTAAAGCGCCTCAACACCTTTTGGGTGTAACTTTCTTGATGGACTAAAATTCCATCTTTACGGTGCTCGATCTGCAGGCCGAGGCAATACCGTGTCTTCCCAAGATCTTTCATCTCGAATTCCTTCTTCAGGATTTCAGCAGTTTCGAACAACTCTTTCGAGGTTCCTATGAGATTCATATCATCTACATAGATTACGATAATCGCATATCCTGAAGTGGATTTCTTTATGAACACGCATGGGCATAGTTCATTATTAACATATCCCAAGCCGATCAAGTATTCACTTAGACGGTTATACCACATCCGTCCGGATTGTTTCAATCCATATAGTGATCGTCTCAGTCTAATCGAGAACGTGTTCCGCGGATGGGAACTACTTGATTCAGGCAACTTAAGTCCATCAGGGACTCTCATGTAAATCTCTGTGTCCAGATCCCCGTAGAGATACGTTGTGACCACATCCATGAGCTGCATATTCAGTTTTTCGGAAACTACTAAACTGATTAAGTAGCGGAACGTTATAACGTCCATTACGGGAGAATACGTCTCATCGTAATCAATTCCAGGGCGTTGAGAGAAACCTTGCGCCACAAGGCGAGCTTTGTATCTAACAATCTCATTATTCTCATCACGCTTCCTTACAAAAACCCATTTATGACCAACTGGTCTAACATTGGGCGGTGTTGGAGCGACAGGTCCAAACACCCTTCGTTTCGTTAAGGAATCCAATTCAGCCTGGATTGCTTGTTTCCATTGAGGCTAGTCCGTTCTTCGCTGACACTCAGCAACGGTACGAGGTTCCATGTCATCATTGTTCATAATGTCAGTGGCCACTGCGTATATGAACACATCATCGATGACAGTCTCGTTTCGCTTCAAAATATCGTCTAAACTAGTATAATCGACAGATATTTCAAGGTTATCGGGATGATTATGAACCGGTGTTTCATCTGGAACACGTTCCTCTAATACATCATCGTGATCCTTAATGATCTCATGTGGCAAAACAGATGCAACAGAATTTCTCCTCTTTCGAGGCAGAACATCCTTGGAACCGTACGGCCTTCCTCTTTTTTTCGGAAGGGAGGCGGACTGAACGGCCGACGGCAGCGTCCTTTGCTCGGTGGGTACAACCGGAGCAACGTGTTCAACCGGAACACGACGTCTCACTGGGACGTCTATCCTTGCAGGCATATTTGCAGCAAGTATATGTGATCTCGTGACATTCGCTAGGTCATTAAATGCGTCTGACATTTGATTTGCAACATTTTGCAGACCTACGATTCTCTGCACTTCCTTATCACTATGTGCAGTTGGGGGATCTAGATGAGACATAGTGGGTACATGCCACGTTAATTCACGTCATTCCTTATCAACATTAACGTGCATTTCTCCCCCTAACGACGGGAAGAGTGTCTCATCAAAGTCACAATCCGCATGTCTAGCGATAAAGAGATCGCCTGTCAAGGGCTCTAAATAGCGTATTATGGACGGGGATTCATAACCGACATATATGCCCCGTCGTTTCTGAGGTCCAAATTTGGAACGCTTAGGCGGCTCAATTGGAACATTGACTAAACACCCAAACACGCGTAAATGTGAGATATCGGGCTCATATCCAGTTACCAACTGGTACGCAGATAGTGGTTGGGTGGCCATGGGCCTCAGACGGACCAACGCAGCAGCATGCAAAATGGCATAGCCCCACGCAGAAATAGGAAGTTTGATGCGCATAACCAAAGTTCTAGCAATCATTTGCAACCGCTTAATGAAAGCTTCTGCAAGGCCGTTTTGGGTATGAACATACGCAACTGGGTGTTCAAGATTAATTCCCAAAGTCATGCAATAGTCATCGAAAGTTTTCGATGTAAACTCCGCGGCATCATCAAGTCTAATAGACTTTATCAGATAATCCGGATGATGAGCCCTAAATTTAATGATCTGGGCTAGGAGTTTTGGAAACGCTGTGTTTCTTGTGGACAACAAAGCTACGTGTGACCATCTTGTCGATGCATCAACCAAAACCATGAAATATTTAAATGGTCCGCATGTTGGTTGGATAGGTCCACAAATATCTCCTTGAATTCTTTCAAGGAATTGGGAAACCAATTTCGTAGGTTTCACACGAATCGGTTTGAGATTAGTCTTTCCAATCGGGCATGATTGGCATAGGCTTTTCGGATTAATCACGAAATTCTTTCCTCCAAGAGGATGCCCATGAGATGCGTTCATCGTTCGAAGCATCGTATTTTGACCCGGGTGTCCCAGCCGGTCATGCCATAGCATAAAAGTGCTCTCATCAATCGGCGCCTGCCGAATGATTAGATTGCTTTCAAAGTTTTGGATGTAGTAACATACAAACCACTTGAAAAACATCTCAACTTCTCCAGAATACGCTTTTGGTCGTATTGAGTGGAGGTAATGTGAAGGTATTCAATACCATTTTCACGAGCAGTTTCAAGATGAAACTTATTTTCTCGGATATCCTTAAAGCTCAAGAAGGTACGACTGGACCTCGGAGAATATAAGGCCTCAGATACTTCAACAGGAGTACCATTTGACAACGTGAATTTAGCTTTACCAAAGCCTTCAACAAGGGTCGACGGGCCCGAAATTGTTGTCACTGAGGTTACTTTAGGCGTAAAGTTGATAAAAAACCATTTATCTTTTAAGATAGTGTGTGTAGTGCCACTATCAACCAGACAATCAACTGCCCCACAATACATGCCTAAAAGTAAAATAATTTAAAGTCGGTCACACGAATAAAAGGAATTGCTCAATGAAATAACTTTAAATTATACGAGAAATGTTCAAAACATTATCCATAAAACAAACCATAATCCAAAAGAAATGAACAATATCCAAAGGAAAAAACATAATCCGAAATGGAATTGAAATAACATAATCCAGGAGCAAAACAGCTCAATTATTAAAAGAAACGAAGAAAAAAAAAACTTTATTCTTCCATGTGAGCCTCAAAGTCAGGGGTCTCAAGAGTTTCTTTTGCACTAGCTTCAATCATGTTGGTTTCAACCCTTTTACCCTTGTGGTAGTTTTCGACTTCTTGGGGAGTTGCCCTACAAGTCCTTTGCATATGACCATTTCCACCACATTTATAGCACAGAGTTGGAATATCGGCCGATTCTCTTGCTTTGGGACGACTGGCCCGTTTGTTCCTACCACCACGAGACTGCCTAGGAGGAGACACATGTCCTCGGTTCGGATGATTGTCCAAACCTCGCTTGGCTGGACGAGCATTACGCTCACCCATGTTCCTTGGCTGACGGGACGACTGGCCCTTTTCTCGTTTCCCATATCGTGGATGAGGTCTACGAACAGCATTAGCATCAGGCATTGGAATTGCCTTTGAACCAGCAGGACGAGAATTACTGTTCATCATTAAAATGAGACTATTCTTCTAGTCCAATAACAACTGGGTGATGAGCTCGGGAAATTTGGTGAATTTAGACTGACGATATTGCTTTTGGAGCAAGATGTCAGAACTAGGAAATGTGGTGTACGTTTTCTCCAATAAGTCACTGTCGGTGAGTGTTTCACCACAATATTGGAGAGTAGCACGAATTCTGCATACTTCAGCGTTATATTTTTCAACGCTTTCGAAGTCCTGAAATCGCAAATTCAGCCAATCACGGCGGGCTTCAGGAAGCCAAATGGTCTTTTTGTGGTCGAAGCGCTCTTTCAGAGAGTCCCACAATGTCTTTGGTGAGGTGGTCGCTATGAACTCAGATTTCATGGCGTTTGATAAGTGGCGGCGAAACAGAATCATCGCCCGAGCACTCATTTCGCACGTTACTTCCATTTCACGCTCCTCCTCATCATATATGACATCCAATAGGCCTTGGGCATCTAAATGGTTTTGGATATCCTGACTCCAATCCAAGTAGTTCTTGCCGGCAGCATCCAAAATTGGAAAGTCAAGCTTGATTGACATTTTTTTCTACAACAGGAGAAAAGAAAAGAAAGACTGGATTAGTCATCATATAAAACAACGGGTTTATATGTTTATGGTTTGTATAAGCACAAACTTTATTTCGAAACGACAGGTTCGAAAACAAGTTTTTCTTTTAAGTGAAGAGGTTCTCTTTGATCTAACGACAGGTCGATCCTGAGACACCAATTCGGCGAATACATATCTATATAGACACATTCGGGGAAATTATTATTTACTCTACCCCTTTCGGTAGCTCTATTTGAACACGACCAGGAAAGACGGTGAGGGGGGTGGGCACGAATGCCTCTTAAAAACCGACCTCATTAGGAGAACGACTTCCGCCTTTATCTTTCCTAGACATCGTATCCAAATAGGTGAGCCTATTTGGGGAAGATTCATAATTTTTCCAACTTAAATGTGAATATATACGATTTTCGCATTTTATATATGGCAATAATATTAACAATATAGAGAATATCTATCTAGATTAACCACACATATATAAACAGGCAGTAAATATATTTTAGGATCTATCTAATCATGCAGTAGATTTGGTGTTATAAACAAATCAATTTAAGATTATCAATCAATCCATAAAGATTCTAACATATCAAATCAAATCAATTTAAGATTATCAATCAATGCATAAAGATTCTAACATATCAAATCAAATCAATTTAAGATTATCAATCAATCCATAAAGATTCTAACATATCAAATCAAATCAATTTAAGATTATCAATCAATCCATAAATTTACTGGCATATGTGATATTTATATATATGATAATATCAAAAAGATATGATTATGCTAACAAGATATCAATCAATTATCTATGTTTATCGCCATATTAATAATTCTATACATGGTAGTTTTAACATGCAAGCAAACAATATATTTTTAATTACCAATCAATTCTATATATGGTAAAAAAATATTTTAACATGCAAAGGGGTTAAATTTACATGGAAACATATCAATTTATTCAATTAACATGCAATTTTTTAATACGCTTGCCTTTTAATAAAAAAATTTATATGCATGTGTGTGTATATTTACCAAATATTATATCTTATCAACCATATGTACTGTTTTCGTATAAGTATTATACTACAGGATCATGCATGTAATTTCAGCAAACTATATATCTATTTACAGCATTATTACATATACAGTCCAGAATTTCAGACAAATTTCAGTTTAGTCCTTAAGTAATTTACAGAATAGTTTACAGCTTTCAGAGAATTACAAAGCAGTACATACGTTTCAGTTTGTTGCAGATTTAATCCGACAGATTAATACATGTTTTACAATTACATCATTAATAGTTTAAGAACCTGTAATTGATTATGTATTGTTGGCCCGTGTGCTAACCTTAGAGGGGGGGGGGGTGAATAAGGTTTATGGCGATTTTCGCCTAATTAAAATTCTATGCAACTAACCACCCAACTTATGCAATTCTAAGCTTAAGCGTTTTAACAAGAGTTAATAAATTGCTAGAATAGCTAAACGCAAGCAAAAAATAAGCAAGAATATAAGTTGCGGAAAGTAAAAGCAAGGGAAGAAAATGACACCGTGATTTATAGAGGTTCGGCAAACGCGCCTACGTCCTCTCCTCGGTACTACCGAGTATTTCACTAAAATGTTTCTTCCGGATTTTACAAACCCTATCGAGCTCAATCGACCGATTGGCTCACCCTCTACCCGAGGTTCCTACTCTTGATACAAGTGCAAGAGAACACGACTACGAGTCTACGACTCCCCCTCAATTTATGAGTACCCGAATGAAAAGACCTAGAGCTTTTAAGCTTCACTTGCTTACAAAGCCTCTACCCGATCACTCGCTCACAATTGAGTTTATAAAACACTCGATACAATTTTTGTTACAAAACGTAACTACACTCACTATTCTAATTGCTTCTTAAAAAGCTAATTTGTGAGTTGTTGATGATGATCGAGCTTGAATCTCTTTCTCTTTGATTTTCCTCTTTCTCGAATATATATACACCAAAATGGTGATATTTGGGTTTTTAATGAGAGGTTGAAGGAAGTTGATTGGCATTGTAACTGATGAGTTAGAAAGAGAGATTGGGTGATATTTATATGCCAAAAGGTCTGTTTTTCCGTTTGTGACCGTTGGCAGTGGTTGAGGCTATATTTCAGAGTTTTAAGCTATTTTCCAGAAAAGCTGAAAAGCTGTTTTCGAAAACTGCAGAAAACGATCGGTCGTTTTCTACAGTCGATCGGTCGTTTTCCAGAAAACGATCGGTCGTTTCTGAAATAACGATCGGTCGTTTTTTCGACCTGCTCACTGGAAGAATTTGGACCAAAAACGATCGGTCGTTTTTGTCCAGTCGATCGGTCGACTGTTCTTCTGGCAGTTTTTCGGACTTCTTCGAAAGCTTGTAGCTTCTTCGTTTTAGCTTCGATTTTGGTTCCGCTTGAACCGTTGGCTTCGTAAACGAATGCTCTTTCTCTCTGAAAACCTGAAATATACATTTTTCTTTTCTTGGACAAGACAAGCGTTATATCCTTGAAATCGTAAAATCATTAAAACATAATCAAAGTTATAATCAAAATCATTATTGAACTCTATGTTCAACAATCTCCCCCATTTTGATTATGACAAACTAATGATGATTTTACAAGAAAAATATCTCCTCCATTTTAACAAAACGCATTTACACCAAAATATATCATTTTTCTCCCCCTTTGGCATTATCAAAATGCAATAAAAAATTATGGGGTTATGTGAAGGGTTTTTAAAGAAAAACCAAAACATGAAAAATGTAAATATGATGCATATACCCGACCCAACTAATCACATATATGTAAATACTAAGGATTAGAGTATACCGCATATGTGATGTGAGGCCGAGTCCGCTCGCTAATGGCATTTGCATTGAGCGTTACCGATTCCAAATAGGTGGTACCACTTGTTGGTATGCCTTCCACCTTTGTCGATTAACGGCACTTCATCCTTGATGGCGGAGTCGATCTTCTTGACCTCCACGGTTTTTTCTGGCGTTGCCAACCACTTGTTGATTTTCTCCTTTTGGATGGAGATACCTACAACACAAGTTTTTGTCTTTTGCCCCCAATTTCTTTTGGGTCCGACATTGTTAGTGGTTCGGGTCTTTACTACCCATTTCAAATCGCTTCTACTAACATGAAAGCGATTTGGGCATTTAGAAGAATTATGCTCACTTCTACTACAATGCATGCAATGCCTAGATTTTTTAGTATAACGAGAGTTATACGAAGTTCTAGAAAGGGTTTTCGGAGTATCCAATTTCGTTTGAAAACCTAAACCATTCCTATTATTAAAAGATTTTTGAAAAATCTTGGAAGTACTCCTTTTAGGAAAAACAACCTCTTGTTTAGGTGGAATAGGAGTTGTAGAAATATTAGAGGCTTTAACGAAGCGGGGTTTGTTAGAAGTAGAACCAATGCAATCAAAACCTATACCGCCCTTATCATTGAAACCTTTTTGACAACTCAAAATGTTATCTAAAACGGTTTTACCTTTAGAAAACTTTGAAATTGTTAAATTAAGTTTTTCAATGGAAATGACAAGATCGTTGTTTTTAGTTTTCAACGATTCATTCTCGGTTTCTAAAACCTTGACCTTGTCATTTAAGTTAAAAGCATGAGAACTCAAAACCTTGTTTTTGCTTTTAACTTTATCGAAAGCATCCTTTAACTCTTCAAAATTTTCTAATAAATCACAATCTAAAGAAGATGGTTTTGAAAGAGTTTTAGTAAGTCTAGAGACTTCACATTTAAGAAAATTGATCTCGGTTTGTAAAGACTTATTATGAATGACGAGATCATTGTTTTTGTCTTTCAAGTCTTCCTTTTCGTCATCTATATCATTTAAAGAGAATGACGATGTTGGAATAGACTCATTTTCAGTTTTATCTCTTTTTAAAGATCTTATTTCTTCATTGAGAGAAGAATTTATCTTTTCAAGAGATTTGACCTTCTCTACAAGCTTAGGAACTTTTTCGGAATAAATTCCACACATATGAATTAATTCATCATGGGAAAATTCTTTTACCTCATCGTTGTCCCTATTGCTTGAGTGGTCACTTTCACTTGAAGACGATTGGTTAGGCTCATTGTTGTCTTCCATGGCCATATAGCAACCAAGATGCGCGACTTCATCTTGGTCGGAGCTATCGCTAGAGCTTGAAGCAGATATCTTCTTCTTTCCTTTGCTCTTGCGATTCTTAAGGCAATCTCTCGCCATGTGTCCTTCCTTGCCACATGTATAGCAAACAAAATCGTTATAATAAATTGAATTATTTGACGATTTACCTTTATGTTTGCGTTGGTCTTTTAGCTTTAGGATTTCTTTGACGATTCGAATGATTTGCCTAGAATTTTCGTCGTCATTGGATAGCTCATTGCTTTCGTCACAAGTGGTTCCTTTGAAAGCTATCTCCCTCTTTTTCGAGATTGGCTTGTGACTATTGAGGGTGATTTCGTGAGTGAGGAGTGAACCCGTCAATGCATCAAGAGTGTAGGTGTTCATATCGTGCGCCTCTGGAATTGCGGTGACCTTCGGTTCCCATTCCTTTGGCAAGCTCCGAATCACCTTTGAGACCATTTCCTTACAAGACAAACACTTACCAAGAGATGTTAATCTATTAGTAATAGTTGTAAACCTAGCAAGCATATCGGAAATGGTTTCACCCTCGCTCATTTTAAAAAGCTCGTAGTCATGAACTAATAGTTGGAGTTTGCAATCCTTAACTTGGTTAGTCCCTTCATGCATTACTACTAGCTTATCCCACATACCCTTAGCGGTTTTACAAGCGGAAATCTTGTTGTACTCGTTAGGAGAAACGGCACAAACAATAGCATACATCGCTTTGGCGTTTGTAGAGTAGGCTTCTAGTTGAGCGTTATCTAGGTCCTCTACGGGGATTGGGTTCTCGCTATTTTCGGATGCAGATGCGGAATATCCTACTTTTATAGTCAGCCAAAGTCTAACATTAGAGCTTTGTAAAAACATGCTCATCCTATCCTTCCAATATGAAAAATTTATTCCATCAAAATATGGTGATGTATTGGGTGATGAAGCTATGCCGGATGCGAAATTAAGTATATTAGCCATCGGGATCTTAACTCTAGAATCGTTAGATTCCTATATGCAAGAGCCTCGGCTCTGATACCAATTGTTGGCCCGTGTGCTAACCTTAGAGGGGGGGGGGGTGAATAAGGTTTATGGAGATTTTCGCCTAATTAAAATTCTATGCAACTAACCACCCAACTTATGCAATTCTAAGCTTAAGCGTTTTAACAAGAGTTAATAAATTGCTAGAATAGCTAAACGCAAGCAAAAAATAAGCATGAATATAAGTTGCGGAAAGTAAAAGCAAGGGAAGAAAATGACACCGTGATTTATAGAGGTTCGGCAAACGCGCCTACGTCCTCTCCTCGGTACTACCGAGTATTTCACTAAAATGTTTCTTCCGGATTTTACAAACCCTATCGAGCTCAATCGACCGATTGGCTCACCCTCTACCCGAGGTTCCTACTCTTGATACAAGTGCAAGAGAACACGACTACGAGTCTACGACTCCCCCTCAATTTATGAGTACCCGAATGAAAAGACCTAGAGCTTTTAAGCTTCACTTGCTTACAAAGCCTCTACCCGATCACTCGCTCACAATTGAGTTTATAAAACACTCGATACAATTTTTGTTACAAAACGTAACTACACTCACTATTCTAATTGCTTCTTAAAAAGCTAATTTGTGAGTTGTTGATGATGATCGAGCTTGAATCTCTTTCTCTTTGATTTTCCTCTTTCTCGAATATATATACACCAAAATGGTGATATTTGGGTTTTTAATGAGAGGTTGAAGGAAGTTGATTGGCATTGTAACTGATGAGTTAGAAAGAGAGATTGGGTGATATTTATATGCCAAAAGGTCTGTTTTTCCGTTTGTGACCGTTGGCAGTGGTTGAGGCTATATTTCAGAGTTTTAAGCTATTTTCCAGAAAAGCTGAAAAGCTGTTTTCGAAAACTGCAGAAAACGATCGGTCGTTTTCTACAGTCGATCGGTCGTTTTCCAGAAAACGATCGGTCGTTTCTGAAATAACGATCGGTCGTTTTTTCGAACTGCTCACTGGAAGAATTTGGACCAAAAACGATCGGTCGTTTTTGTCCAGTCGATCGGTCGACTGTTCTTCTGGCAGTTTTTCGGACTTCTTCGAAAGCTTGTAGCTTCTTCGTTTTAGCTCCGATTTTGGTTCCTCTTGAACCGTTGGCTTCGTAAACGAATGCTCTTTCTCTCTAAAAACCTGAAATATACATTTTTCTTTTCTTGGACAAGACAAGCGTTATATCCTTGAAATCGTAAAATCATTAAAACATAATCAAAGTTATAATCAAAATCATTATTGAAGTCTATGTTCAACATGTATGTATGTAATACTCAGTACCATGCTTTATTCTTTTAAGAGTTTTATTCCAAAAAAAATGTTAGAAGTTTAGTGGTATATACATGCGGTGTATATTCTGACTACAGCTTTATTCTTCTATGACAATTCATTATTTGATGTATATTCTGACTACATGTCCATATATATATATATATATATCATCATCTTATACGTATGTAAACCGTACACAATTTTCACAAACACTTAGTCATATATAATAGCTTTTTATCATACAGAGTAAGATTTTACATATTCTTTTAACATGCAATAACAATATACACATGATAGGTTATAGTAGTATTATACGCATGCGGTGACAGAGTTACACATGAAAAAATTAGATTTTGAAAAATTATATACCTTCCGTACGGTATGTTGGTGAAGGTCGATACAGCAATAACCTAATAAAACCCGGATAAACCTCAAGGTTTATTTAAACCAGAATCCGTACTTCGATCTCCGAGAGCAGTGCTGATAACGTGTTGTAATACAACTATTAGCTAGATATTTAGGGAGACAGAAGTAGAGAGAGGGGAGAACAATATGATCTTTTTATGAATGAATATGTGAATGAATGATAAAATATAAGACCCCTAGCCCTCTTTATATAGATAGAGGGTTAGGGTTACAAGCCCACTTGGGCCCATAAATTAAAAGCCCAAGAGTCTAATAATCTTACAACAGTTATGAATATTTAGAGAGTTGTTGGTTTCAAGAGTTGGAATGATAGGATAAATAGTATTAATAGTGTTAATGATATGGGTTTTGTAATATGGAATGGCTTCTCACCTATAGTACATAAAAATAACGGGAAAAAGTCTAGTGTATTATAAATGGTTAACGATTTAGATACTGAACTATTAATTTTAACAATTGGGGTATTAAACTACGAAATTTCGTCCAATTAAAGGATTAACAACATAAATCGACGAGATTGTACTCACTATATCTCACATTTGGGATCTATTTTTGACGTATGTTGATAGAATTGCACTCATCATGTGATAGACAAGAGAATGTGAATGCAATTTCATCATTTTGTTTAACGGTATGTCCTCAATTGTGACAAATTTTGTAGTTTAGTACCTTAATTGTTAAAATTGATAGTTTAATACATAAATCGTTAAAAACTGCTAATACAGTACACTAAAACATATTTTTTTCCTTAATTAAAAATAACATGCTAGTTAATGAAAATATTAGTGGTATTATTAATTAAGATAAAAATGCCAAGTGTTAGTCATGTAGCTAGTATTTGGCTCTGAAGGCATTAATAATTGTGTAATAACTAATACCTATGGACGTTTTAATCTAGGAGTTTATAATGCTATTATTAATGTGTATGAGTTACTATTGCTATGAATATAAATACACATGTATAGAGCTAGATATTTGTTTATTACTGATGTTAGACTATATTCGTACGATACTAAATATTTATTAGCTCCTCTTCAATACTGCTTCTGTTAATTTATTAGCTCATCTTCAAGTCGAGGTCGGACTCAATTCGAGCACAGAAGCTCTTGTTCATGCTGTTAACTGGTCTATTAGTGCTCTTATCGACGAGGAGAACTTTGGTGTTCTTAAAATTGATCTTCGTAATGCTTTTAATCTCGTCTTGCGTCCAAAGCTTTTTGGAACTGTTCGTTCTTCTTTTTCCGGTGTCGCCAGATGGGTTAAATTTTGCTATCTAGAGAGTTCGTTTTTGTATGCAGAGGATTTAATATTTCGCAGTGAGTGTGGAGTCTAGCAAGGTGATCCGCTGGGTCCTTTATTGTTCGTGATCGCTATTCACTCGGTTTTAACTAAAATAAAGGAAGTATGTCCTAATTTGGCCGATAATGAATGGTATTTGGATGACGGGATTCTCGTAGGCTGCAAGGACGACATTCGAAGGGCTTTTGATGTTATTATGGATGAAGGCCCTGGTTATGGTATGTTCGTTAATGCTTGTAAGTGTGAAGCTTGGTGGTCGATTGGGGAGAATAGAGAGTTGAGCTTTCCGGAGGGTGTCCCTTTCTATTCTGATCAGTGTACTTTATTTGAGGGGGTGGATGATCTCGTTCAAAGGAGAGTCGATAAAATTGCAGAAACTTTGTCTATGGCGGCGCTAGTTCATGACCCGCAGATGCAGCTTCTATTGCTATGAGCTTGTTGTGGGTTTCGTAAAATTTGTTATGTATTGCGGGCTTGTCTTCCGTCTTGGATCAAAGGAGCTATCGATGGTTTTGATGCTATTGTGGATGGAACATTAAAACATATTTGGAATGCATGATTCACCGAAAGTCAGAGAGTTCTTGTTAGTCTTTCGGTAAACCTTGGGGGTATGGGCATACCTATTACTAAGTTAGCTACTTATCCTGCCGTTATTGCCTCAATGGTTTAGTCTGAAGATTTGCAAAGAAAACTTGTTAGGCCCGATGTTGTTTTTTGGGGAGGCAATTGGGTTACTTTCTTAGTGGAATTTTCTGTTGGGTGAATCTGAATATGTGTCCGTTGATAAGCTGCAAAAGTTAGTTAAACCGCAACAATGGATAACTGAGAAGGGTTGTTTGGTCTAGCGAGAGTTGCTATTAGCTCAAGGGGATGCTCGTTTTAAGACACTTGCTAATGCTTGCTCTGCTCCTAGTAGAGTTGTAGTTGGAAGTCTGCCTTACCGTCGCCTTTTTACGAGACCTTCATGTCCCCGACGGCATATAGGTGTGCGCTCAGATATCGTACTGGACACCCTGTTTTCTCTAGTTCCGTTGCTTGCCTTGTTTGTAAGCAGCGTGTCTCTGACGCTGCTGGTGATCGTGACTCATTTTGTCAAGGGGATGGATGCCTTATCCGAAGGCATAATCTTGTCCATGACAAACTCTTCGCCTTGGCTTGAGAGGCACGCTTGGCTCCTCACTTGGAGGTGGGTCGTCTCATTGGTGATGGTGCTATGAAACCGGTTGATATTCTTTTGCCATCATGGGATGGAGGTCGTGATCTTTGTTTAGACGTGTTGATTGCCTCCCCTTTCTTTTTTTTGCCTTCTATAGCCGGAATGGGCAAGGCGGTTCAGAAAGTCGAGGATCGAAAGATAATTAAGTACGAAAGGCATTTTGGTTCAAACAGGCTCATGTTTGTCCTTTTGTCTTGGGGTATTCGACGGGAGGTTTTGGTAAGCTCACGGAGGAGATTTTGGACCGAATGGCTATGGAGTTTGCTTCGGTAAAGGGTGTGACTCCAGCTGAGGCTCTAGCATCTGATAGGTAGCAACTTGTTTTCACTACAAAAAAACAACGATAGCTGACGGTTTTCTTATGCGTTCTGACAGAGGGTAGTTTTGTTGGCGGATTTATTTATATGAAACCGCCATTAGCATGTATTTTGTATTTTGTTAACTTTCTGTAACATTACGTTTATTCATCTGTTATAATGAAAAATATATTTTATTATTAGATCGATAGGACAGAATGAGATAGAGCTACAGATTGATCCCAAGTTACTGTGAGAAGAAGAAAAGGCTTAATCAGGAAGTTAGTTAGAACCAGTTCATAGTAAAAATGTTTGGTTGTTCCCGTTACGTCTTGAGGTGAGTGGTTTTACCTATACTACTATTAAAATATCATTGCATTTTTTAATAAATGTTTGCAGACTCAAATATATTTTGAAAGTATCAAAATTATATATGTATAAATTGAATTACAAATTGCGGCATTTGAATACGTTGATGAACGTAAAGAAAAGTAAAATGTTTATAAGCGTCGGTGAACGTATATAGTTTATTTGAGAAAAAGTTTATTCTTATTTGGTGATCTTTATGGTTTATATTTGGATTTAAGTTTATAAAATAAAAGCGATTTGGTAAGTCCAAATCCAACGAATAAAAAAATTTCAGAAAGTATGAATCCAAGGAATAAAAAACAACCAGGAAGTCTGGATCCAACGAATAAAAGAGAATCAGGAAGTCTGAATCCAACGAATAAAAGAGATTCAGAAAGTCTGAATCCACCTAGGAGATTGGAAAGTCCAATCGAGCTTAATATTCAATTTATATTATCGTATTGATCACACCACTAAAACGTTTGAAAGAGGTTTATTTGTTGAGTTTATTTAAAGTGTGCTTTAGGAATTTTTGTTAAACTTAAAAGTAATGTTTTTTTTAATGAAAAGAAGAGAAATTAAACCTATTTTTGACCCTATTATATGTTGTAAATTTTATTACTTACTGAGCTCGTTTAGCTTATCTCTCATTTTTAAAATGTTTTCAGTTTTATAGAATTTGAGATCAAGTTAGTCGGAACGACATACCTCATATGATTATGTATTAATTTCTGATGCGATTGAATTTTGTTTAGCTTGTAAGATTTTAAGTATTTTGTAAGGACATGGATTTCGAGGCGGTTATTTATAAAGTTTTATAGAATTGGTCATTTTTGGTGTGCATTTTATAAGCGTTTTAAATTAGATTTTGTCTAGCACGTGTCGTCGCAGTGTTATTCGACCGTGTGACGCCTTTTTGGATCTCGGCTGTTACACAAACTGTATAGAGCGGCTAAGTAGAGGCTTATAATTAAATTAGCTGACTTAAATCTTTTGATTCTATACTCGAGTTAATGTTGAAGGTTTGGCGGGGTTAATTATGCTTTGTTGATCTTTGTTTTGACCACTTTTAGGATTGATGGCCAGCTTTTAACAATCCCGTTTTAGTAACTTAAATGTATAGTTTGAGTTATTTTAATAACCCGCCGTTATATTTTTTGGATGAAAACCGTTTTGAAGTTTCAAATGTAATCCGTATAGTTTAAAAATTTACGGTAAACGTTTAATTTTTTAAAAAATTACACACTTATATGACATCTTATAAAACTATCAAATGCAAGCTACATTTTCATATGTAAATTGAAAAAAAAAACAAGTTTTGTAAATGCAAATTTAAAAATGATATAAAACTATCAAACAACGTGCTACCAATTTATAAATATAACCTAAATTGTTCTTTTAACTGCTATGTAAGTTTATTATTAAACTTATTAAAGACATATGAATTTCTTGAGTGATTAGTCTTATGCTAAAATAAAATTAAGAGTATAATTAGATTATAACCCATACATATTTGGTTTTATTATATCTAAATTTATTTATGCAAAATCATATTAACAAGTTTTGACTTTATTCTATATATTTATTATACGTGAAGAAATGAAAAAAAAGATAAATTATTAAAATCGAGTGGTTAGTAAGTATCTTTTCGATTAATTAGTTTTGTAAAGATATATTTATATCATACTAACTAATAGAGTTCATATGATATGATGTTGAATACTTTAATTCATTTTATTTGCTAATTGTGCAACTCACTTAAACACGTGTTAATTTAAGTGGGCTTATATAAGTATGTAATTTTTTATAATTTTTAAGTGTTTATCATAAATTTTTAAACTATACGGACTAAATTAAAACTTCAAAACGGTTTTCATAAAAAAAATATAACGGCGGGTCACTAAAATAACCAAAAAACTATATTGTCAGTAAAAACGGAACGTTAAAAGTTGGTAAACATCTCAGCAAACATAATTGGCCCGGGAGAAATTAAGCTCATTTTTTTGTGTACTATAACGCAGCCAAGATTCGTAGGCTTAGTTGAGGGGGATTTAGTTGGAAGTGAATAGCTCATTCGACATTGTATGCTTTCAAACTCAAGAGTTTGCAGTCGAAGTGATTCTAGTGAACACTTTGTAAAGTAATTCGGATTAAAGTAGTAGGCTTTAAGACGAATATGTATATATTCCGGTGTCATATCTTCTACTTGATTATTTATTTTCCGAAAATTTATATTTGTGACTGTGTGTATACTTTAATTTATTTATCTATCAGCATCGCTCAATTTTCATTGTTATGGAAGAAGTCAAACAAGCGCGCACACACGCGCACACACACACACTCGCACACAGCTCAAATGTAGTAAAAACTTGATCAAATCTCACAAATTAGTTTATTTACAATAAAATAGTGAGTATTGTTATATTCTTTAACCGGAGAGAGCGGTTAAGCATAGGCTTATAAGTCAATTTGCGACTTAAAGTTCTAAATGAAATACTCGAGATGCTGAAGGTTTAACGGGAGCAATTAAGCTCAGGGTTTGTGTACTCTTACACATAGCCAAGATTTATAGGCTCAGGTAGGGGGATTTAGTTGTAAAGTGATTAGCTCGTTCAACGGTGCACACTTTCAAACTCAAGAGTTGCAATAGAATTGATTATAGTGAACACTTTGTAAAGTAATTCGCAGGACAGAACTAGGCTTTAAGACGAAGTTGTATTTATCCCAGTGTCATCTCTCTTCCTTATTTTTTACTTTCCGAAATTTATATATTTGTGATTATGTGCATTCTTTAATTTATTTATCTGTCATCATTGCTTAGTTTTTATTACTAAGTAAGAAATCAAACTTGTTAATTGCAACTTAAATTGTAATAACCATTGCCCACTTAGCCGATGGAAGATGGCTAATAGATTGATTTGCTTTTAGTCTGATAAGAAAAACTTATTTATCTATGGTCATCGCTCAATTTTCATTGCTAAGAAAGAAATCGAATTAGTTGCATTGTTAGTTTTAATTACGGAATAACCGCTTAAAACCTTATGAAAACCACCCCACCCTACCTTTAACGCGTTATATACAGCACTGCACGGCCAAAGAAAAGTAGACACTACGTAACACCCCCATATGTTTACAGAGGTTTTACTGTACGCTTAAAAATTTAAGTAAATAAAAAATTGCAACACTGTATATTTACTGGAATATTCTATATAGGATTTCGTCCTCACTTACGGAACAGTATGGCTAATAAATGTTTGATTTTTGCCACTTTGTTTCTGTTATTTCTTTTCTGAAACTGGTATTTAGTTACCTGTATAGGTGCTTGTTTGGTTGCAGCCTAGCAAAATAAATAAATAATTCTTTTTGTTTTTTTTAAAGTTGCACTACATTTAGTGTTGTTCAGCTCAAAAACGTTTTTTTTTTGGGGGGTTTATTAAGTGCATGTTTGGCATCAACTTTTATTGTTTGCTTTTTTAGCCTTTTGCTTTTAAAAAGCCACATGCGTTTGGCATCACTGTTTTTTTTAGCTTTTAAAAATCTATATTTTGGAGGAATATAACTAGAAAAGCTAAAAGCAAAAAAGCCACACATTTTGGAGATTTTGGTAGCTTTCTCGCTACTATTTTCAGAATTTAAATGAATATTGATCTTATATCAACTAAAATTTTATTCGTATGCTTGACGTGTTACTTACTCGTTTCGACATGATATTTTGAAAATTTATCAAAAAAATGTCTTATAAGTCAATTTTGATTGAAAATGCAAAAGGATATTATTTAATTCCAAACATCAATATGACGAAAGTTAGCTTTTTTAAGTTTTTGACAAACACGCATTACATGTTTTTGAAGCAAACTTTTTCCTACTGCTTTTTGACTGAAAAAGTTGATGCCAAACGGACCAAGAAGATGGTAAAACTAATAAACTGGACTAATATTAGAACTTTCCTAGCCTTAAATAAGCCAGCTTAGTTGCTTAAACTCTTCAGCCAAACAACCGTAATATTCGGAAAACTGGGTGAACGAGTTTGTATAAACATGGTTTTCTCAAGGAATTTGCATGTTATCTTTGCGTATGGTAGTAATTTAGCATTGGCTATGTTATTTTGATTTCTAAGGTTGAAAGTGGCATTTGCATGTTATCTTTGCGCATTTTATTTTAGAGTAAGGAAATTGGGTTGGTTTTCCGTTTAGTCGTTTCTGTTTTTCTTTTGCTGATAGCTTACCCATGTGATTCATTGCCAAAAATGATTTAGGGCACCAAACAAATTAAGATCTTTAACCCGTTGGACATTCGAAAAGTCTGAATTTTAAATTGTCTGCATGTAATTGGTGTCTAGAGTCTTAAGGTATTTTGGATGTTTTTGTAGATACACATTAACCATTTAATCAATGCGTTTATTATTCATACCTTTTTGCTAATAAAGGTTTGATTTTTGCCTTTTTCTTTTTTGTTCTTTCTGAAACTGATATGTAGTCAGCTGTATAGGTGCTTGTTTGGTTGCAGTCTTAAAAAAAAAATAAAAAAATTTAAGTTGCACTACATTTGGTGTTGTTCAGCTTAAAAGCTTAATTCTTTTTTTAGGTTTCATCAAGAATATGGTAAAACTATTAAACTGGACTAGAATAGAACTTTCCCAGCCTAAAAATAGCCAGCTGAGCTGCTTAAAATCTTCAGCCAACTGGGTGAACGAGTTCATTATAAACATGATTTCTGAAGGAATTTCTTATTAGATTTATCTGTGTATGGTGGTAATTTAGTATTGGCTATGTTATTTTTGATTTCTAAGATTGAAAGTGGCATTTGCATGTTATCTTTGCGCATTTTATTTTAGAGTAAGGAAATTGGATTAGTTTTGCGTTTAGTCGTTTCTGTTTTTCTTTTGCTGATAGCTTACCCATGTGATTCACTGCCAAAAATGATTTAGGGCACCAAACAAATTAAGATCTTTAACCCATTCCACATTCGAAAAGTCGGAATTTTAAATTGTCTGCGTGTAATTCGTGTCTAGAGTCTTAAGGTATTTTGGATGTTTTTGTAGATACGCATTAACCATTTAATCAATGTGTTTATTATTCATACCTTTTTGCTAATAAAGGTTTGACTTTTGCCTTATTCTTTTTTGTTCTTTCTGAAACTGATATGTAGTCAGCTGTATAGGTGCTTGTTTGGTTGCAGCCTAGCAAAATAAATAAATAATTTTTTTTTTCTTTTTAAAGTTGCACTACATTTGGTGTTGTTCAGCTCAAAAACGGAGTTTTTTTGGGGGTTTTTATTAAGAAGATGGTAAAACTGATAAACTGGACTAAATTAGAACTTTCCCAGCCTTAAATAAGCCAGCTTAGTTGCTTAAACTCTGCAGCCAAACAACCGGAATATTCGGAAAACTGGGTGAATGAGTTCGTTATAAACATGGTTTTCTTAAGGAATTTCTCATGGTTTATTATTCATACCTTTTAGCTAATAAAAGTTTGATTTTTGCCTCTTTTTTTTTGTACTTTTTGAAACTGATATGTACTATGTAGTCAGCTGTGTATAGGTGCTTGTTTGGTTGACACTTATCGGAAGTCAATGGCTCATACATGAAACACACAGCAGAGGCAATGATTCAACAGCGGAAGGTAACAAAATATAATTCACTATGCCAAGTGATGTACAGTAATTACCATAAACACGTCATTCTAAAACAGAAAAGAAAAAATAATAATTTGAAACATGGGTCAAAATGAAATAGTTCACCCTCTTTCAACATATACAACTAAAATCCAGATCAATTGATGCAAAGACTCAAAGATATACTTTACTAATAAAAAGCTTTCAGCAAAAGAAAAACAGAAACGACTAAACTCAAAACTAATCCAATCTCCTTAATCTAAAACAAAATGCGCAGAGATAACATGCAAATGCCAGTTTCACTCTATTTTGTGATTTTAGAAGTGATAGATTGTCACTGAAAAAAAAATCCTTGCCTTTTTTGCTGAACTCATCCAGAGTTGAGCTGTAAATGTCTAAACGCACCATAGAATCGGGTATTTGGACTAACTCGATATGAAACTAGACTTGGACATGTTGTGTTTTTTGTATTAGAATTAAGAATTATCTGATCATAATTATGAAACTTGTAGGACCCATCAAGTGGTCTGAAGTAATGGAATTTATTTATTCTGTTTACTCAAGCTGTTTAAAACAGTTTCTGTGAGTGCTTTACGCGTTAAAATCAAAATTAATCGGCACACTATTATTTCATGTCGTAACTGATTGGCATTTCAACTTTTATCTATAAATCTTATTTGCAGGAAGATCAGCACCTCGTGCTGCTCTAGTGCGCAACCCCCCTCAGCCAGGTGTGACAATGATTTATTTTCTCCTTAGATATATAAATTAGCTTTTTTCTGCAAATTTCAAATATCCATTAGTTTGAACTGCCAATTGATTAATTGTGAATTTGTTATATTTGTTTTGTTTCTTTAGCGAGTCGTGCTCCTCCTCTGGCTCCAGTTCAGAGTGGTAGTGGCGGATCCCTTCTTGGAGGCATTGGTTCAACCATAGCTCAAGTGTGGTGTACATATATAATATATCTATAGATAAATACGCTTTTGGCTATCATAATTTTAGTTTTTGGTTTATAGCATTATCTGGCTCATCAAGTTGTTAACAGTTGATACATACTATGTACACCAAAAATGGTAGCTTTTGTATTTGAAAGAAGTCGCTTTGGCCTTTGAGCATCAATGCATTTAAATTTTGTAGGTCAGTCTCAGATGTCTATCTCTAACACCATGTTTCTGCATGGTTTCATGGTTCTAGTAAGTTGCATCATTTGATGTTGGGTAGTTTGCGAGGATCTTCTCACCTCGTTTCTGCGCTGGCTCTGGTTTTTTCTTGCATAGGTTTTACTTGTATTACGACATGCTCGCTTATTCTGACAGGTGTGGATTATGCAACACAATCTTCTACTTGGACTTGGTTTAATGTTATTGTATGCATATATATTTGTATTGCAGGTATGGCTTTTGGTACTGGCAGTGATGTGGCACACCGGGCAGTGGAGGCAGTGATGGGTCCTCATACAGCATGAAACAGTTGCTTCTGCCGCCACTGCGACTGCTCCTGCTGCTAGCACCTTTGGCGCTGATGCTTGTGGTGTGCACACTAAAGCATTCCAAGATGTACGTATGCTTTGTAATTTTATACCGTGTTTCTTATATATTTCCGCAACTGGGGTCATGGGAGTCCTTTCACGTATGTCACAATTTAAAATGGTTATTTCTTTTGTTATTTTAAACATGAGTTTATTGGATTAGAGTTCTGTAGTTTGGTGTCAATTTTACAAAGAGTGTTGTGTCATGAGTTTGAGTTTCCGGAATAAAACAACATGAAAAAGTTAGTTCTCGAAATCATCCTTTTTGTTGTATTGGTGTTTGACCATCAAACAAAATTTGTTAAGCAATCAAACTTGTGTCTCAGAGAAAAGAATACAGAGTTCTTCACTATTGGTTTTCTGGGTCATCTTATGCTCTTGAAGTTGATGGTTTTAGCTTGCTATGTCATTATCAAGTATTATAAAAGCAATTAACTTTTGGCTTATTAAAATAAAATAAAAAATCAATAAATAAAAGCAATTAACTTTGTTTCATGCAGTGCCTGAATAACTTTGGGAGTGATCTGAGCAGGTGCCAGTTCTACATGGATATGTTAACCGAGTGCAAGCGCAATTCTGGATCCATGATGGGTTAAATTACAGCAGTTGTGTTTTCACATGGTCTTGGTCTGCATTGTATTTATCCTTATTAATACCTCCAGTGGTTAAATTATGCTGATGACGACGATTGTTTCTACCATTGTTACTTGTTATAGATCGACTATCTTTGAACAATTACCGGTATGTTTAAAAATGGCCTGGTAGTTTGTGGCTTTTCTTTAGTTTGATGGACTTCACTATTATTCTAATTGAGGTCTTCAAATATTAATTGTCTATCTCGTTAAGCATTTGTTTTCTTCTCAAGTCATGTAGTTTCCAAGCTAAACCATCTTTTCTTATGCCAACTTTTCCATGGTTCTTTTTTCTTTTATCATGTGTTTAAAACTCGGAAATTGTAACGGAAAAGAAAATAAAAAGAAAGAAAATGAATTAGATAGGAAAAGTAATAAAAAAATCATTTTTCAGTCATGTGTTTGTAACATTGAGAAAGGAAGAGAAAATAAAAATAAAAGAGGGAAGGAGGGAGAGAGAGTTAGTCTCACTCTTCTCATTTATTTTAATTTTCATCTCACTTTTGAAAAAAAATTACTTCTCTCATTTTACACACACATCTTTCTTACACTTTTTTTTGTTTTTTTTCCCACTAATTTTCTTAGAGAGCCAAACACGAAAAAATGTTTTCTGGAAAAATCATTTTCATTTTTTCATGAGTTTTTCGGGTTCCAAACACACCCTTAATTCTGTTAAAAGGAAACCCAAGTGTTATGTGTGGTCATGTCACAATCATAGTTTAATTAACAATTTTTTGTTTTGTTTTTGATAAGCAGGCTAACCAATTTATTAAACAAACAACAACTAACAGGTTACAGAAGAAGCTCGTTTTTTTTTTTTTTTTTAAAAGGTTCCAGCAAGTCTCCTACCATGCATATCTCTCAGCAAAGCAGAAGATGACTAAACATAAAGCAAAAAACATCATTTGAGGTTTATTTGGCTGCCACTTAATCTTATCTGCAAGCTTATTTGAAACTGAGAAAGAGTAAAATTCATCCAAATACAGTATAAAGTTTAGCCTATGCAGCATGGATAATCTAAACAAATTTAGTCTATTGGATACCAATACGATTCCGATACTTTGTGGATACTGCAACACTCGTATCGGATACTCAAAATGAAGTATGCTTGAGTTGTCAAATGTTTGACTAATCCGATACTCGTAGTAGATGCTCAAAATGGTGTATCGTTGACTTTTCAAAAAAATAATTTCTAGGTATTTTTGGGTAGGTATATATTCTACATATATAATAATAAAAATAATAATAATAATAGTAGTAATAATAGTAATAATTGCCGTATCATAGTTGTATCATATCCTAAAATTTCAATCTTTGTCGTATCGCTCTATCCGTATCGTATCGGCTACGATACTCGTATCCATGCAACACAGAGTCTAGCCTTTTCAGGTCCGATACAAAAACAACCAACCTTCAATCTGATCAACGAAATGCAATATGAAGAAGCAAAAATCAAGCTTTAAAGCCACGAGCAAACAAGTTTCAGTTTCACAGTTTCTAACAGTTATCGTATCGCTACCAGGAAAAGATTTAAAGAAACAAAAGATAGTCAACTTTCATTTGTCAAACTACTCTGATGAATTAGTAATATAACCAGCACAAACGTTATGCTTCAAATAATGTTTCTAATTTTTATATAGAGCGCAAATATAACGGAATATCAAATACAAAGCGCCTTGTAACTCACATCATGACAGTATCTTATGATGATTTTACATTGAATGGATGATTAAGAGGTGAGAGAAAAAGAATATAAAGCAACAGATTTTGTAACCTAATGTAAAGAAAATGCTACAAGAGAATGGAATCTTATACAACCAGATAAAAACGTGCACATTTAACTTGATCCATATCTCACTCTTTAATCTTCTGTATCTCATTCAACCTCTCATGGGAAATAAAAAAAAAACACTTTATACAGGGCTGTTTGCCTATGTCATGAACAAAGAAGCTGGTTTATTTGAAACTGACAAAAACACTGAGTTCCGCCAAAGTAATCTAACTTCTTCTAGCTGGAAAACCAAAAGAGTACATCTTTAAACTGTTCAACCAAACACAAATCTAACACAGGAAAAACAAATTAAAAGCTCCAGTCAAACAAGTACGTAATAGCAAAAGTTGTGATGCAGTTAGCAGAAGAACACCAAGACAAACATCCCATGTGTTGCAAAATGTATACTTTTCAATAATGTAGACATATATAGTTTCTAAGTGTTAATGTCATGGTCCGACCGATTTATGAAAAAGCCCATAACCAAAGTGGTCCCTTACAGTCTGTAGTTAACAAAATTCAATTCACCAGTGTTAAATTCAAGACAGTGTTCTACTAAGATCACAGAATATCGAACATGTTGTGCTGAAAGTTTCACTTAATCATTGCTATGAAAGTGAAATATTTACATATTCGTCTATTCACAAAATGAAAAGGCTCATTTCTTAAGCCGACCGACCGAATGCTGTACAGTTTTAAATTATGAAAATAAAAATTGAACCAAAGATAATATTAAGGACCACTCTTTGAACTTATTAAAGAACCATGACTAGAGTGGTGACAGTGGTCCCTGGCTTTCCTTATTCATCAATGTGAAGTTGAGAGTCCAGAGAAAAGGTTTTATGGGGTTCTTTAAAACCTCACTATTCTGCTTGACATGTGCAAGAGAGCATCAAACAATAATGCTGAAAGTTTCACTTTATTATTGTTATGAAAAAGAGACAACAACACGTAGAAAAGGGTTTCAAGGAGAAAAATGAATGGGAAAGAAAAGGCGAAACGGGAAAAAAGTGAATGAAGTGTTAAATCCGTACAAGTCTAGAAACAGCATTATAATGTTTTAGTTTCTAACATGTTCTTATGCCAAACGTTGGTAAAGAAGCAGACGGAGTGTCTAAAATATGGTGGAAAGAAAAGAAAATCAACATACTGTATTAATAGGAGTGAACGACAAAATACTATTTAAGGATAAAATTTCCAGTTGATGGTATAAGTTATCACTAAAAAAAGATTACCGTTCAAGTAGAAAATATTTTTACACACTTATTTCTTTAAATAAGTAGAATCACACAATTTTGTAGTTTATCTGTTATAAACCATAAGAGGTGTATTTTCACTAATTTTCCCAATGAAATACCTTTTTTGCACTCTTGAAAGGTAAATACTTTTATCGACAATAAATCCCAAAAGGAAGGAGGACAAAGAACGAGGCAATGCGAGAAGACAAAAGAAAAGAACAAGAATATATCCAATAGTTGGAAAAAAGGAACTACAAGATACTGTTAATACGTAGAACATCTAGTTATTCTCTTCGCTAATCGTGTTTAAGCATAAAAGTGAATAAGCATGGAACTACAATGCCAAATTCAGACACTTCCATTTTTAGTTGCTAAAAAAGAACTACAAGATACAGTTAACAAGTAGAACAACTAGTTATTCTCTTCGATAATCGTGTTTAAGCTTAGGAGTGAATAAGCATGGAACTACAACGCCAAATTCAGACACTTACATTTTTATTTCCCTTTCCTTCCAAGATCTAAAACCCGTATTTTAAAATTCCTATGTCACTATACTAGTCGGAAATTTTATCTGCACAATGAAGAAACATCAAATGATACCCCTAAACGATTCAAAACTTACGGCGTCGTCAGATCAAAATCGAGCGAGCTAACCAACCCATGCCAAGGACTGCCTTCTCCGTTCCTCGAGTTGAAAAAGCTCAAACATTCGTCATTCTCATCTCGTAACTCACTGTTTTTATTTTCACTTGGCAACACCTTAAACTTTCTCTTATAAAACCTCAACTGATTCTCCAAACAGCCCCTCTCGGACTCGTGCTTCAGCACCATCCACCTCAGCGACTGGATAACTTCCTGATCATGGTTTCGCTTCTCCTCAACCAACCGACGGTACTGATTAGCCTCCATCTCTATCAAACTCTTCTCCTTTTGCACACGAAGGATCATCGCCATCGCCTCGTCAGCAGCTGTTGCAGCTGCAACCCTTTCCTTGTCAAGTTCCGTATAAGCATCATCCGCCCTCCGCCTCTCCCTCTTTACCATTTTTCTAAGCGATAATACATCAAACACCTCATCTACATTGCCCACAGCACCATATTCATCATCGAATCCCCCGTTTGACATAATCTCCAATTTTTTCAGTTTTGTTTCTGAAATTTTCTGTTTAGGTTCCGATTTTTTCACCATTTCCAATAAAGAAGGCTCATGGGTTGTAAAACTAGCAGTCTTTCCCTTAAATTCATATAGAAATTTGAACAAACCCTTGAAATGGAAACCAAACTGGAAAGCTTTCAAACCCAAATTGATGAACAAAAACAAAAAAATCAGATTAAAGAGCTGTTTAAAACACCCAAAGACCAAAAACCCAAACCCAAACCCAAAATCATGGCTCATAAATTTGAACAAAGAGACACAATCCATATATAAAAACAACCCAAAATCCTATTTTGAACAAAGAAAAATATTAGTAAAAGAAAAAACTGACCCACAATATGCACCGAATTAAGTAACGGAATCGATAACTAAGCCTCTCAAATTCAAAGAAAAAGAATTGACTAAGTAATAGTATATGGAGAGAGTATATAAAGAGAGTGTGTTTGTGTAATTTTGGAGTAATTGGCAAAGATCAGTTGTATGAGAGAGAGAATATTTGAAAAATGTCAGTTATAAAATAGAGAAATGGTATAATAAATTTCGAATAAGTGGGTAATAAAATGAAATTATGAAGTAATCCCATAGACTGATATCCTTTTCTTTTTTCAATCTAATAATTTGATGTATTTGGTTTGGTGAAAGAGACAAGTGCCGTTTTTTTTGTTTTTTTTGAAAAATAAACGTTGGTAAATAGGTTTTTTTTTTTAGTTAAATACAGTTTTTTGTGTGGTTGTTTGGTTAACATTACCGTGAACCCGGTTCATTATTATTTAGGTTGTTACTTATGTGATCTGCTAAAAACCAAACACCTATTAATAAATTCAAATATAACCATTCTAAAATTAATTCAAAATTAAAATAAAAAATATTATTGGTTGACACATCGTAAATAATAGTAGATCGGATGGTACATATAATTGTTTTAGGAAATATTTTTTAGAAATAGAAGAAAAATAACTTCCTTTAAAATTATCAAAAAAATACTTTTCCGAAACCAATACGTGATCATAACCAAGAGTATCGTGTAGAGGTTGGATTTTTATATTACACTTTTTCTGAAAAAACGCACAAACCGTAAAAAAAATCTACGGTTTACAGTGTTTTTATGCAAACCGTAAAAAAAATCTACGGTTTGCAAAAATACATGCAAACCGTAAAAAAAATCTACGGTTTGCATGTATTTTTGCAAACCGTATATTTTAAGTCATTTAATGTACGGTTTGTATGAAATCTGTACAAACCGTACATTAAAAACAGTCTGAACCATTTTAAGTCATTTTAAAAACAGTCTGAACCAAAAACAGTCTGAACCAAAAACAGTCTGAACTTTTTTAAGTCATTTTAAAAACAGTCTTAACCAAAAACAGTCTGAACTTTTTTATGTCATTTTAAAAACAGTCTGAACTTTTTAAAGTCATTTAAAAAACAGTCTGAACCATTTTAAGTCATTTTAAAAACAGTCTGAACCAAAAACAGTCTGAACTTTTTAAAGTCATTTTAAAAACAGTCTGAACTATTTTAAAAATAAGGCATTTACTTTTTTTATTTGAAAAAAACAAAATGCCTTATTTGAAAAAAATATCAACTTATACACTTAAAAAAATATCAACTTATACACTTGAAAAAAATATCAAATTATACACTTGAAAAAAATATCAAATTTTAAAAGAGCTTGGATTTTTATACTACACTTTTTCTGAAAAAACGCACAAACCGTAAAAAAAATCTACGGTTTACAGTGTTTTTAAAATAGTTCAGACTATTTTTAAAATAGTTCAGACTGTTTTTAAAATGACTTTAAAAAGTTCATACTGTTTTTAAAATGACATAAAAAAGTTCAGACTGTTTTTGGTTCAGACT